>JBAMCJ010005121.1:0-101063 GCA_037075205.1 Drosophila prostipennis | reverse complement strand
GTATGGAAATATATTTAGCTATTCTACATACATACATACATATTTTCTATCTTAATTTCCGCGGGCGAAGCTGCGGCCCACCTTGCTAGTTCTCTAATAAAATAGTCTTCCTTTTTAATAAGGATGATTGTCATTTTTTAGCCAAGTTAAAATCATTTTCGAGTTTGTTAAGATGAGCTTCGCAAATAAGCCATTCTCGGTAAAAATTGCCAAAAACCATTTCATTTAATTCTACCACCGACTGTGGATCAAATTCCTTATTTCTTCCCATTATATCAGTTGTCATTGCTTTAACATTATTTTCAATGATCTTTTCATCACTCGTGAGGGATATTTTTATACCCTTGTTATACCCTTGCAGAGGGTATTATGATTTCAGTCAGAAGTTTGCAACGCAGTGAAGGAGACGTTTCCGACCCCATAAAGTATATATATTCTTGATCAGCATCACTAGACGAGTCGATCTAGCCATGTCCGTCTGTCCTTCTGTCCGTCGGTCCGTCTGTCCGTCCGTCCGTCTGTCTGTCCGTTTCTACGCAAACTAGTCTTTCAGTTTTAAAGCTATCGGGCTAAAACTTTCCCAAAAGTCTTCTATCTATTGCAGGTAGTATATAAGTCGGAACCAGCCGGATCGGCCAACTATATCCTATAGCTCCCATAGGAATAATCGGGGAACAAAATGTAAAAAAATTATATCTTGGGTGTTTTTGAACCTATAACCTCCTACTTTTGGAAATGCCATTTTTTATCTAATTCTGAATTTCGAATAAAATTTTTTCAAAATCGGACGACTATATCATATAGCTGCCATAGGAACGATCGGAAAATTAATGGGAATATAATAGGAAATAAATTATTGCTTCGTTGACTTTTATTGTATTATCTTCTGCTCTGGGATATGACTCTTTTTAAATGTTTTCGAATTTCGATTTTAATTTTAACAACATCGAACTACTATATCATATAGCTGCCATAGGAACGATCGGAAAATTAGTGAATAATAGGAATTATCTGCAAGGGTATATAAGCTTCGGCTGGTCGAAGCTAGCTTCCTTTCTTGTTTTTTCATCATTTTATTTTCCTCACTCATGATGAATATTTTTCGATCAGTGAGTGATATGTATTTGAATGAGCAAAGATGACAATTTGTTTGTATCGTGATTGATATTTATTTATTTTCATCATAGACGGCTTGTTTTTGAGGGATATTTAAAATGAGTGATATTTACGAATTTTATAATAATACCCCTGCAAGGGTATAAAAACTCGAGTCAGATATGACAGGTTTCACAGTTGGAGTAGTAATCAAATATATTTTTACTTACAAGTGCAGGTTTCGGTAATACTATATATTAGCGGACTCACCCCCGAAATTCGCGAAAAAATTATCCTCGATGGACCGCGATTTCTTAAGAATTTACGTGCAAAACGAACTTGGCCATGGTTCCCTTGTAATTGAATTTCAAAATTCCCGGGTTTGCTATAAAAAACAAGGGTGCTTTTCTCATATTTGCTATAAAAATCGAGTTGTCTTTCAAGTTTCCGTAATATTCAAATTTGTATCAAAAATTGTTGTTTATTTTGTTAACCCAGTCACGAAGGCCAACACCCAAAAAATAGAGCGTCTGTGGCGGGACCTCAAAGAGAGCATTCCGCGCTATGGCCGAAAAAAGGAAAATTATGAAGGATATTTGGCGCGCTTCGCTTTTTTAAAGAAGCACAAACCGCACACCGTGTTCCTCTATCCTTTCTTGTTTTAATTTGTACTTGCACGATGTCTTAACTTCATAAGACATAACAACTCAGCTGTTAATTAGGACACTCTTTGTTATATTCGGATCTGAAGCGTGGACTAGGCCCAAGGGGGACACCACTATAAAAAAACGCGCCTGGAACTTTATTTTAAAAAAATGTGACAAAATTCTACACTTTTTTAATAGGAACTCATTTAAGCAATTAAATAATTTTATAGGAACTCATTTCAACAATTAATTAATTTTATAGGAACTCATTTAAACGTAATTACTTTGATTGAAAAAATGAGAAAAGCACCCTTGTTTTTTATAGCAAAACCGGGAACTTTGAAATTAGATTACAAAAGAACCATGGCCGACCGCTAAGTTCTTTTGCACGTAAATTCTTAAGAAATCGCGGTCCATCGAGGATAATTTGTTCGCGAATTTCGGGGGTGAGTCCGCTAATATATAGTATTACCCAGGGCTCTAATACCAATTTACAAAATTATATGTTTTTATTTCATTTTTTATTTTAATATTAAATATACTTGATTCTAGACTATATAATGTGGGATTGGTTTTCCTATTTAAATTAGAAGTCCCACTATTTGTGTTTTATTATAATAAGTTGATAGTTTTATTTAAATGAAATTAGTGATAAGCAATTCGGATAACAGTTTTAGGTTTTTAAATGAATGTAAATCGTATGAAACAGGGTTTTTGAATAATTTGATGGCGTCGTTCGTTCACTTCGTTATTTCGCACGTCTTTCTACTTCGCTTCACTCGTTCTGAATGCTCGGTGAATCCTTCTTATTTCTTCGCGAAAACTCTTTGCATAGCAGCTGATTAGAGATGGGTTAGTCTGAACTGAGCTGCCAGACCTATTCCCACAATAATATATAGTATATATCATTAGTTTGTGGATAAAACTGCAAGGAAGTGTTATTTGGTGTTTTACGGTCAATCTAAAGAGTTGTTTTTGGATATAATATTCTTTTTACGGTCTTGATAGTTGGTTATTGTTGTCAGCTGAAGAAATAATCTTTCCTCCGCGGCAGCAAGGGTCACTTTTTTACTCCTCTTCCCTTTGTTACTCGGTTTAAATCGGGCAATCAATGGTAAAACCAATTTAAGCAGCAGTAACGCATCCTTTTCATTCATTTTTCAATAGAGTGAGGTGCAATTTCGCGCATGTTAGGCAGTATTGCCAAAATGAAACCTGGACAAAAAACAGGAATTAATTAATTAATTAAAACAATTTTTATTAACTTTGCTCCTAATAAAGTGTGTACTTACCTCTTAAACACTCTAATGCTTCTTTAAGATATATGTAGCTCTTTTAATAAATCTATTATTTTTGTATCGTCTTCGTCTTCCAGTCCATCAATTTTAGCTTAACCTCACTATAAACGGCGATTTCTCTGCCGCTGCACAGTGGTTGATTTCATAGGCCAAAAATAAAAAAACAAAAGTCTGAAATTGGTGACTTTTTGTTTTAAAAATATTTCTTAACAGAACAATAAAGCAAACTGTAATTTCATTTTTGGTTTCTCTCATTCGTACGCTCTACGGATAACATTTTTTTAAAATTTTTTTAATAGTTATATTTTGTTAAAAAAGATTTTTATGTTTTTCAAATTTGAAACATTCAAATTTGTTTTTCTCAAAAGTGCATGTTGTTGGGTTTTTATATTTAAAATTTGTAATTTGTATACTCATTTCAGTTATACTTACAGGTCCGATATGAAACTTAAAGTGCATGTACATCATGCGCGGATCCACGGGGGGTGATATGGGTGATATATCACCCCCCACTCGGGTGAAAAATGAAAGAAATTTTGGTACTCAAAAAGTATGCAACAAAAAAAATGTTCTGATATCACCCCCCACAACAAAATCCTAGATCCGCCACTGACCCAGCGGACCAAGGCGCGATAGTATAGCGAAACTATCGCAAAATGTTCGTAAACGGACTTAGAAACGATAGAATCCGCGAGCTTTTACTAAAGTCTCGTTAAATGTTCGCAAACGGACTCAAAAACGAGCGTTTAGTAAACAAAAACCGGGCGACATTATTTTCAGCCTTATGTCCAGTTTTCATTCTTTTTTGAGCTCGTTTTCGATAGTTTTGCGAGACTTTGCCGTTTTTGTTCCACTTCGTTTCTCGTTTTCATGGCTGATGCGCAGTTTCTCGTTCGTTTCTTTTCGTTTCTTTTGTGCGTGTGTTCTTTTGTGCTTAGAAACTTGCAGAGTGCAGTCGTATAAAAGCCGAAATTGTTTAAAAGTGATTTATTAAATAAACAAAATCAGTAATTAAATTATAATTTAGTGTTTAGTTCAGTGCTGTGACCCAAAGAGTGAGTTAAAACGGCTTTAAAGCCAAAAAACAAAACAGAAATAAATCAAAAATCACATGTGCGTTCTTCTTCGTTTTTCAGCCTTCTTCTTGGAATTTTGCGGTGGAAGTGAAAAGAAGAGCAATAGAATTTAATAATGTCATTAAAACGCAAGAGGAGGAATTATATATGCGAATCGAAACATATAATAAACAGTGCTGCTAAGATAAATAGTGTCCGACGACCTCGCACGGCTGTGCTCTTGGCGTGGAACCGAGGCCAAGAAATGTATAAGGGGATTGCGCGTTACACTAGCAATCCGTAGTAAGTATTTTTATACGAATAATTATATTACAATGCACAATATTACAAAATCGTTTTTTACAGCGGGATTTAAAGAAAGATTTTCCCTGGACGATGCCGATTTGGACAGGGTAACACAGAAGTTTTTCCAGTACGCCCAGGACAGGATATCTAAGAGTCAGAAGCAGATGAAAGTAAAAGATTAAGTACTCCAAAAGAATCTCAAATGTTAAAGAGTCCCATAAATGTACCATGAAGTACCAAAAATTCTCA
The DNA here is from genome assembly GCA_037075205.1 of Drosophila prostipennis. Lineage (NCBI taxonomy): Eukaryota > Metazoa > Arthropoda > Insecta > Diptera > Drosophilidae > Drosophila > Drosophila prostipennis. The sequence goes on along the minus strand of JBAMCJ010005121.1, from coordinate 96,413 downwards.
TTACCCCTTTTAATTTCATTAATTTTTATGATTTGTGTGATACCATATTTAATAAAATATTAAAATAAAAAAGAAAAACCAAAAATTTAGTACTGCTTTCACTATAGGAATGAAATGGAATGAAACACCTTTTATAATCTTTTTCGATCCGCTACTAATATTAATTTCGGCTCGTTAATGATATTAAAATCGCCTCACAAAAGATATCACCAAAGGCTCGCAAACGATCCGTTTACGAGCTATCGAAAACGAAACTTTCTCTGCCACAAACTGAGCGAGCAGTGATTCGTTTTTTCATCGTTTTCGGATTCGAGGCGATAGCCGTTTTCCGTTTAAGTTTCGCGTAACTATCGTTTGCGATATCGCTAACGAACACTTGGTCCACTGGGGATGTACATAATAAACATATACATCACCTACACCACGTGCACAATTTATGGAATTAAAATAAGATGACAAACAAGAACGAAGAACAACAACACAAGGGGGACGTGGCGTCACAGAAACAACCGGCATAATTCCAATTACCACCATAGCATCATTTTTGTATTTTCTGGATTTGAGGAATTTTTTTTTGTATTTAGAAAATATTTATCTGTATTAAAAAAAACAGTATTTCTATTTCTTAAAAAACCTTTATTTCTAAATTGTAAGACATAACTTTTTTACTTTCTAGTAAAAAATTTCTAAATTGCAGATTTTTTTTTTTTTTTTAAAAAACGCCATTGATTTTAATATAGACAAAATCGCCAGTAGCGCAAATCCATAGGCGATTTTCTAAAACCAAAGGCGATTCTAGGCGTTTTTTTTTTGAGTGTACCACAATAGAACATGCCCGTGAAGGGAAAAAGGCTGGAATAGTTTGCTAGGGCCGAATGAGAAAATATTAGAAAGTCTTTTTAATGACGAGTGTCCCGCCATTTTTTTAAGAAAAAAAAATATTTTTTTTTTAAAAAAAAGGCGGGACCACGCTCATATTTCCAACAAAAGTTCCTTTAAATTTAATATAGTTAAGACAAAAACCAAAATTGTAAAATATTGCGTCGTTTTTAAGTTATTAATTAATGCCACAAAAAGTGGTCAAATTACCCATAGTGGGTTGTCGCTCTCTTGGCATCCACTCTCTGGGCTTCGCTCTCTCGGCAGGCTCCCACAAAATGCAACGCAATAACTTACAAAATCTAAATAAATTCCTTAAAAATACTTTAAAAAAATGTTAAAAACTTGAAAAATTAAACTTAGGCATTTGGGCCAAAGAATAACTAATGATGCAAAAATCATCTTGATCGGAGCAGCGGTTTAGATTTTTAAAATCGAAAAGTTAATTTTAAATGTAGCCCCCAAATTATGGGGGATATCGAAATATCTTTTAGATTTCCAAATAGGCCTTTTCAAAACCTAAAATTCTGCAAAATCCAAATTTCGAAATTCCAACCACTTTAGAATTTAAGCATTAAATAATCTAATTTTTTTTGCTGAAAATATGGATAATGGAGCTGTTTGGGGCCTCTGGGGGGACATATGGAATACTGTGAAAAAATTTGGCTGCTTTAGCTCTTAAGGTTTGGGCTGTAGTCGTATCCCCTTAAAAATCGGTCTTTCACTTTCTAATCTTTAAGAGATAAGAGATAGTATAAAATAATTGAAAACCTATTTACGAAATTTTCATGTATTTTGTTGTTTTATTTATTTGGCAAATTAATAGTAACGACTTAAATAATATCGTAGCAAAACTATTTTATTTGTTTGCGTGTATTTTGTTGTTTTATTTTTTGGGGCATCGAATAGTGACACCACAATTAATATCGTAACACAGCTATTTTTTTTGTTGCTTTAAAAATACAATTATAAATTGTTGGTCAACTATTTTTCAGGATTTAGTGTGGTTAGAGTATCCGACTCATAATCTCTGGGTCGAGAGTTGGAATCCCGCTTTTGCAGATGATGTTTTTCATTTTTTGTTGTTGTTAAATTTCAAATATTTTGGCGATGTTTGACACGATTACATGATTACAGAAAATAATCGTGGCATCGTCAACTTGATTACTTTTACTCATGGAATCGGCATCAACATCGTATCGTGCGGGTCTCTAATATTTATATACATATATTTATACCCGTTACTCGTAGAGTAAAAGGGTATATTGTATTCGTGCAAAAGTATGTAACAGCTAGAAGGAAGCGTTTCCGACCCCATAAAGTATATATATTCTTGATCAGGATCACTAGCCGAGTAGATCTAGCCATGTCTGTCTGTCCGTCTGTCCGTCTGTCTGTCTGTCTGTCTGTCTGTATGAACGCTGAGATTTCGGAAACTATAAAAGCTAGAAGATTGGCATTTTGCATGCAGATTCTAGGAGTTCCTACGCAGCGCAAGTTTATTTCAAAAAGGTGCCACGCCCCCTCTAACGCCCACAATAGCTTATATACGATTTTAAAAATTTAAATATTTCGGAAAAGTAAAAATGCATTTTTTTTGTGTTTATCAATACCTATCGAAATGTAGAAGAAATTTTTTAAATCGGACCATTCGTTTAAAACTTATGCCTGATCAAAGTTTTAGCTGAGTTACGTTTATTAGATAGTCGGGACACCAACCCGACTACAGCGTTCGCACTCCCTTTAGCTGAGTGACGGGTTTTAGATAGTCGGGACTCCAACCCGACTATAGCGTTCTCTCTTGTTTTTCATTAGTCAGAGCAATTATTATCCAGTCACTGACCGACTGGCCGCCTTGAAAACCAATTTGGCTTATGTTGAGTACAACCAGTGTTGTGACTGGTGATTAAACTAGGTAAGGTCCAATGTATTTGCCAAAAGTACCTAACTAAGGTAAAAGGTGAAGGTTAAGAGTAAATGTTTTTTTAATTTTATTCATTTTTATTTATTTTTTTTTTTTTTAAAGAAAATCTAAACTTTTCTTTAAACACACATACATGTCATGTTTAATTTTCAATAAAAAAAAGTGAAGTAAGTTTAGTTATAAGCAATTTATACCTTTTAACCAGAGTACAAATAAATATAAATAAATAAATTAAGTCTTATTTTAGCAATACTCCTGTTTTGAAAAATAGAATTCCACTGGTTCTTAATTCTGCGGACTATTGCCATTTTACAACGCAACGTAAACATTAAGTGCAGGTGTGGTGGATTTAGCTTATCTCAATGTCGCAGTCGGATTTGACAATTTTTTATAAGGGCATTAAAGAGATGAGTAGATAATAATACAATAGTATTTTTTAAAACCTATGTAAATACCACGAAACTTCAAAAAGTACCACTAAATGGTACCTAGGTACATACCTATGTATAAGTATCTAGGTATGTACCAACACTAAGTGCAACACAAAGATCTGTGTGTCATACATACTTATGTATGTCCCATACACTCTCTAAAAGAGCTGACCATTGAAAAATCGGAGAAACCTGAGGAGTTTGTTGAACTGTTCAGTACGACACATTAAAACGCTTGCCGAAACTTATGGGAATCAGCTAAAATCAAGCCAAAAAAACATTTTTAACAAGTATGGATCTAGATGCTCTATTATGAGCAGCTTGTGGATAATCTCATAATCCATTTACAAATAGATAAATTATCTTTACTAGATAAAATCAGGAACATTAAAATCTTGTGTTAAAAACTACATGTTGTAAAAGTAAGGAACAGAATATAGTTATTTCCACGAAAAAGTCAACCAATCCAAATAGATTCAAACTTTAATAAAACATATTTCTACAAGATATTTCCCCGATATTAGTTTCTAATTAGTTTGATCCTAAGATCCTAACTAACCTAAACTAAGAAAATATAGTATATTTTTTGTTATTTAAACAAGGCAAAGTGTAAAAAAAATCTACTTAACAAAACAATGATACAAGATGTCCCGAGCGAATATGTAACAATTTTTGAGTTAAACCGAAACAATTTCGCAGAGATTTTTTAGCTTTAAAAGAGTGCAAAAAAATAGTAGAAAGTGTGGTATAAAAAACCAATCGTCCCACATGAAAGTGTATTATGATTACGAGTCGAACCTTCTTGCCTAGGTCCGTTCCAGAAAGTTCTCTGCATGGCTTCTTATTCAGTGATACAATTTTCAAGTGAATAAAACTCCGATTACCAGTGCAATAAGCCAAATAAAGGCAGATAAAAGGGGAACATAACGCAGGCCAAGAAAATAAATTACAAAAGAGAGCTTCGGAGAACTCAGTTGGGTAAGTTGGAGAAGTGGCTTGGCTGTAAGGGAGTTGATATAATGGTCTTCCTTCCCTAACAGAGAGTCTAAGACTATAAAAGCTCTGCCGTGCCACAAACGGATGTTAGTAAGCGGAAGAAGAACATGGGTGCCCATCCACAGAACTTGAAGCTGCTGTTGCTTTGGACATGTCTTACCATCGAGCTTTCATTTACGCCGGGTGCGACTGGAGTCGGGCAAGAAGGTAGCCCAATTTCTGATGAACTGCTGCATCGCAGCAAGCGGACCATGACTACGATCTGCGTTGAGATTAGGCCTAGTAGCCCGCAGGATGAGCCGTATTATATGTGCCGTGGTGCCAACTTTGGTGGCGAGAATGGACAACAAAGCTGCGTTGAGGTCAGGAACCAAGGCCGTCAGGGAGAGCCGTTCTATATGTGCCGGGTAGCGCGACCCATAGAACCCGGTGTTAAGAACGGCCCTGCCTCTGAGCTTTCGCCTCCGATAAGCCCCCAATACGGCGCACAGCATGATTCCGTTCACAACTTTCCGTTGTTTCCCGCCTTTGAAGGCGGGTCATTTCCACAGCAGGCAGTCTCAGAAGATCTCATTCACCAAGCCCATCCAGCGGGTCCGTCGTCATATCAGGAGAAGATCCACCGTCAGCCTCTTCCTCAGCAGCACCAACCCCACTCCCAGTACGGATTCTACGGAAGCCCCATGGATTCCCCTTCGCCTACATCTCCAGCGCAGTCGTATGGCCTGCCAGAACTTCCTCAGCCAACTGTGGACAGCCCGCCAGCAGCTCCACCAGGAGTTTCAGCTGGCGCGGGCCCAACGGCCACGCCCCCTTCGCATGATCCTGCAGCATCTGCGGGATCGGCGAACCGCCCCTACGAAAACGGATTAGTGGGGAGCAGTCGGCATCGATTAGGTTTTGAAGACGATGTGCTGGCCGTGCCGGATTTGGGATTTAAGAGGCACGAGCTTGACCTTCAATACCGCAGACCAGTCAATCCGCCCCGTCTTCAGGATCAGCTGATGTGGGTGCCGCTGTCACATATGCAGGAGCTTGAAAATGATCCGGTTATGAAAGCCTTCTACAGCAGTTTGTCGGAATATCCGACACAAGAAGCCATGGCACATGGCAAGCAGGCTACCGTTCCAGTGGAATCGATGGGTCAATTGGCACCTGGCTACAACCCTTTTGATAGCCAATATCCAGGGGCAACTGCTCCAACAACGCAGCTGCCGCCTCCCACTCAGTCCCAAACTGAGGTGTCAGCTGCCCCCAATCCATACTGCAGTGCTCCAGCACCCTCTTTTCAATGCCCCACGCATCCGGATAACGGGGCGAGCTTCAGTACCTCCTGCCCAAGTTTCCAGCCAGTTATTATATCCATGCCTTGCTACGGGCAACGGCAGCCGACGCCCTACTTCGCTTTGCCGAGAGCCCCACAAGGAATGGTGGGAAGTCAACCCATGTCCCCTTCTTTTGGCCTGGATCCGACACCTATGGCTGGTCCCTTCGGAGGTGCATTTGGGATGGGTGGCCAGTTGGGAAATCCCTTTGCCATGACTCCTCAGATAGGAGTCCATGGATACGACCTGGAACACCAGGTGGGTGGCCCCTTCGGCATGGGAATGCAGTTCGGCATGGGTCTGAACCCATTTGGGCCATTTGGCGCCCTGAACCCTTTCAACCCCTTTAACAGAATCCTCGGAGCACCGACTCCCAACGTTCCAGCGCCCAACATCTTTCAACGGGTATTCAAATTCAACCAGGGCGATGAAACCACTTCGACCACAGAAACAGCACCGTTCACTGAAGCCCACACCGAAGGATCAGGAAAGCTGAATTTCTCCAGTAGCACTCCGGCGACTTCCCGCGCCGAACAGTCCGATCCTATTGTGGGCGAGGCCCAGGAGAGTTCCGAGGATGAAGACTCTGCTGAAGATATTGACAGGGATGACCAGGCGCTAACCACACCCCTCCCAGCCTCGGAAGCGGAAGATTCTGCTGACGCACAAGAGATTTCGGTCATCGTAAGCAAGGCGGCCGAACTACTCAAGCCCGACAAACGCAAGCGGCACAATCCACGCTCCAGCGGACGCATCTCCCAAAAGCACAGATACGTGCAGCAGTTGTAGCCCCTTCATCTGTATATGGATCTTAATAAAGATTAATTTAATTTCCAACACCCCCGAATGTGACCCTATTGAGTGGCAAAAAATATTTCAAATTTTGGTCAGAAGTTTGTAACGCAGTAAAGACCTTTAATATAAAGTATAATATATACTTGATCAGGATCAGGAGTCCATATAGCCATGTCCGTATGCCTGACTGTTTCAATACCGTTTGCGAGCTCAGTTGAAAAGCTAACGATCTCAATCTTTCACAGTCGTCGTATGTGCTCGCAGATTAAGTTTGAAAGTGCCTCGATTGGACGTCCACTTCCTGTAGCTTCGTAATTCGGTCAAAATTTTCTGTTTTTCAGGATTTTTCGCGCAGTTTATAAGCTATTGACATAATCTTTACCAAATTTTATTTTTATACGCATACCTTGATCAGTGTAAAAGCGCGTGCCTATCGGACGCTATATCCTATAGCTTCCATAAAAAAATAGGTTGAAATAGGTCAAAAATTTGTATTTTTTAAGATATTTCGCGCAGTATTAAGGCTATTGGTATGAGTATGTTACAACAATCAAAATTTTAGCTGCTTTCGTATTATTTCGGCATTAATTTTTGTATCACAATTGAATTTGTGGTGGATTTTTAAAGTTCAGAGTTTTCAACTTTTTTCGGTCGACAGAGTTCAAATTTAAGTCTTATCGTAGGCGGCGACATGTAAACAAAAAGTGAAAAAAGCCCTTAATTCAAAAAATAACATTTGTTCAGAAATTATCGCCATTAATCAAAGAAAATATTGCCATTAATCCAAGAAAAAAACAAGAGAGAACGCTGTATTCGGGTGCCCCGACTATCAGATACCCGCTACTCAGCTAAAGGGTGTGCGAGAGAGATGGAGATATAAACTTTGATCAGCCATAACTTTTTAACGAATGCACTATGGGAAAAAATTCAATATTTTTGGCATGAAATCAACTTATTTTACAAATTATTTTTTAAAAAAAAATATATTTTTTGAATTTACATACTAGAGATAAGCGCGTGTCAAAATTTCTCAACACGACACAGCACGAACACGAAACTCGATTTGCCAGCAAGCACGAACACGAATCAATTAAACAATTTTAAAACACGACACGAACACGCACGAAAGAAAAAAATATATTTTATAAATTTTTTTTATTTTAATATAGACTTTTTTTGATTATTAAACAGTTGGATTTTTTTTGTTACATGTTTTTATTTAAAAACAAGAGAGAACGCTATAGTCGGGTTGGTGTCCCGACTATCTAATACCCGTCACTCGGCTAAAGGGAGTGCAAGGGAGATGGAGATATAAACTTTGATCAGCTATAACTTTTTAACGAATGGTCCGATTTAAAAAATTTCTTCTACATTTCGATAGGTATTGATAAACACAACAAAACTGCATTTTTACTTTTCCGAAATATTTAAATTTTTAAAATCGTATATAAGCGTTTGTGGGCGTTAGAGCGTGGCACCTTCTGGAAACAAACTTGCGCTGCGTAGGAACTCCAAGAATCTTCATGCCAAATACCAATCCTCTAGCTTTTATAGTTTCCGAGATCTCAGCGTTCATACGGACGGACAGACAGACAGACAGACATGGCTATATCGACTCGGCTAGTGACCCTGATCAAGAATATATATACTTTATAGGGTCGGAAATGCTTCCTTCTAGCTGTTACATACTTTTGCACAAATACAATATAATATAAAAGTTATAAAAATAATTTCGGTTTTTATGCGTGTATTTTTAAAGATGCCATTTATGCCAGCTTTTTTGCATTTTTTCACACTTTTTCCAACTTTTTCAGCTTTGACGAAGTGTACCTCCTAAACTAATGACTGGAACTCAATGCTGTGTATAGGAAAGTTAAAGAACATTCTATTACCTGTAAATTGAGTATAATATGACCCAAATCAGGTTATCAAAACTCAAGATAAAATATAAAAAGTGGCAAAAAACGTTTTATACACTTTAAAATAAATGGACACCATACAAAAAATTTTAAGGGCCCATTTCTTAATCACGGAGATGTACTTAACCGGAAAATTAAGGTTATCTTCGATGAGGAAGAGGTCGATTTTATTTTGTAAACTGGTGTAATCGCCGTCGCGATAGACTGAGTTCGAAATTCGAAAATCAATGATAACACTAGTTTACAAAAAAAAATCGACGTCACCCTACTTGAAGACAGCCTTAATTTTCTGGTAAAGAACACCTCCCTGATTAAGAAATGGGCACTTATAATTTTTTTTATGATGTCAATTTTTTTTTAAGTGTAAAAAACGTTTTTTGCCCTTTTTTATTTTTTATCTTTTGTTCTGGTAAACCGATTTTGGTCATCTTAGACTTACTTTACAGGTAATAGAATGACCTTTGACTTTCTTATACACAGCATTGAGTTCCAGTCATTAGTTTAGAAGCTACACCTCGTCAAAGTCTAAAAAAAGGGAAAAAATTCAATTTGGACCGGCATAAATCCGATCATTAAAAATACACGCCTAAAAACCGAAATTAGTTTTATAACTTCTTCTGGTAGATTGTTCTTTGACAAAAAAAACAAGCTAATGATCATTAGAATCCACCAGTAAATGCACTTTATATGAATATTTTGAGTTTGGGCCTTGGTGATTTTTTCGCCGTTTACAGCTGTTAACTGAGACAACAGGGCCTTAACATGGCTTTAACAGGACTGTAATACCCTTTTTACCCAGCATGAAAAATCTATATAAAATGGAACGCTTGGTTGATTTTTGAGCTGATGGTCTTATTGTTTTGCTTAAAGTCCAATCTTTAAGAATAAACTATAAAACTAATTTCGGTTTTTAGGCGTGTATTTTTAATGATCGGATTTATGCCGGTACAAATTGAATTTTTTCCCTTTTTTTAGACTTTGACGAGGTGTAGCTTCTAAACTAATGACTGGAACTCAATGCTGTGTATAAGAAAGTTAAAGGGCATTCTATTACCTATAAAATACGTCTAAGATGACCAAAATCGGTTAACCAAAACAAAAGATAGAAAATAAAAAAAAGCCAAAAACGTTTTTTACACTTAAAAAAAAATTGACATCATAAAAAAAATTATAAGTGCCCATTTCTTAATCAGGGAGATGTTCTTTACCAGAAAATTAAGGTTGTCTTCAAGTAGGGTGACGTCGATTTTTTTTTGTAAACTAGTGTAATTATCATATTGTCATCGATGTGAACCTAGTTTTATAAAAATGACACTATTTAGTATCAAATACGATTTTTCTAAAAATGCGGTATACTTTTGACACTCATTTGTGAGCAAAAATTGGATACTAGGGGCAGTGTTATTGTAAGACACAATTATTAAATTGACACTAAGGATTTTTTTTGGGTGTAGAGTAAAGGGGTATATTGTATTCGTGCAAAAGTACGTAACAGGGAGAAGGAAGCGTTTCCGACATTATAAAGTATATATATTCTTGATCAGGATCACTAGCCGAGTCGATCCAGCTATGTCCTTCTGTCCATCCGTACACCCAAAAAAAAAAATGACCTAAAATGTCAAAAAATTGCCTAGATTTTAGTTAAAATTGGCCTTAAACTGGAGCTAAGTCCTTAAATGGCCTTAAATTTAGGATTCCATGACCTAAAATTTTAGGCCACTAATGGCCCAAAATGGGGGTAATTTTTAACCTAGATTTGAGGTAATTGGCTGCTAAACGGCCTAAAATTTGATTAATTTGTGGTAGGGATGTCAAAAATGTATCAAAATATCAACATATCGATATTTTTTGCAAAAAATCACAATATCGATATTTTATTTTTCGATATTATTTGATATTTGCATATCTTTCTCTCATCTTTGTCACTCATCTGTGCACAAAAAAATGAAGCGTGTTAAAATTTATTTCGGTGAAATTAATAAAAACAAACTAACAGAGTGCAGACTTTGTTTGAAAACTATTAAAACAAGTGGAAATTCATCAAATATGTTATCCCACTTGAAAAACAAACACTTTTATGTGTGAAACTAATAAAATAAGAATTTTAACAAAACGTATTATTTTGTTTATACTCTTCTAGTGCTATTACTTTAATTTTAGGGAAAAAGTCTTGTTTCTTTGTTGTTAGCTTATTTATAGGGTCTTCCCACAGAGCTCCATCCACCATCTACCATCCGTTGAACGGATGTTCCGTAAGGTTTTGCCGTTCCGAAAATTTCCCAGTTAGTCCGCCATCCAATTTCGACGGACTTTGACGGGCTCTTTTATGCGATAGTTAGGCGATGTTTTTTCGGTGCAACTCTGAATTCTTCTTCTTGACTGTGAAAAATGGAATGTTGACTACGAGAACAAATCAAATCAATGGCGGGAAAAACTTAAATAATGCTCAAGTTCATTGTTTTTTGGCTATTGTTGAATTATTTGTAGTTTGTTATGAGCGGAAAAGCATTCGCCAACAAGTTGCTATGTGTGGGCCAAAATTTAAGCTGTTCTGCAAACGAAAACATCAATGTTTGCAGCGAAGTCTCAGAATATGTTCTGCAATTCGTAAATACTAACAAATATTAATAAAAAGTGTACTCTGGCTAGACAGAGGCGTAGTAAGAGCGGAGTGTGGGGTACGGGAGGTTAGGCTCTCCCCCAGTCAGCAATATGTATGAGTTGAGCAACTGCTCTTAAGTCAGCTGTTATCGGATGGTAGATGGTGGATGGAGTTCTGTGGGAACACGAGTTTCACATTCGTCAAAAATCCAAACCGTTTCACACGGATGGACTCTATGGGAAGAGGCTATTACGCGGCTAAAATTTTGAAATTCAACTGAAAAAAAAATATATCAAAAGTATCTGATATATCGATGTTTTTTTGGCGATATATTAAATATCATATTGATATTTTTCTTAAGAAAAATATATCAGCGATACGATATTTTAAAAATATTTGACATCCCTAATTTGTGGCCTTGATTTTAAGTAACGGGCTGCCTATAAACAACCCCATGTCCGATATTTTAGGCATCCAACGGCCCAAAATTTTGGCCAGCATTAAATTTGAGCCTTTCATTTTGACCCCAGCCTAATTTTTAGGACAAATGTGACCTAAAAATTAAGGTTATAACCTTATCGGAAAAATAAATACATATTTGTGTTATTGTCTTTTATTTATTCTTGGACGTTGATGCACTATGGCAGCGGTCGGCAAAAAATACAATGACATTTTGTTTTATATTAGTCTGAGTAATTTGCACGGGGCAGCTCTTTGATGTGTGTGTGTAAAGCGCTGTTCAACAGTGTACGTGAGCTGGCAGAGCATTGGCAGAACAGTTCCCTATGCTCACTTAATAGGACGCTGCCGAACGCTGCACTATGGTCAGTACAAACAAGTGGCCCTTACGACACCAAGCAAAGCTTGTTACGCGCGGAGCCCTAAACCGTTTTGGGCAAGTAAGCGGAATCGCGGACATGGAAAAAATACGATCTAACAATAGACAGTTTAAAATACATGCTTACAAAGAATTTATAAATTATTTGAAGACAGAAAATACATAAGTTTATTATAATTAGTAGCATTGGGGGTATCAAACAGTAAGACGTGCACCCAAAAAAAAATAGTCATAGAAACGAAACTATTGTTACATGAATTCTACACTATTGAGTTTCAAATTTGCATCAATAAGATGAGAATTAACTATATAATTTCGAAAGTATTAAATTGATCCTTTCGATAGTATTAAATTTAGACTCCCGAGTATAAAATTTATACTAACTAGGTGCAGTCGCATTGAGACTCCTAGTTTCTTTTTGATACTATTTAGTATAACTGCAATACTATTTGTTATACATGTTATACTAATTTAATTTAGAAACCACGCTACGTTAGTAAACCGTGGTATACAAGATAAACTACTCTTAGTATACATTTCATACTAGTTCCTATGAACTGTAGTATACATTTTAAGCTGATTACTGTTTTTGTAGTTTAAAAACAACCCCCAATAAAAGTACACAGAATTTTTATTTTTGGTTTATTATAAATAATATATACATTTATGTATTCTAACAATTATATTTAAAATGATTTAATTCTTACATAACTAACAGTTGAATTATTATAATATTGTACTGGGGGTCCTTTTAATATATTTCCACTCGAAAAGCTTAATTTTTAGAAAAATAACTATATTTTATAGTTCTTTATGAATTACTTACCAATCAAATTTAGAAGGCAAACTGTGTCCAAGCTATTTTCTTCAATAAATTCGTTCAGCTTGTCCATTATTTTATGTAATTGCTGAAATAAATTTCATGGGTATGTGGTTAACATGTATAAAATAGATATGGAAAATTTACATTGTGAATACTCGCACACGAATTGAATAAATGGTTAAACAATGTTAAATCTATAAATGTATTGTTCAAAAATAAAAATCAAAATTTTTGTTGCCATGGTTACAAGTTACGTGCACATGCGCATGTCCTTAAGTAAATCACTTGTCATCACATGAAACATGTATGTATGTATGCGCATGAGCCAATAACTTATTACCATGACAACAAGAATAGCAATCTTATTTATCCATGTACTATATCACAGAGAGGAATATAAATATACATAAGCACACATAGAAAAACCATTGCTTTAATACTGGCACAACATTTTCAATAATAAGAAATAAATAATAAGAAAAATAAACAATTTTATTTTACTTACTTATGTCCTTTTTATTCTTCACTGGCACAGGAGCACGATGACAACAACAAACGACTAATGCGTTAAAATTCATTTAAATCCAATAACGCGTTTTTGATATTGTCACTGAAATCTCTTAACGCCTTTTTAATATTTTCTTAGCTTCACACCAGGACTTGTTTTTCAATATTGACTATTTTCCTAGTTTCACACCAGGAACAATAATCGAAACTTTGCTATATAATTTAATCTACAGAGTATAACACTTATACTTATTAGCATTAAATTACAACTGCAGAATGTAGGCTTTATATTATTTGGTATGGATTTAATACTTTAGTTTTGTATACTGTTTCTAGTTTCTTTTAGAAATCAAAAGTATTAGTTTTAAACTGAAATATGTAATGTAAGTAGTTTAAAAATAATATCACAAATTCAATTTCTAGACTCTTTGGTATAGAAAAGAAACAAGAAAGTATAGAGTTTATATTATTTAGTATGCAATCAATAATTTCATTTTTATACTCCTTCTGGTATATTTTTAACACAACGGCTATTAAGTTTAAACTTTCGGTTTTTTTTTTGGGTGTGGCACAGTGAATTATAGTCGTCACACAGAACACGAAAAGGATCATGCAGGGCATAATTAGATCTGCATATTGGCAGGGACAACGGACGAAAACGGCGAACTGTTCTACAGGGTACATTCCAGTTAAGTGAACTAAGAAGGAAAGGGGAGTCGACATCACCATTAATAAGTTTGTGTAAGAACATAACTCCATGACATTTTCTACGATTGTAGAGGGTTGGTAAGTCGAGCAGGCGCAACCTCGCAAGATAAGAGGGCAATCGACTACCTGTGTCCCAGTGTAATCCCCTCAATATAATTAATTTTCAGTTATAACTAATTAAAACTGTTTTGGCTTAACATAGTTTTTATGTTTAAGAGCATGTATATGAATAGGAGGGTTAGTTATTTTCTTAAGAAACGAAAAATTCAGTAGATTCCAAAAGGGTTGGACCGATGCCACAAATAATTGCCTGTAGGCATTCGTTACACTTCAACTGTTCTTCGATTTTGTCTTTTATAGCAGTCTCCAACTCGGCGGACGATGAAAACTGTGCGAAAAAACTTTGTCGGGAATCTTGAATTGTTACCTTTACGCCAATTGTCTTTATGTTTCCTTTCTTAGCCACTTTAATAATAATTTATTTTAGTTTTATCCAAGTGCTACAGGCTAGGTGAAGCCTTTTAATTATGGCACCAGTCACTAGTCGAGCCGTTGGATTTAAGACGGCATGTAAAATTATAACGGTTGCAACATTAAGTTGATCTGGAAGCAGGGACTTATAAATATGGTAGACCTAAACAGAGTAGGAAACTTTACCGTCGTCTGTTGAATCCGTTTTCAATTTCTTCAGTATTTCCAGGCTGTAATTTTCCTTCACTCTTTCTTGCGATAGTTGCAGGAACTTTGTTCGAAATGTCGACCATTGAGTTTCCAAATTGATGATGTCTGGATACTTTAGCTCAAAATCTCGACTTATCTAAAAAAAATGTATAATGACAATTCATTTCGACAACACTCAAAAAATTATTTTTTCTTAAATATAGAAAAATACAAATTTTCTGTGCTTTAGAAAAAAATTTCTATAAAGAGAAAAAAATTTCTAAACTTCAGAAAATTTCTGTGTTAACCGATATTTTTAAGAATTTTTTTTCTCAAAATGAGAAAAATCCTTTTTTTTCCTAAATTATAAGGTGTTTTTTCTAATCTGCCTTTCTTTATTTGAGAGTTAAAATCGCCATTGCTTTTAGAAAAAAAAGACTAAACATTTCTAAAAATAAAAAAAAATCGCCATTCAAATTAGAATAAAATCTTATATAATATAAATATTGTTTTTCTATAAAACAGAAAAAATGTTCAAAATTTTTCTAACATTCAGAAAAAATTGTCTGTTTTTATGAAATTTCTTCATTAGGATCACTAGCCGAGTCGATCTAGCCATGTCTGTCTGTCCGTCTGTCCGTCTCTCCGTCTGTCCGTATGAACGCTGAGATTTCGGAAACTATAAAAGCTAGAAGATTGACATTTGGCATGCAGATTCTAGGAGTTCCTATGCAGCGCAAGTTTGTTTCAGCCGAGGGCCACGCCCCCTCTAACGCCCACAATCGCTATAAACGATTTTACAAAATTTAAATATTTCGGAAAACTAAAATGCAGTTTTATTGTGTTTATGAATACCTATGGAAATGTAGAAGAAATTTTTCAAATCGGACCATTCGTTTAAAAGTTATACGCCATCAAAGTTTCATACCTCCAACTCCCTCGCACTCCCTTTAGCTGAGTAACGGGTATCTGATTGTCGGGGAACCCGACGATAGCGTTCTCTCTTGCTTAAAAAAAAATACGTCTTACATTTAGGATATATCACCCGAAAAAAAAAACTCACAATTCAAGAAAAAACACCCTAAATTTATCCAAATTTGAATAGGGAATTTTTAGCTGCCCCTTTTTACGGACGATTTTTTAAATCCACGGGCGAAAACTTAGTTCTTTAGGGCGAGTTAGAGTAAAAATTTCTATGAGTGTAGGTGATAGAACATAAGTTTGTACGGGACTTTTACTCATGAGCACCCAAATAACACAGAAAACTAGAAATGGTTCGTGAAATTTCGTTAAAAAGTTATGGCTGATCAAAGTTTATATCTCCATCTCCCTAGCACTTTAGCTGAGTAACGGGTATCTGATAGTAACGGGTATATCATATTGCCGGCTAGCCACCAAGAGTGTTTTTATACCCGTTACTCGTAGAGTAAAAGGGTATATTGTATTCGTGCAAAAGTATGTAACAGGTAGAAGGAAGCTTTTCCGACCCTATAAAGTATATATATTCTTGATCAGGATCACTAGCCGAGTCGATCTGGCCATGTCCGTCTGTCCGTCCGGATGAACGCTGAGATCTCGGAAACTACAAAAGCTAGAAAGTTGGGATTACCAACACATATTTTTGGGCTTCCTACGCAGCGCACTATGGTCCAAAAAACGATTTTTTTGGCATAAATTCTAAAAATTGAGTTATAGCCTATTTACACTAGGGTGGAGTTATGGAGTTATGGGGTTATTGACATAACCCTGTTTTTTTTAAATAGGTTGTGTATAGGCAACTAGATGTGGGCAAAAGTGAGGTACTTTTAGGGTCTTTGGTATTTCTGAGTATTTTTATGTATTTTTCGGTCTATTTTGTATTTATTTCCTATCGTTAAAGGTCCATCCCTAGTAAAATAAACAACAAAAACAACAAACACTAGCTGTCATTACCCGATATTTGGAGTTAACCCAGTGGAAACACTTTTTTGGAGTAATCGGGTAACTAGCTCACTCGATAGGTTACCCCACATAGTGTGACTAGACTATTACAGACTTCAAAATTGTCACATTTCGTTTTTTTTAAAACGAATACCATGCAAACAAATTTTGAAGTCTGTGCGACCACGCCCTCTCTTGCCTCCCATACAAGCAAATTCATAATAATACATACAATTTAACCTTTATTTATTAACATTGATGAAATCTTAAAAATACTATTTGCTTTAAATAATTTAGAGCACTAAATGTGCTCTCGAAAAAATTATTTCACGCGAGAATTCTGAGAAAAAGGACATTAAATTTGGAAAAATTCTGTTTTTGGAACACTTTAAACCTGTTTTACAGACGAACGGATTCTTGGTTTGTAATGCTGTCAAAACATTTAAAAGGTGCAACTCTGTATCTTTAAAACCCCACACTCAAAATATTTTTTGTAATTTTTTTAACGGAATTATAAGCCAAAAAAGACATATCCTTTTGTTTGTCTTATGAATGCTTAACAAAATAGGATTCAAAATAACTAATTTTTTTTATTTATTTCTGATGTTTTATCATCGTCTAAGTGGTAATTGCTCATTTTTACACAAATCTAATCCGAAAAAAATTTAATTTTCGATTGTTGCTGCGCCAAATATTCTAGAGATCGCTACGAAGAAACTTTAAGGTCCCTGAATATTGTGGAATTTCGTGAAAAGGGGGACGAACGGGGAAAAGGTGTTAATTAGAGATGAAAAACGACATATATATGTACAAACTGGCGTACTTAGTTTTTGTGGGCAGACGTCGATTCGTTAGTTATATTCCACGAAACACAGGGAAAAAATGTTAATTTTCTATAAAAATACACATAAATTGGACATTAAACACAGGTCGAAGACTAAGATTACACATAAATGTACTATACACACTAAATATTACATATGTACCTTGATCTTTCATTTCCATAATTAATTTAATTTAGTCCGGACAGAAAAGATATTTTTTTTTGCACAAACGTAAAGAAAATATTCTCGCGCAAATTTCTTAGTCCTAAGCAGCTGATCGATTGTGTACTTTTGAGAGTTCATAAAAAGCATTAATGAAGCTTTTAAATCTTTTTTTTTTATGTTTGTATATGTATGATCTATTAACTTTAAGAATTTAAAATCCAAAATACAAAACATTAACATAAAAATTTCGACTTTATGCCAAAAAATAGGCCGCTCGGACCATAGTGCAGCGCAAGTTTATTTCAGCCGACCGCCACGCCCCCTCTAACGCCCACAATCGCCCATAGTCGCCCACAAACGATACTAAAATGTGTCTGGCCGTCTGTCCGTTTGTCTGTCCGTATGAACGCTGAGATCTCGGAAGCTATAAAAGCTAAAAGATTGGCATTTTGCATGCAGATTCTAGAAGTTCCTACGCAGCGCAAGTTTATTTCAAAAAGGTGCCACGCCTCCTCTAACGCCCACAATAGCTTATATACGATTTCAAAAATTTTAATATTTTGGAAAAGTAGGAAGGCAGTTTTTTTGTGTTTATCAATACCTATCTAAATGTAGAAGAAATTTTTGAAATCGGACCATTCGTTAAAAAATTATGCCTGATTAAAGTTTTATCTCCATCTCCCTCGCACTCCCTTTAGCTGAGTTACGTTTATTAGATAGTCGGGACACCAACCCGACTACAGCGTTCGCACTCCCTTTGGCTGAGTGACGGGTATTAGATAGTCGGGACACCAACCCGACTATAGCGTTCTCTCTTGTTTTAAGCTAAAAAGATACACATATAAAAAAGTTCACAGTTGGACAACAAGCCATACTAATCAAAACATGTAATCTAAGATACATTTATAAATAGCTTTGCTACGATTTGCCATGATCAGAAATAATAAACCAATTTGTTGCTCCACAAAATAAGCAGTGAAAGTTTGCAAAGATTTTTCACTAATTTACGAACACAACAAAGTCAATCGAACAGCTGTCTTTGTTCGTTTATCAACACTATAGTGTTGTAAGTAAAAAATCGTAGATAACGGTTCTTGGCTAATTAGGGTATATAAATTCAAAAAATATATTTTATTTTTAAAAATAATTTGTAAAATAAGTTGATTTTATGCCAAAAAATAGATTTTTTTCCTATAGTGCATTCGTTAAAAAGTTATGAGTGATCAAAGTTTTATATCTCCATCTCCCTCGCACTCCCTTTAGCTCAGTAGTCGGGGCACCCGACTATAGCGTTCTCTCTTGTTTTAAATAAGTACTTCCATTTTAATGAATTTCCTAAAATTATATTAAAGTATGTAAAAGTATGCAACACTTTTTTTGGTTTTTTTAGACGCGAGCAAAAATACAACTTTGACAACAAAAATACAATCATTTGAGAGGTACTGAAATAAGAAGCATGTCCTAAGGGGCATCGTATAATATTGCTAAAATTTAAATAAAATTAAGAAAATAAAGCTCAGTTTTTTTGATGCAGATCTTAAGATGTTATCAAACAAAAAATAAAGCAATTTTTGAAAAGTCGACTATTTAATAACCGTTGTTGCGGCAGCCTCCGAAAGTATAAATTTTTAACGGTTCATAAATTTTAAACGATATTATACTTTTTAGCGATGTTAATTTTTTTTATTTTGTTTAATCTTATACTTTATCGTTTATGAAAATGGATGAAGTGCGTATTCTAGTAATTTTTTTAAAAATATAAAACCGAAAAGTACGTATAATTTTCTGATTTTGGTTGCATTATCTATATCATATAAAATTCGAATAAATTTTACTTTTCGTTCGTTGAAAAAGTCAATCTTTTAAGAAAAAAAAGCAAACAACTGCATCCTTCTAAATGTCCTAGGAAAGAAATTACAGATTTTTGGCCAAAAAATTAACTGTCTGGTCCAGTGTGTACTGAGTAAACTTTCTTACGTTTCATTTTGTATTTACCTCTTGGGTTTTGATTAAATTTGTTAAATGGTCACTTCAGAAAATACTTCGCAGCTGAACATTCAGATATAATTGCGTTTGTTTTTTTCGAAATACGTACTTCCGTTCGCCTTAGTGCATATTCTTTCGAATGCATAGTGGTTGCGCCAATAGCCAAAATTCAAAAAGTTGCCAGTACCAAAAATGTGCGATAAGTAAACAAATTTTTTCAAAAATGTCCAAGCTTCTTAATGGCAAACCGGATTTTTCTGGAAATCTAACGGGAATTTCTAAAAATAGAACG
Organism: Drosophila prostipennis; assembly: GCA_037075205.1. Taxonomy (NCBI): domain Eukaryota; kingdom Metazoa; phylum Arthropoda; class Insecta; order Diptera; family Drosophilidae; genus Drosophila; species Drosophila prostipennis. The sequence continues at coordinate 76,819 of JBAMCJ010005121.1, read as the reverse complement.
CAAAGCGTGAAGATGTGTTCGATTGCGTTACGTTAGCATTCCGTCAAAACAAAGTTGCATTTCAAAATGGTTAAACGTTCGCAAGAGAGGTCCGTATTCGTTTATTTAAAAAAAAACTTTACCGTTTTAGGTATTAACTTAAGTTCTTTTTGTGAAATTAATCTGTTTGATTTTTAATTTGTTGTGTATGTTTGATCATAATAATTATTAATCCTTTATTTATGTATTATGTGAACGTCATTTTCATGTTTAAATAGACTTTTAGATATGTTATCAGTGTATTTGTCAATGTTTGAAGGTAATAAAAACGTTAGGTGTATCTGCTAATATTTGCTAATTTTTGTAACTCATGCTGTCTTACTGTTTTCAAGGTCAAATTTGCGATGCAGTCTTTGTCTTTTGCTTTGTGATGTTTCTTTTCTGTTCGTCGTTTGTGTTTGTAGAAAATTTTGGATATTATTTTTTTCGCTCATTTTTATGTTATGGGTGCTTCTTGTAACTGCGAATTTTCACGCATGTATGTACAATGTACATATGTACATCTTTGATCTATGGTGCACAGAAGAGGGCATAAATGCAGATAAAACTTGAAGAGTGACTAGTTTGGTAGGAGAAAGCATTAAAAACATAAGGATAAGCATGATAAAACTTAAGACAAACAAGAGAGAACGCTATAGTCGGGTGCCCCGACTATCAGATACCCGTTACTCAGGTAAAGGGAGTGCGAGGGAGATGGAGATAGATGATCACGCATAACTTTTTAAGGAATGGTCCGATTTGAAAAATTTCTTCTACATTTCGATAGGTATTGATAAACAATAAAACTTCATTTTTGCTTTTCCGAAATATTTAAATTTTTAAAATCGTATATAAGCGATTTTGGGCGTTAGAGGGGTCGTGGCACCTTCTTGAAACAAGCTTGCACTGCGTAGGAACTCCAAGAATCTTCATGCCAAATACCAATCCTCTAGCTTTTATAGTTTCCGAGATCTCAGCGTTCATACGGACGGACAGACGGACAAGGCTATATCGACTCCGCTAGTGACCCTGATCAAGAATATATATCATTTATAGCGTCGGAAATGCTTCCTTCTAGCTGTTACATACTTTTGCACGAATACAATATACCCTTTTACTCTACGAGTAACGGGTATAATTATTGCTAATTGGACTAAATACAAGCGTATTAAGAGTTTTATTGTTCAATATCACTCTATTTGGCTGAGTTACACTTTCACAAATTTATACTGAAGATAATTTAAATATACATATCTTGGATGCTAATAATGAAATTTTAGCACTGTAACTTCACTGGAAGTATCTTTGCTCACCATCGCCATATAAGCCATACTAAGGTGCTATGTGAACTATAGGATAGAATCTTTCGATGTAGCCAATTTTTTTACTATATATTAAACATATTTTTTTTTAGATTTTTGGGGAAAATTTCATAACGATATCTCAACGAGTCAATTTTGACTCACAACCGCTTACAAATTTTGAGCACGTAATAGAGCAATTTGAATAATCAATAAAAAAAGCAAAATAGCATTAAAAAAATCACAAGTAATATGGAGTCATTGGCCTCCAAGTGAGGTTATTGGGACTCTTGAATTTTTGTTTAAATGGGGACACCTGTCAATGCTGAGGCTTAAACTGGGTTAGATATTTTTTTTTGCAAAGCTCAAGTTTTAGTTTAAATTTCTTCATACCAAGAATTAAAAATATAATCTTCAAAGAACTTTGAATACTCTTTCCAGTTTGCGAAAGTGTACAAGTTTTACTATCTTAGGCAGTTGGTAGTTGTGGAATTCATCCATAAATAAATTGATATTTATTAGATGAATTAAAATTTAAAAAAGAAAACAATAAACAAATTATAAAATGTTTTAACCGAAAAAGTCGTGGCTGTTCTGCCAACTGTTATACCCCCCAAAGGTATCAGTATATGCTGACCTTGCATTAATCCGCCGTAGCTTTTGCAGGTCGAGCTGTCCGCTGGGAATGGCAGCTACTGGTTTGGTAGTTCTAATTGACAGTTTGCCTTGCGAGGTTAATATTACAATCGCCATCGTTGCAAAATGTCGAACTCCAGAAAAAGATCGTGGATGCTAAGCCTGCTGGCTATGTCTTTAATCCTGTCCACTTCCGCCCAGGAGGAGGGCATGTCGAACAGGACACCGGGTGAGCCCCTCTACTATCTGATGGCGGATGCGGGTCCTATGGTGACTCCAAATGAGTCTCTGAGACGCACGAACCGCTCGCTACTCAAATGGTGGGATGATTTGTTCCCCCGAAACAACAACTGCTGCAGCAACAACGTGGTGTATCCACCAGCTCCCCTTGCCCCCGCTCCCGCTGTAGCTAATAACTGTAATGGCCTTCAGCTCCAGGATCTGGATCCCTTCAAGCAAATGAAACTCTTCAAGAAACTCCCAGAACTCTTCCCCTCAGCCAATCCCTGTGGGCAGTGTGCCGGCAGTTGTGGTCAGCTGCCGCAACAGGAGAAAAACTATGCGCCTCAGAGTCCTTATTTTGGCGGTGATAGGTATCGTGTGCCTCCCAACGCAGGGATTGTCAAACCCAATCCAGAGTACAATAGCCCCGGAGATGGCGATGCGGGCTTTTTAGCGCCGCAAACTCCATCCTTCGAGGCCCAAGCACCTCCAGTTCAAACTTACGAAACTCCGGAACCACCTACTCCATCATACGAAGCGTCTGCAGCTGATTACAATACTCCTGCTCCACCAGCTTCCATCTACGATCCACCAGCACCATCCTACAACCAACCTGAGCGCCCATCCCAAGTCTATGGAAAGGCGCAAGAGTACGCACAGCCAAGTTACGTTGGAGCCCAATCTCCACAAATTGTTTACCAACCCATTATCTACGTCTCCACTCCTCTGGCGCCCCAATCGCCCTACAATGCGGAAATTGAAGATCAGAGGTATATTAGCCCGAAATCTCTATCACCACCACCTACTTCCGTTTACGAATCACCAGGGAAAAGCTGTCAGCAGCCGGCGGCACCACCAACGCCCAGCTATGTCCCGCACTCGTGCCAAACTCCCATCCGCCTGTCGCTCATAGATCAACCATACCGAGTGGCCCCGGAACTGTTCGAGGAATACAACTATCGATTGGGTTTGGCTTCCCAGAATTACTTGTAGTTAGGGAATCCCTGATGATTGACGAATCTGTAAATAAAAGTCTTCTCATGATTTCCGCCTTCGTGTTGTTAGATTGGTTGGGTCATTTTCCAAAGTTGTGAATTAAAAGGCATTGTTAACACTTTCAAACGTTCAATCAATTACGGGATTACGCGTTTGACAAAACAAATTGTTTTGCCCGCTTCATCAATATTTTTGCAAATTAAAATAAAATAACCATTTGTTCCAATCGGCAGCTATAAAACACTCTAAAATTATGAAAAATGTTCTTTGTTCATACACTCATAGAAATGTTCCGGTAAATTCTTCCTAAAAAGAAGAAAAATCGCCATCAACCGGGGATCAATGGGGGCCAGGCAATTAAATAGGGCCAAATTACCCTAAAAGTACGTTTATGGCAATTATTCTTAAATCTAGGGAGATTTTTCAAAGGTAATTTCCCTGTAACAAGAAATGAGGCATTTAAACTCAGTTCGGCTAAGGGGTTTTACTAGTCGAAAAATATTAATGTATACCATCCGAAGCACCGATGCATACATGCCCAATCGATGAACTTCTCACTTCGTTTTTACAGCAAAGCGGGACACGATGGGTGCTATCCGATTTAGCGCTTCTGTCCATATATTACGTAATCACCTTAGGGGGGGGGGGGGAGGGGGTCATCGAAATGATTATGTTTGATTACATGGGGAGGGGGGGGGGGGGTCTTGCACCAGGATTACGTGATCATTTCATATGTATTTTTTTATTTAAAGAATTTATTTATATAATAATTTTCTTTCAATTATATCTACAAACTTGGATAGTAAAGCAGAGATATATTTTTTCGAGTGGCTGGGCGGAGCAAAAGAGAATGTTTAGTGGTTCAATCACAGGAAGAATGCGAAGACCTGTAATGTCTTGACGAAGAGTATGTTAAAGATAATTTCAGCGTAAAAGAACCGAATGTGCATCTCTTATTATATTAAATTAAATTATACTAAATTAAATTATATTAAATTAAATTATACCCAATTAACCTACTTCTTCCCCATCATCCTCAAAATCGTTGTCCTTTTCCGGTCCATTGTCTTTATTGGTCGTCGCCTTTCTTCGGTTACCATCTTAATACACCCGGTTTGGCCGAGTAAAGGCGGTTCGAAGATCTTTAACGAAGTCTTCGTGTCTATAGCCTTCCCTCTTTTGAGATTCTGCAAAATATAGAGATTTAAAAGTTCATTAGACGAAATTGCAAAATTAACATCAATAATCAACAGTACATAACTTGGTTCAATGCTGCAAATGATGATAACCCTTCCTTTTGCTTACAGCCACCGTAGTCCAACTGCATTATCAGTTCTGGGCTGATAATGCGGCTAAGGTTTTTAAAAACCGAGATCCCAATATAGACTTTAAAAATCGAAATCTGAAAAAAAAATACAGTTTTTGATGTTGTTGTTCTTCCGTTGTCAAAAATCCGTTCATGAGGTCATACAAAAAACAATAATTAGTTAGTATTATGTTGTGAAAAATTCTTATTCGGCACACTGCAGGTACAGTGAACCCAACGCATAATCGGACACCCTTTTTTTTCTATCATAAAACTGCTTTATTTAAACATGAAAATGTTATCTATTAATAACATACAAAATAATTTAAGCTTTCCACTGACAGCTCTTAATATTTTAACAAAAAACCTCAATATTTAAAACACAACTCATAATTGAATTTAATTGATTTTTTATTTTATTTTTATGCCTCTCCGATTATGAGTTGTGTTTTAAATATTGAGGCTATTAATATATAACACTAAAATTTAAATAAGAGGCAAAAAAGTGTGTTTTACTTTTTTTTATGATTTTACTGCAGTTTTATGATAAAAAAATTGGTGTCCGATTACACTAGTTTACACTAGTTTTATATAAGCGCTGGGTCCCATTTTTTTCGTTTACTATTGGGTTACTGATTACGACGAAAAAAAAAATTTCTAAGGAATCGTTTTGGAGATTTTTGAAAAAGCTAGATTTTTGACCACTTGTTTTATTAAATGTAACCGTTCTCAAAAACCGATGGCACCTTTCGAAAGAAAATAGATGCACCTTTCCGAAAAGGTATGGCGCTTTGTGATCGGACCGAAATTGATGGACATCTAGCGTCTGAAAGTTCGGTGTTTACCGAAAACCATATATTTGTCGAAAAAATCGAAAGATTTTCTTTCTCGATTTTTTTTTTTAATAAATTAAATGTCTTTGAATCAAGTGTATATACATTACATGACACTATTTTGATCGTTTCTCGATATTGGAAATCGCAAAACAGGCGACTTCCCCTGAAAAACATTTTGATGACTTTGAGTCATTTTACTAAACTATGCATATCTCCTAGAATGTACACCCAATTTGCCAATATTCGGCCTTAACTTTTTGGGACTTTCGGCCCTTTAGATCTGCATACTCAAAATAATTTAAAAATATCTATTAATATTATAAAAAAATTATTAAAAACTAGCTACGAAAAAAAAGACAAAAATTAAACTTTTTTGAAACGGAAAGGGGCATCCATTTTTTTTTCGGAAGGTGCCAGTTAAAAATTTGTTGGACCATCGGTTTTTGAGAACTGTGACATTTAATCAAACAAGTGGTCAAAAATCTATCTTTTTTAAATATCGCCAAAACAATTCTTTGGAAATTTTTTTTATTTTTTTCATCGTGACCCAATAGTAAACGAAAAAAATGGGTCCCAGCGTCTATATATTTTGGCTGTAAACTATAGTGTTATGCGTTGGGTTCACTGTATGTACAAACACTGTGCATAGGTTAAAACCTTAAACAACGCGATGCTGTGGACGAATAAGAATTATTTTAAAAGCACTTTGTTTATTACACACACACACAAATATTTTTGTTTGTTTAAAAAATAAATACACTTTTATTTAGTTGGTTTTTTTTACCTCGTTAAGAAGTATTATTTTTTATTTCCACTTATCACCGCACTATACTTACTTGGCACAGAAAAGCACAAAGGTTTGTTTTTCAAGAACTATAAACAAATAAAACGATTAAAATTGGTTAAACCGAAAAATCAATTACACTTATGTAACTGGTCAAATTCCAAAAATGAAGTGACATTTGTTTTTCTCAAAAGTACCGTTTCAAAGAGTATCATATCATATTTTCCATGCAAATGGATGCATTCCGATAGATGCTATAATTGCACCGATTGAAAAAAAAAAACGAACGATCGGCAAGCGCTCGGGTTTCGGCAAAAGAGATTTTTGTTAAAAAAATGTTTACCTGCGACATTAGAAATGCCTTTTTTATCATTTTTTTTTCCGTTTTATAATTTGAATTTTATTTTGTTTTGTTACCTTTTTATAATTTGAATTTAATTTTGTTTTGTTACCTTTATTTTTAACTATGACAACTGAAATGCTCGATCCAACTTTTATATTTAGCTTATAATTTTCATTTAGACTTTATTATTTTAATTCCGTCTTCTTAAAAATTTTTTGCCGCTCTCGTGTTTTGCTCGTACCATCACTAAAACATCGAGTGATTTCGATCAAACAAAAACACCTCTTAACGAGGTAAAAAAATAGTGACGACCGCACCTTCAACATACAAAAGATCTGATATCATATTTTGTGACGAAAAATAATTTTACATTCGAAAATATAAAAACACTTTCTAAAATTTACTCATTCGGCCCGCTTCAGACAAATTTATAAGATTTTACCCACACGAACATTTTCTATTGTAGCGTGCCGAAAAAGTAAATTTTAGAAAGTGTTTTTATATTTTCGAATGTAAAATTATTTTTCGTCACAAAATATGATATCAGATCTTTTGTATGTTGAAGGTGCGGTCGTCACTATTTTTTTACCTCGTTAAGAGGTGTTTTTGTTTGATATCAGAAGTTTTTAAAGAGACAATTTATACCCTGGGTTTAATTTACATATTAGTATACCTCATACCATGACCAAAAGTCATCCCCATAAAACTTAGTTATTAAAAAACTAAAGCACATAGGATTGACCCCTGATCTTAGCTGAACGCCGCCTGATATATTGCAAGCACTGTTGCAAGCCCTACTTGCTGCAACGTGTTTTCATAAAAAAAAGCAGAGGCCATTTAAAAAAAAATTCGATATTTTAAAAACTAAAAATGGCTCCAACTGTTTACAAAAATCGATTGTAACTAACAATATGGCGCATATATTGATTTATAAAAAAAAATTTAAATACAAAATTTTTTATAATCTTAATTTGTTTTTATTTTTAAGAAAATAAAAACTTATTTTTTTTAACATTTTTTTTTTAAAGAAGAGGTTTTAGAAGAATTAAATCAAAACACATGAAGTCACGCGGGTTCATATAACCGGAGATAAAGATTTTCAATGAGAGGGTACTTTTTCAAATTTGTCAATTTTTGGAAAACTTTAAAAAATTCTAACTAAAAAAATAATTTTTTTTCGGACAAATCCTGATACACGTGATTGCTCATTTTCCGAATAGAACATGTAAAAAAAATGTTCAGGCAAATCAAAAATGTAAAAATTTTGTTTGGCCCAAATCTGTTCGGCTCGTAAATGAACGGCCCTTAGGCAGCATTAATTGTTATGAGCTGGCAAAAGTGGCTATTTTCGTTTCTTAATAACTTTTAAACGTGATTTTTTACAGTAATGTGTTATATACCAAAATTTAAGGAATCTCAAGGGCTATACAGTTTAAAGTTGTAAGGAAAATCGTTAGAGCCGTTTTTGAGAAAATTAAAAAAAAGCTAAAAAAAAAGTTTAAACAAATTGTCTTTTGTTCATATCTTTTTAACTATTACATTTACACAATGTGCATATAGAAGGCGTTTATAGCATTTAAAAATACCTTTCAAACGAGATGCAGCACAAGTCTGTAGCTTTAGTAGTATAGAAGTTACGGCTTTCCGAATTTTAGCTATTTATAGCTGTTTTCCCGCTAAACTAGCGGGTTTTTCCAAAAGTGGTAGAACAAAACTTTTTTATATCGATGTGATGAACGTCATATCAAATTTTCAGAACTTAAAAAACATATTTTGGACAAACTGACAAACTGACAAACTGACAAACAGAATTAAATTTTCATTTTGGGAAGAAGAAGTAAATCTTATTTTGGCTATAACTTTTGAACGGAGCGTCCGATTTTCTGATATGACCCCTCATATTAAGCGCATTTTCAGTAGCAATACAACTAACGTAGTCCGGGGGGCCAATTATCCCCACCGGCCCCAACAGATCCAAATTTTCACTTTTACACTTTCACCGCTCTCCCTCCCAAACCAATTGATTTTCTTGAGGTCTTGGTATGCAATCCTTTAAGTTTTAGCAATACCTTTAATTTGGTGTATTACTCATTACGATCGGACTATCACAGCAGATTTTCATTTCTTCGTGTATATATAGTAGTCGCCTTCGCACACTCTCCTGGTGCGCTTCGTCACTACATGGACTGCCGTCCATAGTGATATTATGATCGACACACCAATATAACAACAAGCTTTCGTGCGACATATCGTGCAAGTGCGCTCCAACGGTTTTTTATTTTCAAACCTTGTGAAAATGTAAACTTATTTACCGTTTTTAACGAAAACTATAAGTTTTACAGAAAAAATGTATATAACATAAATTATTCATTTTTTTTAATACCTTTCATTTCTTCTTGGCCATTTTTTCGATTAAGTTAATATATTCGAAGATCTATACGAAAAACTGTTTTTACCATTATTTTCCATGATCCCGTTATTTGCGCCAACTTTGACTATTTTTCCCGTAATCAGGACCCAAAAATAAGTCGATATGGAAAGTTTAAACAAAATTGGGCGTAGGAGCTAAACGGAAGTTTACCCCATCAGACTTTATGACAACTCATTCGACGCGTATTTTTAGGGGGCTTTTATCCCTACCGACCTTAACAATTTTATAAGTTTTCACTTTCTCCCAATCCTTTTAGTTTTTGCAATACCTTTCAGTTAGACTATCACAAAAAATCGACCTCGAAGTTGAAAAAATGCCGTTTTCGCACCCTTGGAACCTATTTTACAGGGGAACGGATTCTTGGTTTGTTATGTAATTAAAATCAAACAAGAGAGAACGCTATAGTGGGGTTGGTGTCCCGACTATCTAATACCCGTCACTCGGCTAAAGGGATTGCGAGGGTGATGGAGATATAAATTTTGATCAGCAATAACATTTTAACGAATGGTCCGATTAAAAAAATTTCTTTTACATTTCGATAGGTATTGATAAACACAACAAAACTGCATTTTTACTTTTCCGAAATATTTAAATTTGTAAAATCGTATATAAACAATTGTGGGCGTTAGAGGGGGCGTGGCACCTTCTTGAAACAAACTTGCGCTGCGTAGGAACTCCAAGAATCTGCATGCAAAATACCAATCCTCTAGTTTTTATAGTTTTCGAGATCTCAGCGTTCATACAGACGGACAGACCGACATGGCTAGATCGACTCGGCTAGTGACCCTGATCAAGAATATATATACTTTATGGGGTCCGAAACGCTTCCTTCTAGCTGTTACATACTTTTGCACAAATACAATATACCCTTTTACTCTACGATTAACGGGTATAAAAACTAGTTTTCACTAGTTTTCACTTCGTTAAGAGGTGTTTTTATTTGATATCAGAAGTTTTTTTTCTGTTGAATTTTGGTCAGCTGTTCCATACAAAATCAAGTTTCAGAAATTTCAGCAATTCAACAACCTCGAGGCTGTTGAAAATTTTGTTGAATCGTTAAAAACCAGAGTTGTCACCTTTTTTGTTAAAAGACATGGCAACTCTGTCCCATTTTAGTATCACCAGTACGCCATATTTACTTTAAAATCAATTTAGACAGCTTATTTATAGTTATTCTTACCTTGCTAACAATTTTAAACAGTAACTAACTATACAAAATAAAATTTCAGATGATTAAAGTTCCATGGCACTTCTCTACAAATAACAGCTGTTTGAAAATTCAACAGGAACCATTTAGGGTCGTTCCCTTAATTGCTGAAATTTCCTGTTGAGTTTTCAACAATTCAGCAATTTAACAGTTTAGGGAATCACCTCATTAAAACAATTTTAAAAAAATGTACACGCCACCATGCGCGGATCCACGGGGGGTGATATGGGTGATATATCACCCCCCACTCGGGTGAAAAATGAAAGAAATTTTGGTACTCAAAAAGTATGCAACAAAAAAATTGTTCTGATATCACCCCCTATCGATTAACGTGCTCATCTCGAAGAAAAAAGCGCTCAAGGTAAAAAAGTTACCAACAGACCTTTCCTAAGTCCCGACGTTAACCCTAGTTGAAAATCTGGCACCTCTGATGCAAGGGACAGCTAACGAATTAATCAAAAACAAGAGAGAACGCTATAGTCGGGTTGGTGTCCCGACTATCTAATACCCGTCACTCGGCTAAAGGGAGTGCGAGGGAGATGGAGATATAAACTTTGATAATTTTAGGATTTTTATTAAGGGAGAAACAAATTTTAGAAAACATAGTTAAAAAACATAAAAGCATACAGCTGCGGTCAGAATAGTAGTAGTGTTGCCGCCCTGGTTTTTAAAGGTTTCTTGTTGTAATTTATCTTCTCCTGGTAATATTGTATTGATTATAATTGTACTATTGGACTAACTGGACAATAAAAGTGACAACAACAAACTTTTAAAAACACAGGGAGGCAACACTACTACTATTTTGACCGCAGCTGTATGCTTTTATGTTTTTTGACTATGTTTTCTAAAATTTTTTTCTCCCTTAATAAAAATTCTAAAAATATTCTAAGTATAGGGTTTGAAAGATAAAGAGTGTATCTTTTTAAAAACTTTAACATCGAATCAAACCATGAATCCGTTTGTCTCTGAGAGCTCCGGAAAGTTGGCAAATTTCAGAATTTTTCGAACTTTGAGGTCCTTTTGCTAAGAATCCTTGCGTCGGGGAACTTTTTGGAAAACGCAGTTTATCTTGGGAATTCGTAACGAATCCAAAAATATATCATCCATCGAGGTAAATTTAAAAAGCATTAAAAATGATGCACAGTGTAATAGGTTAATAAACCATATTCCAAAAGAATATTCCCATTTAAAATATAATTTCTATGACATTTTTCCTTTTGCATACTATTGACAAACTGTATAGTAGTCGCCTTCGCACACTCTCCTGGTGCGCTTCGTCACTACGTGGACTGCCGTCCACAGTGACTTTAGAAAAGCGCAACAACTTTAGCGCCCATTTATACAGTGCACACTGGGCCAGCCGACCCGTTTTTTGGCCAAAAAACGTTTTTTTTAAGTAAATGCAGAAATTGAGTTAGTGGTCCTTCTTATAATACACTCAAAAAAAAAACGACTAAAATCGCCCTTGGTTTTAGAAAATCGCCTATGAATTTGCGCCACTGGCGATTTAAGGTTTTTTAAATCAAAGCCGTTTTTTTCTAAAATACAAAAAAAAAACTGCAATTTAGAAATTTTTCTCGAAAAAGTAGAAAAAATATTTCTTACAATTTAGAAATAACGGCTTTCTAAATAGTAGAAATATTGTTTTTTTAATAAAGACAACTTTTTTTCTAAATACAAAAAAAATTCCTCAAATCCAGAAAATACAAAAATTATGCTTTGGTAATCGGATTTATGCCGGTTGTTTCTGTGACGCCACGTCCCCCTTTGTGTTGTTGTTCTTCGTTCTTGTTTGTCATCTTATTATACCCGTTACTCGTAGAGTAAAAGGGTATATTGTATTCGTGCAAAAGTATGTAACAGGTAGAAGAAAGCTTTTCCGACCCCATAAAGTATATATATTCTTGATCAGGATCACTAGCCGAGACGATCTAGCCATGTCCGTTTGTCCGTCCGTATGAACGCTGAGATCTCGGAAACTACAAAAGCTAGAATATTGGGACTACCAACACATATTCTTGGGCTTCCTACGCAGCGCAAGTTTATTTCAGGCGACCGCCACGCCCCCTCTAACGCCCACAATCGCCCATAGTCGCCCACAAACGATACTAAAATGTGTCTGGCGCCCACATTTTCAAAGATTTCTGATAAGTATAAATGCAATTTTGTTGTTTTTAGTTAAACCTATCGAAGTGTAGAAGAAATTTTTTAAATCGGACCATTCGTTAAAAAGTTATTGCTGATCAAAGTTTATATCTCCATCACCCTCGCACTCCCTTTAGCCGAGTGACGGGTGTATTAGATAGTCGGGACACCAACCCGACTATAGCGTTCTCTCTTGTTTTTCCTTAAATTGCGCACGTGGTGTAGGTGATGTATATGTTTATTATGTACATGCACTTTAAGTTTAAAATCGGACCTGTAATTATAACTGAAATGAGTATACAAATTACGAATTATAAATATAAAAACCCAAGAACTTACACTTTTGAGAAAAACATCTCGGGTCGCCCCACGCGGGAATCGAGCCGCTTGCCTCACAGTTTGCAGTCAAGCACTCTACCAGCTGCGCAACGGATGCATCATGTGAGGCGCTGTACAAAGTCTATTCACATTTTGTTCTCTTATTTTTAGTCAAATTGAACTGGCTCGCTTCTAGTTATTCTAGTTGTTTATTTAATTTTGTTCGTAAATATTTATTGATTAATTTTAATATTTATACACAAATATATTTTACTATGGTTCAATAGTAATAGTATTTGAATGTTTCAAATTTGAAAAACATAAAAATCATTTTTAACAAAATATAACTATTCAAAAATTAAAAGAAAAATAATATTAGAGATTAAAAAAAAACAAGAGAAAACGCTATAGTCGGGTGCCCCGACTATCAGATACCCGTTACTCAGCTAAAGTAAACTTTGATGAGCCATAACTTCTTAACGAATGGTCCGATTTAAAAAATTTCTTCTACATTTCGATAGGTATTGATAAGCACAACAAAACTGCATTTTTACTTTTCCGAAATATTTAAATTTTTAAAATCGTATATTAGCTATTGTGGGCGTTAGAGGGGCGTGGCACCCTGTTGAAACAAACTTGCGCTGCGTAGGAGCTCCTAGAATCTTTTTTTTTTAAGTTTATTGTTTTTTCTACAAGTGTTAAACTTATTTCTTACTGCGCCAGTCACTTTGTACATAAAATCTTACATTAATTACATTAAAAAATCTATTACAAATACAATTACATTAAATACATTAAAAAATCTATTACAGATACAATTACAAATTCATTTACATTACTATTGCAGTTTCAATTACATTACTAAAACACTTTCAATTACAAATAATATATTTTAAATTTTTAAGTTACATATATTTTTTTATTTTTGTGTATTTATAATGCTTTTACTATTTTATTTTACTAATTTTGTTTTATGTGGGAGTGTTAAAGTGTTGTTTAAGTTTAGCACTAAATTTTAATGTGCCGGTAATGGTTTTTAATGAATGAGGCAAAGAGTTCCAAATTTTTATGGCATATACAAGGAATTGTTTCTCCGAGCTTGCAAGTTTTGTTCTGATGCTTATTATATTGTTTGTCCTTTGTGAGGACGTAAAACGAATCATGTCAAACAAATAATCAGGTTGCCTAGTATTAATAATTTTGTGAAGAAAGACTAATATTTTTAGGTCAATCCAGCTGTCAATATTTAAGTCGAAGATTTTTTTTGCGCTTTCAGTAACATGGTCAGTCCTACCCAATTGGTATATGTATCTGGCTATATTATTAGATGTCACTTTTGTTTTATGTCGACTTGCTACATCACAGGTACCAAAAACTTCAACTCCATAGAAAAGACTCGGTATAACTAAAGTTTTTGCGAGTAATAATCGGATAGAAATAGGCAGAAAATCTGAAATCTGCATGCAAAATGCCAATCTTCTAGCTTTTATAGTTTCCGAAATCTCAGCGTTCATACAGACAGACATACAGACGGACAGACAGACATGGCTAGATCGACTCGGCTAGTGATCCTGATCAAGAATATATATACTTTATAGGGTCGGAAATGCTTCCTTCTAGCTGTTACTTACTTTTGCACGAATACAATATACCCTTTTACTCTACGAGTAACGGGTATAACAAGAAAGGAAGCTAGCTTCGGCCAGCCGAAGGTTATATACCCTTGCAGATAACACTAGTTTACAAAAAAAAATCGACGTCACCCTACTTGAAGACAACCTTAATTTTCTGGTAAAGAACATCTCCCTGATTAAGAAAGGGGCACTTATAATTTTTTTTATGATGTCAATTTTTTTTTAAGTGTAAAAAACGTTTTTGGCCCTTTTTTATTTTCTATCTTTTGTTTTGGTTAACCGATTTTGTCATCTTAGACTTATTTTATAGGTAATAGAATGCCCTTTAACTTTCTTATACACAGCATTGAGTTCCAGTCATTAGTTTAGAAGCTACACCTCGTCAAAGTCTAAAAAAAGGGAAAAAATTCAATTTGGACCGGCATAAATCCGATCATTAAAAATACACGCCTAAAAACCGAAATTAGTTTTATAGTTTATTCTTAAAGATTGGACTTTAAGCAAAACAATAAGACCATCAGCTCAAAAATCAACCAAGCGTTCCATTTTATATAGATTTTTCAAGCTGGGTAAAAAGGGTATTACAGTCCTGTTAAAGCCATGTTAAGGCCCTGTTGTGTCAGTTAACAGCTGTAAACGGCGAAAAAATCACCGTTGTCCCAAACTCAAAATATTCATATAAAGTGCATTTACTGGTGGATTCTAATGATCATTAGCTTGTTTTTTTTTTCAAAGAACAATCTACCAGAAGAAGTTATAAAACTAATTTCGGTTTTTAGGCGTGTATTTTTAATGATCGGATTTATGCCGGTCCAAATTGAATTTTTTCCCTTTTTTTAGACTTTGACGAGGTGTAGCTTCTAAACTAATGACTGGAACTCAATGCTGTGTATAAGAAAGTCAAAGGTCATTCTATTACCTGTAAATTAAGTCTAAGATGACCAAAATCGGTTTACCAGAACAAAAGATAAAAAATAAAAAAGGGCAAAAAACGTTTTCTACACTTAAAAAAAAATTGACATCATAAAAAAAATTATAAGTGCCCATTTCTTAATCAGGGAGATGTCCTTTACCAGAAAATTAAGGTTGTCTTCAAGTAGGGTGACGTCGATTTTTTTTTGTAAACTAGTGTAATTGCTATTAATCACTAATTTTCCAATCGTTCCCATGGCAGCTATATGATATAGTAGTTCGATATTGATAAAATTAAAATCGAAATTCGAAAACATTTAAGAAGAGTCATATCCCAGAGTAGAAGAGAATACAATAAAAGTCAACGAAGCAATAATTTATTTCCTATTATATTCCCATTAATTTTCCGATCGTTCCTATGGCAGCTATATGATATAGTCGTCCGATTTTGAAAAAATTTAATTCGAAATTGAGAATTAGATAAAAAATGGCATTTCCAAAAGTAGGAGGTTATAGGTTAAAAAACACCCAAGATATAATTTTTTTACATTTTTTTTCCCGATTGTTCCTATGCGAGCTAAATGATATAGTTGTCCGATCCGGCTCCGGGAAAGTTTTAGCCCGATAGCTTTAAAACTGAGAGACTAGTTTGCGTAGAAACAGACGGACAGACGGACGGACAGACGGACATGGCTAGATCGACTCGTCTAGTGATGCTGATCTTGAGTCTATCTCGGAAACTATAAAAGCTATAAGATTTGCATTTTGCATGCAGATTCTAGGAACTCCTAGATATAAAAGTTATAAAAATAATTTCGGTTTTTATGCGTGTATTTTTAAAGATGCCATTTATGCCAGTTTTTTTGCATTTTTTCACACTTTTTCCAACTTTTTCAGCTCTGACGAAGTGTACCTCCTAAACTAATGACTGGAACTCAATGCTGTGTATAGGAAAGTTAAAGAACATTCTATTACCTGTGAATTGAGTATAATATGACCCAAATCAGGTTATCAAAACTCAAGATAGAAAATAAAAAGTGGCAAAAAACGTTTTATACACTTAAAAAAAATTGACACCATACAAAAAATTTTAAGTGGCCATTTCTTAATCAGGGAGATGTAATTAACCGGAAAATTAAGGTTATCTTCGATGAGGAAGAGGTCGATTTTATTTTGTAAACTGGTGTAATTAACGGAAAAATTATTTTCGATACGGAAAAGAAGGAATTAATAAGATAATGCCCAAACTGACTAAAAACAAAATTTGGTCTAAGTCCATTTTTTATTTAATTAAATTAAGCTGACGTCACTATTAAAAACAATACAAAACAACAATAAAACTGCAGCAGTAAATGTTATCTGGTATTATTGTATTTTTTTTACACATAATCAACGATAAAAATTAAAATTCTTGAATAAAAAAAGTTCGTCACATTACCCTACAAAAAGTTCGTCGCATTACCCTACAAGGTAGACTTGTAGCAAAAACGGTGTCCCTCTCAAACGGCGCAAAAGAAAACAAGAGAGAACGCTATAGTCGGGTTGGTGTCCCGACTATCTAATACCCGTCACTCAGCTAAGGGGAGTGCGAACGCTGTAGTCGGGTTGGTGTCCCGACTATCTAATAAACGTAACTCAGCTAAAGGGAGTGCGAGGGAGATGGAGATAAAACTTTAATCAGGCCTTACTTTTTAACGAATGGTCCGATTTAAAAAATTTCTTCTACATTTCGATAGGTATTGATAAACACAACAAAACTGCATTCCTACTTTTCCGAAATATTTAAATTTTTAAAATCGTTTATTAGCTATTGTGGACGTTAGAGGGGGCGTGGCACCTTTTTGAAATAAACTTGCGCTGCGTAGGAACTCCTAGAATCTGTATGCAAAATGCTAATCTTCTAGCTTTTATAGTTTTCGAAATCTCAGCGTTCATACGGACAGACAGACAGACGGACAGACGGAGAGACGGAGAGACGGACAGGCGGACAGACAGACATGGCTAGATCGACTCGGCTAGTGATCCTGATCAAGAATATATATACTTTATGGGGTCGGAAACGCTTCCTTCTAGCTGTTACATACTTTTGCACGAATACAATATACCCTTTTACTCTACGAGTAACGGGTATAAAAACGCAAAGTGCCAAAAACTGTTAATAAAGAACTTATGTATACGTGCATATATTCGTCTGATTTTATTTTCCACTCATCTTTGCTCTAGCACTGATGAAACACAAGTAAACTGAATATGTTTGCTAGTTTGCGCACCACATTTTTAGCGAAAATTACCTCACGAACAAATTACGGGACTTATTATTAATATTACTGTAAATACATTGTCGACACGATAAGGGGAGACGACTACATTTATTTGGAATTTTTGTCGTGACGTCATATATGAGATTCGATGAGTTCGTCACATTACCCTACTCTCCCCTATAATAAATTTCTTTCAAAATTGTCAAAAATCAAAAGTCGATTATTTAATAAGCGTTGTTGCGGCAGCCTCCCACAGCAGGCATTTTTAACGGTTCATAAATCCTAAACGACATAATTTTTTTTAGTGATGTTAATTTTTATACCCTTGCAGAGGGTATTATAATTTTGGTCAGAAGTTTGTAACGCAGTGAAGGAGACGTTTCCGACCCCATTAAGTATATATATTCTTGATCAGGATCAATGGGGAGTCGATATAGCCATGTCCGTCTGTCCGTTTGCATGTCTGTTTCAATACCGTTTGCGAGCTCAGTTTAAAAGATAGCGGATTACAACTTTCACAGTCGTCCTAAAACATGTGTACGCAGATCAAGTTTGAAAAGCGCCCTGATCGGACGTCTAAATCCTATAGGAACAATGGGATATAACTTGCAAGCATTTAAGATATTTCGCACAGTATAAAAGCTATTGCTCAGGGTAAAAGCGCGTGCCGATCGGACGTCTATATCCTATAGCTCCCATAGGAACAATCGGATATAACTTCCAAGAATTCAAGATATTTCGCACAGTGTAAAAGCTATTGACATGAATCTTTCCAAATCGTATTTTTTAATGCATATCTTGATCAGGGTAAAAGCGCGTTCCGATCGGACGTCTATATTTTATAGCTCCCATTTACAAAATATTTAGCTGTTTATTAATTCATGTTGCTATTCCAGTCAAATTTTCATTCGTGAAATCTGCAAGGGTACTAAAACTTCGGCTTGCCGAAGAAAATCTAGTATGAATTTGCTTTACTGGCGATTTTGTCTATATTCAAGAAAGGGGCTGTCCATATATTACGTAATCTCGATTTTGGTGATTTTTGACCCCCTCCCCCCCCTGGTGATCAAAAGTAATCTTTCAATAAACAAAACCCCCCCCCCCCCCCCAATTATTAATCCCAAGAAAAAATATTCGAATTTGTTGTTTTAATCTGTGGATTCAAACGGAGATGCACATTCGGTTCTTCTACGCTGAAATTATCTCCAACATACTCTTCGTCAAGCCATAACAGCTCTTCGCATCCTTCGTGTGATTGAACCACTAAACATTCTCTTTTTCACTCGAAAAATATTTCTCTGCTTTACTATCCAAGTTTGTAGATATAATTGAAGGAAAATTAATATATTGATAAATGTTTTAAATAAAAAACAAGAAAGAACGCTATAGTCGGGTTGGTGTCCCGACTATCTAATACCCGTCACTCGGCTAAAGGGAGTGCGAGGGAGATATAAACTTTGATCAGCTATAACTTTTTAACGAATGGTCCGATTTAAAAAATTTCTTCTACATTTCGATAGGTATTGATAAGCACAACAAAACTGCATTTTTACTTTTCCGAAATATTTAAATTTTTAAAATCGTTTATTAACTATTGTGGGCGTTAGAGGGGGCGTGGCATCTTCTGGAAACAAACTTGCGCTGCGTAGGAACTCCAAGAATCTTCATGCCAAATACCAATCCTCTAGCTTTTATAGTTTCCGAGATCTCAGCGTTCATACGGACGGACAGACAGGCAGACGGACAGACGGACATGGCTATATCGACTCGGCTAGTGACCCTGATCAAGAATATATATACTTTATAGGGTCGGAAATGCTTCCTTCTAGCTGTTACATACTTTTGCACGAATACAATATACCCTTTTACTCTACGAGTAACGGGTATAAATCAGTGGTGGCCAGCAGAAGCAGCACACATACAATGAAAGAACGCATTGCGTTTGTACCCTGCAGTTCCCGAATTCAGACCGAGCGCTTAATAGCACTGCGTCGGCTGCGACGCCGGCAGCGCCGCGGCAGAATCGACTCTCTCACCAACCCCCTCTCTCAAAATCTATCTCTTTACGAAATTAAGGTGCTGAACAAGCAGTGAATGAGCGCCTAAAAATAGTGAGGAACAGGTGATGAATTTCATCACAAGATCATCACTAGGCCGACAGTGTCGCCGACGGAGCCGACCGAAACGGCGCCAGAGACGACGCTCTCCCAAATTTATCTCTCACAATCTCTCTCTCTCTCTGCGCAGGTAGAGACAAGTTAGGCAAGCGCGATCGTGAAAAAGGGAAAAGAACAACAAGAGAGATTGAAATTGCAGATGGTGTTTTTCTTGCTCAGTATTCTTTTTATATTTCTCAAAGGCAGACGCCTTTGTTCCGCGTTTTTCAATTGCGTTCTAGCTGTGACAAGTTGTTTTTGAGTTCAAACAAAAGTGCTATTAATCAAGAATACATTTTTAGGTAAGTAATTTTCCAGGGTATTAAAACTTTGTCTTGTCTTAATTATTATAGCTTCTCATTTTTAGAGTACGTATGTTTTATTGTTTAATATTTTTAGGTCAAGCTGACGGAACAAGGTGCATAAACAATATCGTTTCAGATTAAATCATTTTGTCCTACAGCCCAGAAGGATGTTATTCTTGCACTGCTAAGTAAGTTTTACCGTTCTTGTCTCTTTATATAATATTATAAAAATATATCTTTTCCAAATTCAGATCCCATTGGTCAGGTAGAGCCTGCAGAGCCTCCGGAGAGGATGCGGAGATGCGTAAAAAATCTCCATGCGCGAAAATGCAGCTCACCAAGGCTCCGGAAGCTAAGAACGTGCCGAAGAGCCCTACAAGTCACCGTAGTTTGTAAAAATCTATTAATTTAATGTAAAAGTATGAAAATAATTTATAAAAAATTATGTAGTAAAAATGAATTGAAGAGAAATAAACCTAATGATAAAGGCGATGAAATTCAACATATTTTTAATGAAAATGGGCGGTGAACAGGTGATGAAAATGGGCAGTGAATAGGTGATGACTTTGGATGATAATTAGGCGCTGAAAAAGCGCCGAATTTAGTGATGAATTAGGCGCTGAAAAAGCGCCGAATTTAGTGATGAATTAGGCGCTGAAAAATGGTGATGAACAGGTGCTAAAAAAGCGCTAGTTTCTGGCAGTGATGAGCCCCTAGGACATGCCCATGTTAAAATCAGCGCTATTTTTCATACAAATTCAGCAGTGATTGAGCGCTTAGTGCTCAGTTTTTAGCAGTGATTCACTGCTAAAAAAGCGCTGAATGGAACTGCAGGGTAGAGTGCGAGCATGCAAGAATTTGACTGTATGCGTGACGTTTTTCTGTTTGACAGCGTACGTGAGCGTCGAAACGCTAGCAGCGCAGCGGCAGAGAAATTGCCTATCCCGTGGGCCCTGCGCGCTGCCTCTGCTGGCCACCACTGGTATAAATACATATACTGGGGTGTCACAGAAACCGGCGACGGATTTGGCTACGGTTGGTTTGGAAACCAACCCATCAAAACCGTAGGTGTCACAGAATCTGTAGAGATTTCTAGGAGTTTCGGAGTAAATTTGCTCTGATTTTCGGAACATTTGCTTCACTGCCTACTATTCGGTTGGTTTAAAACCGTGTACTTGATTTTCAAACGGTTTCTGTGACACCGAGATTTGCTTTTGGGGGGAAATTTGGTTGGAAGAGATTTCTGTGACACCCCCGATAAAATGATTACGTAATCATTGTGCAAGACCCCCCTCCCCATGTAATCAAACTTAATCATTTCGATGACCCCCTCCCCCCCCCCCCCCCTAAGGTGATTACGTAATATATGGACAGCCCCAAAGTAGGTTTTTAAAATCAAAGGCGTTTGTTTACATACATTTCGATAGGTATTGATAAGCACAACAAAACTGCATTTTTACTTTTCCGAAATATTTAAATTTTTAAAATCGTGTATTAACTATTGTGGGCGATAGGGGGGCCGTGGCACCTTTTTAAAACAAACTTGCGCTGCGTAGGAACTCCAAGAATCTGCATGCAAAATACCAATCCTCTAGCTCTTATAGTTTTCGAGATCTCAGCGTTCATACAGACGGACAGACGGACATGGCTAGATCGTCTCGGCTAGTGATCAAGAATATATATACTTTATGGGGTCGGAAAAGCTTCCTTCTACCTGTTACATACTTTTGCACGAATACAATATACCCTTTTACTCTACGAGTAACGGGTATAATAACTGCACTTTAGAAATTTTTCTCGAAAAAGTAGAAAAAATATTTCTTACAATTTAAAAATAAAGGCTTTCTAAATAATAGAAATATTGTTTTTTTTTAATGTAAACAAATTTTTTTTCTAAATACAAAAAAAAAATTCCTCAAATCCAGAAAATACAAAAAATGATGCTTTGGTAATCGAAAGTATGCTGGTTGTTTCTGTGACGCTTCCGACCTAGTTTTTAGTTTGTTTTATCTTATACTTTATCGTGTATGAAAATGGATAAAGTGCGTCTTCTAGTATTTTTTTTAAAAATATAAAACCGAAAAGTACGTAAAATTTTCTGACTTTGGTTTGGATTATCTGTATCATATAAAATTCGAATAAATTTTACTTTTAGTTCGTTGGAAAGGTCAATCTTTTAAGAAAAAAACACAAAAAACCAAATCCTTCTAACTGTCCTAGGAAAGAAATTACAGATTTTTGGCCTAAAAATGTACTTTCTGGCCCAGTGTGCAGTGGCAAAGTATGCGATTTTTGTTGGACTTATCGCCATTGGCTGGACAATTTACACACTTTTTTATACCCAAGATCAAGATCCCAAGATGACGAAGGCAACAAATCGTGCTTCCAAACGGCTAAAATCAGTCAGTTGGGTGCTCGCTGGCCGTTTTATTTTCTTCTTCTCTGTTTTCGTTTTCGAATTCAACATCCATGAAAACCAAAACTTCCGGACACCAGGATGCCTGTTTGAAATGCGATAATCACCCAGTAATTGAAGTCCGAAGCCAACCCATCGTGGCCATGACCGTGACCAAGTGAAAGTAGCTGTTCCGTGCCCACACCTCGCAATCTTGTGAGGCCGTCCACACCCGAATGTTAATCCATATCCACCCTCTGCGGTTACTTCCTATTTTTGCATGTGGCACGCATATCTACTTCGCCGATCATCGCGTGCTATCTTACATAACCAGCAATCGCCGTTGAGTGTGTGAATATTACTAAATAATTAGAAGTCAGTTTTCCCCATGATTGTTGCACTGTAATATACATACTGCTCTAATATTCAAAATCAGACGGAACGCTATACACTCAACAAAAAAACGACTAAAATCGCCCTTGGTTTTAGAAGATCACCTATGAATTTGCGCCACTGGCGATTTTGTCTATATTCAAAAAAGTAGGTTTTTAAAATCATACGGCCCTGTTCTAGTTTTCACTTCCGAAAAATTCAGACGGATTCGAATTTCCCAGACCTGTTCCAAGACTCACTTCCGAAAAAACTGCACGGAATCGAATTTCCCTCTGTTGTTACTCTGTTAACTTCCGAAAAATTCACACGGAAACTTTCCGACAAGCATTTGACAGGCGGATTTAGATCCGGCAGTATAAATATTAATTATTTAAAAATACTTCGCGATAGCTTTAAAATCCATTTATATTTTTATGATATTCCTTGATGTTTTATGATCATAATTGTATCATCGGAATCGAAATTATTTGCATATATGAGTTAATAAAAATTATTTTGTGGTTGCACCTCAAAAACCAGTCAATTCTAGCCTTGACAATTATTTCAAATCCCCTGCCCTTGTTCTAAATTCCGCTCGGATTTGGCTAAAATGGGCCAGGGCTATCATGGTAGGCTGGTTTAAAATTTCACTTAATTTAATGCTTGAACTGAGCGAAACCTTTTTAATGGGGATATTTTTTGGAGAACTCAGCAACCCTTTTCTTTTCAGTATTGTGTAGCGCTGGATGCAAAAAGGGGAACAAATGAGGGAAATTATATATTATGTTAAAGGGAAATTCGACAATGTTAACAAATTCACTTCCGAGTGAAAACTGGAACAGGCCGGATAAACAAAAAAAAAACTGCAATTTAGAAATTTTTCTCGAAAAAGTAGAAAAAATATTTCTTACAATTTAGAAATAACGGCTTTCTAAATAATAGAAATATTGTTTTTATACCCGTTACTCGTAGAGTAAAAGGGTATATTGTATTCGTGCAAAAGTATGTAACAGCTAGAAGGAAGCTTTTCCGACCCCATAAAGTATATATATTCTTGATCAGGATCACTAGCCGAGTCGATCTAGCCATGTCTGTCTGTCCGTCTGTCCGTCTGTCTGTCCGTATGAACGCTGAGATCTCGGAAACTATAAAAGCTAGAAGATTGGCATTTTGCATGCAGATTCTAGGAGCTCCTACGGAGCGCAAGTTTATTTCAAAAAGGTGCCACGCCCCCTCTAACGCCCACAATAGCTTATAAACGATTTGAAAAATTTTAATATATCGGAAAAGTAGGAATGCAGTTTTGTTGTGTTTATCAATACCTATCGAAATGTAGAAGAAATTTTTTAAATCGGACCATTCGTTTAAAACTTATGCCTGATCAAAGTTTTATCTCCATCTCCCTAGCACTCCCTTTAACTGAGTTACGTTTATTAGATAGTCTGGACACCAACCCTTTAGCTGAGTGACGGGTATTTGATAGTCGGGACACCAACCCGACTATAGCGTTCTCTCTTGTTTTTAATAAAGACAACTTTTTTTCTAAATACAAAAAAAAAATCCTCAAATCCAGAAAATACAAAAATGATGCTTTGGTGGTAATCGGAATTATTCCGGTTGTTTCTGTGACGCCACGTCCCCCTTGTGTTGATGTTCTTCGTTCTTGTTTGTCATCTTATTTTAATTTCCTTTAATTACGCACGTGGTTTAGGTGATGTACATTTGTATATATGTTTATTATGTTCATTCACGTTAAGTTTCAAAACGGATCTGTAATTATAACTGAAATGAGTATATAAATTACAAATTATAAATACAAAAACCCAACAACTTACAATTTTAAGAAAAACATCTCGGGTTGCCGCACGCGGGAATCGAACCGCTTTGCCTCACAGTTCGCAGCCAAGCACTCTACCAGCTGCGCCACGGATGCATCATGTGAGGCGCTGTACAAAGTCTATTCACATTTTGTTCTCTTATTTTTAGTCAAATTGAACTGGCTCGCTTCTAGTTATTCTAGTTGTTTATTTAAATTTGTTCGTAAATATTTATTGATTAATTTTCATATTTATATACAAATATATTTTGAATGTTTTAAATTTGAAAAAAATAAAAATCATTTTTAACAAAATATAACTATTCAAAAATTAAAAAAAAAATAATAATAGAGATTTAAAAAAAAACAAGAGAGAACAGACAGACATACAGACGGACAGACAGACATGGCTAGATCGACTCGGCTAGTGATCCTGATCAAGAATATATATACTTTACAGGGTCGGAAATGCTTCCTTCTAGCTGTTACCTACTTTTGCACGAATACAATATACCCTTTTACTCTACGAGTAACGGGTATAACAAGAAAGGAAGCATGCTTCTGCCAGCCGAAGGTTATATACCCTTGCAGATAATTGCTATTAATCACTAATTTTCCAATCGTTCCCATGGCAGCTATATGATATAGTAGTTCGACATTAATAAAATTAAAATCGAAATTCGAAAACATTTAAATAGAGTCGTATCCCAGAGTAGAAGAGAATACAATAAGAATCAACGAAGCAATACTTTATTTCCTATTATATTCCCATTAATTTTCCGATCGTTCCTATGGCAGCAATATGATATAGTCGTCCGATTTTGATAAAATTGTATTCGAAATTCAGAATTAGATAAAAAATGGCATTTCCAAAAGTAGGAGGTTATAGGTTCAAAAACACCCAAGATATAATTTTTTTACATTTTTTTCCCCGATTATTCCTATGGGAGCTATATGATATAGTTGTCCGATCCGGCTCCGGGAAAGTTTTAGCCCGATAGCTTTAAAACTGAGAGACTAGTTTGCGTAGAAACAGACGGACAGACGGACGGACAGACGGACATGGCTAGATCGACTCGTCTAGTGATGCTGATCAAAAATATATATACTTTATGGGGTCGGAAACGTCTCCTTCACTGCGTTGCAAACTTCTGACTGAAATCATAATTCCTCTGCAAGGGTATAATAAATATAATATAGCTCGTATGTCTTACTTGTTTCCTAAAGGAAATTTATTTGTGGATTTTAACGGCTATTTTTTAGCAAATGCTTTTCGAGTGCCTTTGAGTGCTATCGCCAAACTAAGTCATTCCTTAAAAAAAAAATACTTTGATCAATTTATTAAAATTGCATACCGCCGACTCGATGCGGTTTTGCCTTAATATTCGATAATCGCTTTTTAAACGCCTTACTCGTAGAGTAAAAGGGTGTATTGTATTCGTTCAAAAGTATGTAACAGGGAGAAGGAAGCGTTTGCGACCCTATAAAGGATATATATATTCTTGATCAGGGTCACTAGCCGAGTCGATATAGCCATATCCGTCTGTCCGTCCGGATGAACGTTGAGTCTATCTCGGAAACTATAAAAGCTAGAAGATTGGCATTTTGCATGCAGACTCTAGGAGTTCCTACGCAGCGCAAAAGGTTCTGCCTAACACCCACAATCGATATAAACAATTTTAAAAATTTAAATATTTCTGAAAAGTAAAAATGCAGTTTTATTGTGTTTATCAATACCTATCGAAATGTAGAAGACATTTTTTAAATCGGACCATTCGTTAAAAAGTTATGCCCTTTCAAAGATCACAGCGTTCATACAGACAGACAGACGGACAGACGGACATGGCTAGATCGACTCGGCTAGTGATCCTGATCAAGAATATATATACTTTATGGGGTCGGTAACGCTTCCTTCTAGCTGTTACATACTTTTGCACGAATACAATATACCCTTTTACTCTACGAGTAACGGGTATAATAAATATTTAAGTGCACTCGATAAGTATTGAAATTTAAGCAATATAAAAAATTTTTCGGCTTAAAATCAATCGCCAAAGAGAATCTTATCAAGTGAAGTGAACCAAGTGAAATAGTTAAAATGCCGAAATCGCAAAAGTTGAAGAAAAATTTGATCACAAAATGGTTTGATAGCATTCCCGAAAAGTGCTTCAAAATAGATGGTAACGAGATAATTTGTATTACTTGTGATAAAAAGGTAACTTTTTTTTCCAAAATAAGACCGTTTTAATAATGGGTATTTATTTCAGATTTCGTTCCTACTTCACTTTATATTAAGTAGAAGGCCTCAAAAAGTAATTCCGACGATAATGCAACTTCCAGCAACATTCCCGACAATATCGATAAAATATTAAAAAGGGTTTTTGCACAGCTTTAGTTGCGTCTAACATACCATGGAATGTGCTTAATAATACTACGTTCAAAAACTTCTTGAATAAGTACACTGGTCAACATATCCCAGATGAAAGTACCCTTAGAAAAAATTATTTGGATGTTTGTTACGATGAATCCATTCGATGAAAGCATCTGGATTTCTGTGGACGAAACGACAGACAAGCAAGGCCGATATGTGGCAAATTTGAACGTTGGAGCATTAAGCGAAAATGAGTCTAAGCAATCATTTGTGTTGTCGTATAAGCAGTTAACAGAAGTAAACCATGCAACAGTATCCCGATTTGTAAATGATAGTCTTCGCATTTTGTGGCCTCAAGGGAACGAGAACAAAGTTTTGTTACTGTTAACGGATGCTGCAGCTTACATGATAAAAGCTGGTAAAAATTTAAAAGTTTTTTATCCAAATCTTATACATATAACTTGTTTGGCTCACGGTCTAAATTTAATTGCTGAAAGAGTTCGAACATAATTTCCAGTCGCAAATTCGTTTATATCATGCGTAAAAAAAATTTTCGTAAAAGCTCCGCTTAGAGTCCAACGATATAAGCAAATATTATATATGGAGTTCCCACCAGAACCAATAATTACCAGATGGGGTACGTGGTTAAAGGCAGCATCATTTTATGCAGATAATATAGAGGGTATAGAAGAGGTAAGATAAAAAAGGGCTAAAAGGTACACAGAAAAAAAAAATGATATGGAATTGCACCAAAATCAACATTATTTCATGTTAATTTCCAGCCGATATGATTTAATGCAGCACCAACATTTCGAAAATACCGAGTTGATATTTTCGAGAATATCAAGCATATATTTTTTTTTTATAAATTCGATCTTATAATAGATTCATTTGAAACATGACATTTGAACTTCTTTGTCATCCAACTGTTATTTTTCATATAAATTTTTGTCATCCAACCGATATTTTTCATATAAATTTTTGTCATCAAAATGTTATTTATTTGTGTATATCAGTACCCTCCCAGTAAAACAAAATTATTATTTTATATTAAAACAATTTATTTCTAATCATTTCACATTTTTTGGAATCGGTATACATATGTATAGATGGGCCACATTCTGTAAAGAATAATAATTATAAATATTTGAATAATTTAATATCCAAATCATGTTCTTTAATAAACTTCTTAAGTTGTTCATCATCTGCATGAAAGGGACTGCCCTTGTGCGTCATCCAGAAGCGGTCGTTGCGGTCCAAATCGCAGGCCTTCGGCTTCTTGCGGGCTCCTAAGGGAAACAAGTATTAATATAGTTCAAAGGTCAGGGTGATAATGAGTCATTCAACTTGCCCGCACTGGCCGACTCATCCTCCACGTAGACCAGGTTCAGTCCCAGGTCCAGGACATCGTGCACCAGCGCCCGATACGACCAGGTGTGATGCAGTGGCGTGGAGATACCATGTTTCTGTCCCGCCTGTGTGGCGTCCATGAGGAACAGATTGGCGCGCGCATCCCAGAGGTTCTCGCGCAGCTTCTTCTCCAGCTTGCGGGCCACCATCTCGGCAGCACTGTTCCGCGGATCACCCGGTGGATCACAAACAGAGCGAATGGCGAGTCCACAATGGAGTCCATCTCCTCGTCGCGGGTGTGAGAACTTATGTTTCGGCGGTTTCTCACTGATTGGCACTCCCGCAGGGTCAGCATTTTGTGTGTGGCTATGGCAACCGTCTGTATGTGGTTACATACATATGTACAATGTACATTGTACATATGTATGTACAAATTGGGTTATGGCGTCCCCGTGACAATTGTTCAAACAAACATACATAGCGGTTTTATTTTATGAGTGTCTACACAGGTTCACAGCAATATGATTGGAATTGTTGGTTAATAATTAATTCTTTGTCAACTAAAACTTAAATGTTATTATTTTAGTTTTGCCGAATGCCTGTGACACACACAACCTAAAACTGCGGCCTGCACACACACACACGCACATTCAGAACCGAAATGTCTTTAAATTGTGTGCTAATTCGACGGCAAAGTTAAAATCACCACCACTTTGTAATGTTTCGACTTAGCACTCAATAAGAAAACCAATTAATGTAATTTTATAATACAAACTCACCTTATTCTCGATATTTTAACGTCGCAGAGTTCCAGCTGTGGCTCGAGTTGCAGTGCTGCACAGTCTCACATTCACAGTGTGTAAACTGTGGAACACTATCGAACTAATTTCGAAACGATATATCGCGATAGGTTGACATTTGATATTATATCATATCAGACATATATGATTTCATGTAAATTATAAATATACATTTCTCATTTTCAAAAATTAATATGAAATAAGATAAAACCTATATTTATTCATTGTAGAACGATATGACAAAACTTGATCCTAAAAAAAGTCAAATTAACCAACAATTATCAATTTGATATTTTGTCATTTTTATACCCGTTACTCGTAGAGTAAAAGGGTATATTGTATTCGTGCAAAAGTATGTAACAGCTAGAAGGAAGCGTTTCCGACCCCATAAAGTATACATATTCTTGATCAGGATCACTAGCCGAGTCGATCTAGCCATGTCCGTCTGTCCGTCTGTCCGTCTGTCTGTCTCTCCGTCTGTCCGTCTGTCTGTCTGTATGAACGCTGTGATCTCGGAAACTACAAAAGCTAGAAAGTTGGGATTACCAACACATATTCTTGGGCTTCCTACGCAGCGCAAGTTTATTTCAGCCGAGCGCCACGCCCCCTCTAACGCCCACAATCACCCATAATCGCCCACAAACTATACTAAAATGTGTCTGGCGTCCACATTTTTAAAGATTTTTGATAAGAATAAATGCAATTCTTTCGTGGTTAGTTATACCTATCGAAATGTAGAAGAAATTTTTTAAATCGGACCATTCGTTAAAAAGTTAGGCCTTATCAAAGTTTATATCTCCATCTCCCTCGCACTCCCTTTAGCCGAGTGACGGGTATTAGATAGTCGGGACACCAACCCGACTATAGCGTTCTCTCTTGTTTTTTCTGTGCAGATGTTATTATTACAGGCGACTTTAATAGCAATATCCTAAGGGAAAAACATCTGCTTGATAGTCTCGAATCTATAGGCTTGACTTCAGTTAATTTATACACTCCTACACATTTTACCAACACCTGTGATACTCTTTTTGACCTTTTCTTTGTTAATGTCCCTAGTAAGATTTTATTGTATGACCAAGTCTCTGTACCAGTTTTCTCTAAGCATGACCTCATCTTTCTGACGTATGATTTGACCTTAGCTTATAATTCTGACACTTTCGAATTTAGGGACTACAAAAATATTAACTACACTGAACTGGAAGTAGAATATAATAATTGTAATTGGACGTCCATATATATGTCTCCCAATATCGAGCATCAATTGACCATTTACAACAGCAACATTGAGTACCTTTATAACAAATGTGTGTTAATAAGGGAAAAAACTATCCATCCAAAGCAGAATCCTTGGTTTACCCATAATATTAAAAAAATATAGCGATCCGTGATGCTTTCTACATTAAGTGGAAACGATATAAGACAGCATTTTTTAGAATGCAATACACTCGGGCGCGTGATAATGTCCGGCAGATCATCAAATCTGCAAAGTACGAATTTTATGGGTCCAAATTTCAAAATTTATCTATTAAAAAAACTTGGCGTGAACTTAAAAATATTGGAATTGGAAACACCAAGCAGCTGGTCCAACACCAAGTGAACGTCAACGACTTGAACAGGAAGTTTGTGCAATTCGATGTACCTGAAGCTACATGTAACAAGTACCTGAATGCCTTACCAGACTGTGATAATAGATATAGTTTTATGTGTGTTAGCCAATGTGATGTTCTTGAATGTTTACTTAAGGTGAAGTCAAACGCTGAAGGCCTGGATGGCATTAGTCCAAAATTTATAAAATTATTATTACCATTACTCCTTAGCCATATAACACACATTATGAACACAGCAATTACCACATCCACTTTTCCCTCTGCATGGAAGTATGCGAAAATTGTACCTATCCCGAAAAGTCAAACGGAATTCAGACCCATATCCCAGACCCATATTCCTTACTTATCAAAAATTTTTGAAAACATATTGGCGGCACAGATACAACCCTTTATGGATGACCATTCCATGCTTAGTGAAAAGCAATCTGGTTTTAGGAAAAATAGGAGCTGTGTTAGTGCCATTACAGATATAGTTGAGGACATTCGATCGAGGCTAGATAAAAACTGGATAACGTTTTTGACTCTACTTGATCACAGCAAGGCCTTCGATACCGTCAACCATAGTATTCTACACTCAAAAAATTTTTTTTCCTAAATTTTAGAAAATCGCCATAAAATGAAATTTTTTCTTAATTTTAGAAAATTTTCTGAATTTTAGAAATTGTTTTCTTGAATCTAGGAAAAAAGACCATAGAAACAGAATTTTATGAAAAACCTTTCTTAAATTTAGAAAAATGATTTTTTTTCTTAAATCAATGGTGTTTTTTCCTAGTTTGCTCTCCAAAAGTTTTCTTAAATTATTAAGAAAAAATGTACTTCATCCCTTCCTAGAATCTAGAAAGACGCCATAAAAAACACGGTACATTTTTTTTAATTTAAAGAATTTTTCTGAATTAAAAAAAACTTTTTTCTTGAAAACAGAAAAGTAGAAATAGAAAATCACCATAGATTTAAGAAAAACTTTTTTTATTTCTGTTATGCTTCTCATTCTTTCTTCGAAACGAAAAAGAAGAAGACATGGGGTTAGTCCGCGGCGCGTCGCGTTGACAGTTTTTGGCGTA
Source organism: Drosophila prostipennis (assembly GCA_037075205.1). Classification (NCBI taxonomy): domain Eukaryota; kingdom Metazoa; phylum Arthropoda; class Insecta; order Diptera; family Drosophilidae; genus Drosophila; species Drosophila prostipennis. The sequence goes on along the minus strand of JBAMCJ010005121.1, from coordinate 45,236 downwards.
TGTATGTATATGTTTATGTGTGTTTGTGTGTATGATCGAGAATTTTCTTGTGCGTAGCTGTAACTTTTATTGCGTTGTTGTTTTGGAAATGCAGTCTCTCGCGAGAGAGTTGCTTGCGTTGCGCTGCATCTTGAACCCTTGCGCTCAGTTTTGGATGAGCATTCAAAGTAATAAGTTTGTGTAGAGCCTATTTAAGAAAGTTAAAGTGCGATCCCTCTAAGAGGCAATTTATAGGTAAGCAATTGAAATAACTTTTAATATAAATTTGGTAAGTAAGTAAAAATGTATGGTAAGCAAAGGGCAAACTATTTTAATAGATTTGGGTATTTATAATATTGCAGGCCGCAAACACCATCCTTCTCTAATATTAATTTTTATTTTCGATTGCAGGAATAATTTCAATTTCAGGTATTGTTGATAATTTGGCAGTAAGTAAGTAAATTTTAATAATAATATATTAAATATTTAATATAAATATTAATAGTTTTATTTTTATCTTTTTGTTTTCTTTTCTTTTTTTTGTTAAGGAAATATTTGTAATGCTATTTTTTCTTATTTTGGTTTTCCTTTCTCTTTTTTGTTTAGGAAATATTTATAATCTTATTTTTATCTTTTTTGTTTTCTTTTCCTTTTTTGTTAATAATTTTCTTTTCGTCTTTTTTATTTTCTTTTCCCTTTCTTGTTTAGGAAACAAAATAGTAAAATAAATATGTAAGCATTTTATTTAAATAAAGAAAATTTTCTAAAAATAAAAAAAGTCCTTTCTTATTTTAAGAAAAAAGATTCTATATTCAAGAAAAGTACTTTCTGGATTTTAGGAAAATTTCTCAATTTGATGGCAACTTTTCTTGATTTTAGAAAGGTATTTCTGCTTTTCAGGAATTTTTTCCTAAATTTTAGAAAATTCCTTTCTAAAAAATACGGTAAATCGCCATCGACTGAAATTCATGGCGAATTTCCTGATTTAATGGCGATTTCGGGCTGTTTTTTTTTTGAGTGTAGGGGCTTTATTGTTTTCCATCTATGTTAATGATTTACCCAATGTTCTGTCCCCTTGTGATGTCCATCTATACGCTGATGATGTGCAGTTTTATGTTAGTAAGCCTCTATGTCAAGTCAATGATTGTATTAGTATGTCTAATACCCTGCTTTTCAAAATTAATACCTGGGCCACGGAAAACGGACTATGTCTAAACCCAAAAAAAAGCAAATGCGTAATTATCTACAAAAAACCCTTCGATACATCGCAACTCCCGAATTTAATAATTGGAAATAGCCCTATCAAATTCTACTTCTCAGTCGTTCTTGCCAACCCGACTTCGAATGCTAGTGGCCAAAACAATCTTGGTTCCCACCCTGTTTTACGGTGTTGAGATTTTTGGGCACTGCGACACTCAAGATACTCAAAAATTAACTGTTGCTTGTAATTCGATCGTCCGTTACGTGTTTAATCTTCGTCGCACTGACCACACTACCCACCTAGTCAATAAAGTTCTTGACCTTAGCCTTAGTCAGTGGATTGACCTCAAAACATTAATTTTTATTCATAAGATTGTGTGCACCCGTGAACCGTCTTACTTGTTTCAGAAACTTCTTCCAGCTCAATCGCAAAGAACACAAAATTTTATTATCCCTCGATATAAAACCTTATGCTCGAAGAGACAATTCTTTATCAATGCAATTCGCCTATGGAACTATCTCCCACATGCTATCAAAACCATTAGAAGCGCGTCTCAGTTTAAATCGAAAATCAAAGAATTGATGCTAGATCAAAATTAGTTGCAAACTTATAATCATATATTCAACCCTACTTTGTTAGATTTTAAGTATTACTTTTAAATTAAATTATTCTTTTTACTCAATCCGATGTGACTAGCGCAATAAATATAAGTTTTTACTTGTAGCGTTAGGATATAAACAAATAAATAAATAAATTTTTTATCTAATTCTGAATTTCGAATAAAATTTTTTCAAAATCGGACGACTATATCATATAGCTGCCATAGGAACGATCGGAAAATTAATGGGAATATAATAGGTAATAAATTATTGCTTCGTTGATTTTTATTCTTCGAATTTCGATTTTAATTTTATCTATATCGAACTACTATCTCATATAGCTGCCGTAGGAAAGATCGGAAAATTAGTGATTAATAGGAATTATCTGCAAGGGTATATAAGCTTCGGCTGGCCGAAGCTAGCTTCCTTTCTTGTTATACCCTTGCAGAGGGTATTATGATTTCAGTCAGAAGTTTGCAACGCAGTGAAGGAGACGTTTCCGACCCCATAAAGTATATATATTCTTGATCAGCATCACTAGACGAGTCGATCTAGCCATGTCCGTCTGTCCGTCTGTCCTTCTGTCCGTCTGTCCGTCTGTCTGTTTCTACGCAAACTAGTCTCTCAGTTTTAAAGCTATCGGGCTAAAACTCTTCCAAAAGTCTTCTTTCTGTTGCGGGTAGTATATAAGTCGGTACGAGCCGGATCGGACAACTATATCATATAGCTCCCATAGGAATAATCGGGAAAAAAAATGTAAAAAATTATATCTTGGGTGTTTTTGAACCTAGAACCTCCTACTTTTGGAAATGCCATTTTTTATCTAATTCTGAATACAATTTTATCAATATCGAACTACTATATGATATAGCTGCCATAGGAACGATCGGAAAATTAGTGATTAATAGGAATTATCTGCAAGGGTATATAAGCTTCGGCTGGCCGAAGCTAGCTTCCTTTCTTGTTTTTTTTTTAATTTAGGTTCTTGATACGCTGAACCCGGAAGACGCCGAATCCATAAAGCTGGCAAAAGAACTGCTGAAAAATTCAACGTTACGTCGAGATTTTTTGTATATAAAATCAAATTTTAACAGATTAGTAGAAATAATTACATCCCTGGAAGCAAAGGGTTTACTCTTATCTTTATACCCTTGCAGAGGGTATTATGATTTCAGTCAGAAGTTTGCAACGCAGTGAAGGAGACGTTTCCGACCCTATAAAGTATATATATTCTTGATCAGCATCACTAGACGAGTCGATCTAGCCATGTCCGTCTGTCCGTCCGTCTGTCCGTCTGTCCGTCCGTTTCTACGCAAACAAGTCTTTCAGTTTTTAAGCTATCGGGATGAAACTTTCCCAAAAGTCTTATATCTATTGCAGGTAGTATATAAGTCGGAACGAGCCGGATCGGACAACTATATCATATAGCTCCCATAGGAATAATCGGGGAAAAAAATGTAAAAAAATTATATCTTGGGTGTTTTTGAACCTAGAACCTCCTACTTTTGGAAATGCAATTTTTTATCTAATTCTGAATTTCGAATAAAATTTTTTCAAAATCGGACAACTATATCATATAGCTCCCATAGGAACGATCGGAAAATTAATGGGAATATAATAGGAAATAAATTATTGCTTCGTTGGCCTTTTTTAAACAATGGAACAATAAGGGATTCCTTCCATATGGATGGAGATCTTCCTTGACTTAGGGACAAATTAAATATCAATGTTAAGGGAAGAGCAAGATAGGATGAGCAATTCCTGAGTATACAACTGGGTATTCTATCAGGACCCGGTGAAAATGAGAGCTTGAGAGTATCAAGACTCTGTAGAACATCAGAAACATTAATGACTGGTTTAAAGATAGAGTTCAAATGAGGTAGAGGGTATGGATAATCTATATTAGTAACACTATTGCATTCTGTATATGTCGATTGAAAAAAATCTGCGAATAAGTTGGAAATATCATTGTCATCAGATGCTACATTATTATTGAGAAAAAGAGAAGGAGGGAAGCAGTTAGATTTCCGCTTAGAATTGACGAAAGAAAAAAAAAGTTTAGGATTGCTTTTGAAATCAAGCTTACAACGAGACAGGTAATTTTGATAACAGTCAGAGTTGTACTGAATAAATTCCGCCTTAGCCGAACTATATTTAGCAAAATCAGTCTGCAAGCCGGATATTTTAAACCGTTTAAACAGTCTAGTTTTTTTATTCTTCAGATAAGATAGTTGCCGGGTAAACCATGGAGAGCTGTAAGAATTCTTCATGGAGGCAAGAGGGACATGGACATCAAATAGACGGTAAAGGACTTCATAAAAATACCAAACCGCATCATCAACTGAAAGGTCAACTAGATAGGACCAGCTTACTGTTGATAAAGATTCAACTAGTTTAACGTAATCAGTTCTTCTAAAGCATAAACTGGGCTGTACATTTATAACACTTTTAGGGCTATTAAAAAATCCATTAATCGAGAGCTGAAGGGTAGGATGATAACAATCTTCACGTAAAGATAGTGGCGTGACACGACTAACTTCAGCATCGCTACTATCAAAAATAAAGATTAAGTCAAGAAGACGGCCAATATGATTGGGAATCCTGTTAACTTGCTGCAAAGATAGTTCAACAAGACCATTAATAAAGTCATGTTGCATCCTAGGAATCATTGCCAATGAGTCGTTACTCTCCAACCAAGAAATATTGGGAAGATTAAAGTCACCGAGCACAATGAGTTGGTCAGTTTTAGCAAGCAACAAGGAGATAGAATGAATGGCGGGCAGATTTTGGGAAAGATATTTTTACGGAAATAAATTCAATACAAGATGAATCAGAAGTATCAACAAGCTCAGAAGTTAAATTGGATTTGACTCCAATAAGAACGCCTCCACCTCTACGGGTCAGACGATCCTTCCGATAAACAAAAAAGTTATTAGAGAAAATCTCACTATCGTGTACGGAGTGGTTAAGCCAGGTCTCAGTAAATACGACAACATTTGCTTCGAAAATTGAACTATTTTTATAAAGCGTAGAGAGCTTACTAAGAAGTCCCCGAACATTCTGATAGTGGATTAGGAAATTTAGTTTTTTGGATTTAAAACAGAGCTTGGCGTCAACGAGGAAGCCGTGAAAAGGGAACTATTTTTTTTTTATATACTCGTTATGTCAGCAGGCCAAAAATTGGGGTCAAGAAGTTTGGGGAACAGTCCATCAGGAACAAGTATTTTAAATGAAGTGTAATCTCTTATCTGTTTAAAATTAAATTTGGTAATGTCGATACTATCTTGATTGGGAAGGGAGAGGTTTGTTACAATATGATGCATCACGTCATTTACAGTTAGTTCTGCATTCAACCTAGACACAAAAATGGATTTCCTAGGTACCATGACAGTGAGTGGTACCGGAGAGGAGAGAGCTGGGCTATTGCTGTTCTTCCTAGGGATCATGCTAGAAAGTGGGACAGGAGGAGGTGCAAGGCTATTAGCTAGAGGCAGTGCGAGGTGCGGCAGAGCCCCTGAAGTAGCAACAGCCGGTGACCGGTTAGCAGAATCTGGCAGGGATTGCACCCTGGCATCAGTCGTTGATGACTCGTTCCCATTGGGATCGTCCCCATCGCACGACATATAGCTTGCAGTGGGGCTGGGAACAGAGAGGTTGCTCGAGAGATCTGGAACATTTGTATTTGTATTTTGTATTTGTATTTGTTTATTTAAAGCAATGTACTGACTTAAAATTATATACATAGGATAAAAATAAAAACATCATATATTTAAAAAAAAAACAAGAAAGGAAGCTAGCTTCGGCCAGCCGAAGCTTATATACCCTTGCAGATAATTCCTATTAATGTCAGTAGAGTTGGAGGAAATCCGAGGAGGAGGAGCTTGTGGAGCAGTAGCTCGTGGTTAACCGAATCAAAGGCTTTACTAAAGTCAGTAAAGATTACATCACTTTGCATTTAAAGCCTTGACTAATGAAGGTCGTAAACTCAAGCAGGTCAGTTGTTGTAGACCGGCACTTTGTGAAACCATGCTGTTTAGAGGATATTAAGGAGCGACACTGGTGCTGCAGTTGATCGCAAATAAGTTTTTCAAAGAGCTTAGGAATAGCACTAAGTTTGGCTATGCCGCGATAGTTGCTGATATCAGACTTACTACCTTTTTTATGTAGCGGAATAAGAAAGGATTCTTTCCAAATAGATGGAAATATGCCAGTAGCAATCGACTTATGAAAAATCATAGTTAATGGAACTGCAAGTGGTATGGCGCAATGCTTGAGGACACAGCTTGGAACCATATCGGAACCCGCAGAGAATGATAATTTAATCGTGCATAGGCTACGTAGAACTTCTCCTCCATCAATTAGAGGGTTGAAAATGGCATCAGTGTGGGGTAGTTGGTAGGAGTAGCTACAATTGATCCCGGTATTATTTGTGGAATAGGTGGATTGGAAAAAGTCCGCAAACAGGTTGCCAATATCTTGATCATTCGATGCAGATACATTATTTAGTTGTAGTGATGGAGGAAATTTGTTGGCTTTACGCTTTGAGTTGACGAAGGAGTAAAATAATTTAGGATTGCTGCGAAATTCGTTTTTACAGCGTAGGAGGTAGAGCTGTTATAACATTCAGAATTATGAAGGAAGTAATTGGATTTAGCAACGCTGTATTTGGAAAAATCAGACTGAAGACTTGTTTTGGCGTACATCTTATAAAGTTTAGTTTTTATATTTTTAAGTGAGCCAAGTGTTTGGAAGACCATGGAGGGCTGTTAGAGTTATTAACAACTGTGGAAGGGACTAATTAATCAAATATGGAATAAAGAACATTATAAAAAGTTGAAATAACCTCATCAAGATGAAGTCTATCAAGACAAGACCAATTCACTGAAGATAGGGATCTCGACATTTGCAAATAATTGACATGCCTAAAGCAACGAGTCCGCATTGGGGCCTCAAAGGAATTGGGTACACGAAAAATGCCACTAATAGATAGTTGGAGTGTAGGATGATGAGAGTCCTCAGGAGTGGTCAATGGAGAGGTACGTGTGACAATGGCATGACAGAGGTCAGACACAAAAATAAGATCTAAAAATCTTCCATTCGCATTGGAAATTGAGTTAACTTGACCAAGAGATAAGTCAATAAGACCGTCGACAAAATCGTTTTGATCACCAGGAACTAGGGCAATTAAATCGACACAAGGAGACCAGTATAGGTACGGAATATTAAAGTCACCCAATATTATAAGATGGTCTGAGTCAGAGGTATACGAGGAGATATTCTGGATAGCGGAGAGGTGTCGCATATAGACAGGAGCCTCAGAGCATGGAGGAATATAGGAGCAGGTTACAAATATGTTGCAGTTAGGAAGACATAATTTGACTGACATGAATTCAATATCACCAACATTGGGAATGGATACAACTTGGGATGATATTTCAGACTTTACTGCGATTAGGACACCCCCACCTTGTTTAGAGGGACGGTCACGTCTATAGAGGAAAAAATTATTGGTAAGTATTTCATTATCAGATACCGTGGGATTAAGCCAAGTCTCAGTAAAGGCAATAACGCTGGAATCGAAAGCAGCGCTGTCAGTATGCAATTTAGACAGCTTACTGAGAAGGCCACGGACATTTTGATAATGTAATACAAAATCTAGTTTTTTGGAACTGAAGGATTTGTATTTATGGATTGTTCTTTCCGATCAAACTCGTGAACAATCGTATTAACCGGTCATAGTGCAGGATTTAAAGCACGGGAAAAATGTGTATCAGGCAGAATTATTTTAAATGATGAAACTTTTCTTTTGTAAGCAAAATTAAATTTTGTAACTACAAAGTTTTCAGGAGAGGCTGGGAGCTCATCGCTTAGGTGACCTTTAATTTCGTCAATGGTAGTATCAGGCCTTAGACGAGACACAAAAATGGCCTTCTTTGGCATGAGTGCTTGTGACGCTACGGCTTCGAGGCGTCTACGGTTTGCGCCTGCTGGATGACCATCATTAACCGCAGCCACGAGGGACCTGCGATTTCCTTTGGAGGAACCAGGATCATTATGTACAACCGACGTTACTTGACCAGAGGATACTGGCGGTGCCGTTATTACGGAGGATACCGACGGTACCGCGTTGGCGGATTGTGGAAGGTTAAATAGTACGGCACCAGGATCAGGCTCAGGATGAGAGCCAGGGGCCAGGTCTGCACAGATAGACTTAGGAGTTACAAAATTAAGCACTGGAGCAGGAATTGCCAATCTAGTAGGAGACATGGCTGATTCCATGGTAGGGCACAATATTAAAGGACCCGGCAGTGGAGGCACACGGTTATTCGAGGATACGCAGTTTTTATCGTTTTCACTGGCGTTGGCAGAAACTAATGAAACGTACATTAGTGAGCTATTGGAGGAGCCAGGATCTCTCACGGATGAGGGCGGAATAGTAGGAGTAAGATGGTTCATTAATTGGCCAGTTGGAGGAGAAGAAATCTTTGTTGGAGTTTCCTTAATTATTTTTAGCCCATTAAACTGGGACTCGATCTCCCTGAAGCCAGTCCGAGTTTGCCGCAAGAAGGAACGCATCTCGTCCGTAATCTCCCGGCACGCGGAGCAGGTCCAAAGAAATCCAATTCTTTTGGAAATAAGATCTCCAATGCGACCGTTTACGCCGGCACCGGAGCACTTATAATGCGCAGTGTTCTCGCAAAGCCAGCACAACAAATAAGTTTCGCCAGCAATAACGCCGTTGAACTCGCATTTTTTGGCTGAGCAGGATAGACTCATTTTTGAATGCACTCAGGTCACTGTCCAGAGCAAAGTAAGAGCGACGAAAGATTAACGCAACGCGTGGAGAGCAGCGGGATCAAGAGCAGCAAGCTAAAACGTTCGGATTTAAGAGCGTAAGTTAGCAGGAGGGCTTGCACTGATCGGTGAATTTAGGCGACACGCACAAAGCGGAGAGCGGGAAAAGTGCCGTTGTGGTAACGGACCGGCAGCTCCGAGAGGCGTACAGCAGGAGAGCGGGAGAGTAGAAACAACAACACAATACTTGCAGTGACAAAGCAGACGCTTTGTTATTGTTTGCTGGCTGATGTTGGTATTTGGTTTGTTTATAAATTAAACACGTTTATATTAACTGTCTGAGCTCGGATTTGATTTGATTTGAACAGAAGGAGTTTATGAACCACAGAACTGGTAGGCTAATATCAAATATCAAATATTAAATTTAAAATTTTATCACTCAAATAAACAAAAGATTCTGGAGCAACAGAAGAACACGACCGGCTTAGGCGAAGGTTGATATGGAACTGTAAAGAGATATTAGGTAGTGTAGGACTACACTTTAAATTTAATGACATTTGATTAAGAAGAATACGACCTTGAAAATTGGAGTCGAGAACATTAAACTGACTTAATAAGTCCGTAAATCCGGCACGTAGAGCCTGGAACTCCAGCTCCGTTTGCCTCATAAATGCTCTAATATCAATTTTGATATGTAGGCATGTAGGGCACGTCCAGTCCAGGTTGGTATTAGACCTAGTACGATCCGCAATTTGGGCCGCACTATGCCCAAAGTCTGCACATTTAGCGTGCGCAATGTTTTCACATAACCAGCAACTAACAATAGGCTGCCGAGAAGTGATTTTGCCAATAAATTGGCAACCAACAACACAGCATGCGGACATTGTTTACAAGTTAGAGTAAGATAAAAAAATGTAAAATGAGATGAGAGCCAACAAACGGCTGTGAGTAGGCAGAGGAAAGAAAAATGTAAACAGAAAGCTTTAGATGAGTGCCAACAAACAGCTGTGAGGACGCAGAGGAAAGAAAAGAACAATAAAAGACCAATTCAGCAAAGAACCGTTAACTCGAAAATGAGAGCCGGTAACTGAAGTTGGGAGATGTAGCAGAACAAACGGTGCGAGAGAGCACCAACACGACAATGTAAATAAGAAACAACAACAATGCACAATGGACTCGCGTCGTTAACTATTTTTCGATATATTAATAAAGACAATGGTTTTAACACAAATAAATAATTTGCATTCAAACGGCGGGCTCAACCGAGTTTGGGAATTTAAAAATCAAAAAATTAGACACTAAGCGAATAAATGTGGGAGCGAATGTAAAAACACTTCCGTATACAACAGAGAAAGAATATATGTATATATTGCAATACCAATTATCTTGAATAAATCATCTATAATTATGAATTTTAGTGTTATTTTTTTATTGGTTAATCACATATTTTTTTTTTTTTGCATATTTTGCATATTTTATGCATTTGCATTTTATGCAAATATGCAAAAAAATTAAATTTGCCATTAATTTTAAACTATATTTTTATTGAAACGAACTTTGGTGTTTTCGGAATTAATCTATCTTAATACTATAAAAATATGCAAATATGCAAAATCCGAGGTCTAGTTATAACAAAACAAAGAATTTCATATGAAAACAATATAATATTTGCCTCCGTGGCATAAGTTATAACAAAATCTTAATTTTAAGGCGTTTCATAATTATGCGACACCTTTCACTTTAGGCTTATGTAAACTCGTTGGGAACAATATTTGGCTAGTTTTTAGTTTATTAATAGTCAATAGGATTTCCCTTAGATTTTCCAACACAAAACAACCTTTTTTTCATCGACTCTGTTAAGTTTTTTAAAAGGCCAACATCAAGTTTTTCCCATTCCTTAAGAATCGACGCTTTTAGATCTTTAGTGTTACAATACTGACGGTTATTGGCATAAACCCATCTTACCAAGATGCCCCATATATTTTCTATAGGATTCAAGTCCGGTGAGCAAGCTGGCCAGTCCATAGTTTCAACAGAACAATTGGTCAAATATGTTCTGGTCGCATTGCTCACATGAATTCGAGCGATATCCTGTTGGAAAGTGAAGGGCATTTCCCTATTTTGCTCCAGAAAAGGTATTAGACTTCTATCTAATACTTGTATGTATTGGTTGCTATCCCTTTTTGATTATGGGAATTGTAAATCAAGCGTGGTTTTTGAGGTAAAAGCCCCCACACCATCACTGAGCCTCCACCAAAGTTGCGCTTAGAAAAATAAATGGGATCTTTTCGCAAATCTCTCCAATAATATTTGCTGCCACCTGGACCATCAAGATTCCACTTTTTCTCATCGGAAAAAATAATCTATAAACTAAAAAATATTAATACAATTTTTTTTTAATATCATGTATTTGTTTACCGTGCTCCAGTCGGTGTAGATATGTTTTTCGGCAAAATCAAGTCGAGCCTCCTTGTGTCGAGGCAAAAGATGAGATGATTTGATCATTATACCCTTGCAGAGGGTATTATGATTTCAGTCAGAAGTTTGCAACGCAGTGAAGGAGACGTTTCCGACCCCATAAAGTATATATATTCTTGATCAGCATCACTAGACGAGTCGATCTAGCCATGTCCGTCTGTCCGTCTGTCCGTCTGTCCGTCCGTCTGTCCGTCTGTTTCTACGCAAACTAGTCTCTCAGTTTTAAAGCTATCGGGCGAAAACTTTCCCAAAAGTCTTCTTTCTGTTGCAGGTAGTATATAAGTCGGAACGAGCCGGATCGGACAACTATATCATATAGCTCCCATAGGAATAATCAGGACAAAAAATGAAAAAAAATTATACCTTGGGTGTTTTTGAACCTAGAACCTCCTACTTTTGGAAATGCCATTTTTTATCTAATTCTAAATTTCGAATAAAATTTTTTCAAAATCGGACGACTATATCATATAGCTGCCATAGGAACGATCGGAAAATTTATGGGAATATAGGGAGGAAATAAATTATTGCTTCGTTGACTTTTATTGTATTATCTTCTACTCTGGGATATGAGTCTTTTTAAATGTTTTCGAATTTCGATTTTAATTTTATCAATATCGAACTACTATATCATATAGCTGCCATAGGAACGATCGGAAAAGTGGTCATTAATAGGAATTATCTGCAAGGGTATATGAGCTTCGGCTGGCCGAAGCTAGCTTCCTTTCTTGTTTTGTATTCTCTTCTTCTCTGGGATATGAGTCTTTTTAAATGTTTTCGTTTTTAATTTTATCAATATCGAACTACTATATCATATAGCTGCCATAGGAACGATCGGAAAATTAGTGATTTATAGGAATTATCTGCAAGGGTATATAAGCTTCGGCTGGCCGAAGCTAGCTTCCTTTCTTGTTTTTAATAGCTTTATATAATTAGAACGTGCAGAGTTTGCCAAACTGTCGTTTTTGATACCTTATTATTAAGGATAGCTGCCACGGTAGAGCAAGATTTCGCTGAGTTTGAGCATTCTCTTACAACTTTTCGTTGTTCCCGCTTCGTGAGGGCTAATTTCCGGCCAGGTGATCGTTTTACATCGTAATTTTTAGGATTCCTCAAAATACTATTGATAACGCATCGGGTCCTATTGATTTGTCTCGAAATGTCCGAGTCTGATAGGCCCATCTCCTTAAAAGCGATAATTTTCCCGCGTTCTTCAATTGTCAATATAGTACCATGTGCCATTTCACATTGCAAACGATTTTATTAAATTTCAAGTCGAAAAAAAGCGTGCAGACGCTTTAAAAATAGTTTAACAACTGGTGTCGTATCATTGTGAAACACCTTAAAGAGAGACTAAAACTCTCTCTCTCGAAGAAAAGTAACGGTGCATCGGCGATAGATGATATTTTTCTCAGAGAGCATTTTTTTTTTTTCGTAAACAATACAAAGGAGTAAATAAGAACAGAAAAAGTTTTAATGAACGCCGTTAACTTGGTATAAAATAAAATGTAAAATAAATTTTAAAGGTGTCGTATAATTTTGAAACACACCTTATATAAAAATAATATGCATTCTGTGGCGGTCCAGACTAAGAAGCCACCCAGCGGATAAAAGCGGTACTAATCCAATATCCTAAATTGCACGAAACTAGAGAATTTCCTTTTGACACAAAAACGGTCACACTCTCTCTGCGGACGCCAAGCTTCTACGACAAACGTGTGTGATTGTAAAAAACTTTGTAAACTGATCAAAAAACGAATAAAACTTATAAATCAAATCAGTGGTAACCGACCTGAGTTACCATAGTGGTGACCCAGAGCTTGAACAGACTGCAAATACTCTTTAATTGCGCCAAAACCAGGCAAAATTAAAATTTGCACAGAACTTCAGTCTTTCAACCACACACACACACAAAGCTGAAGCGACGCCACCAACACATCAAAAAGTGTATGCCCGCCGAACACCGATACAATCTGCGCTCGCTTGTTCCTCGAAGGTTAATCTTTGACAACGACGCCACCCTCAACATGACCGACGAGTCGCAACAATTGCTGGACACGATCAGAGATCTGCAAGCCCAAGTCGAGGCATTGCAGGTTAATTCTTCTTCATCGCAGACGGCTAACACGGTTCCATCGGCACGAGCAACAATTCGCCTACCGAAATTCACAAGCAATAATCCGCAATTGTGGTTCGCCCAAGTGGAGCGATCTTTTCGCTTGCACGGCGTCAACAACGATGACGACAAATTCGACTACATTACCGTCAACTTGGATCCAGACGTTGTTTTGACCGTAGAGGATTTGGTTACTCACCCGCCAGCGGCCAACAAATACGACACTCTAAAGGCTCGGTTATTCGATAAGTTTGCAGAGTCAGCCGAGTCTAAGCTACGCCGCTTACTACAAGGAGGAGGAACTGCTGGTCTAAAGCCTTCACAAATTCTGGCTCATATGCGTCGTCTGGCTCCTGAGTCAAGCAGCGAGTCAATAATCCGCACACTGTTCCTCGCCGAGATGCCCCAAAACATTCGCCCTATTTTAACGATATGGGAAGAAAATGATCTCGAGAAACTTGCAAAAGTAGCAGACAAAATGCTAGAAACCATGGGTTCTGGCAGCACCTTTGCCATTGGCTCAAGCAACGTAACCGCTGGCACTACGGTGAATGCGGTGACGCCGCCGGACGCGCTCAAGAGTATCACCGAATCTTTACGTCAACTGGCCAAAAAGGTCGACACAATCCAATGTGAGCTCAAACGTCAAGCGAGAGACCGATCTGTCAGCCAGACACGCGGTTCGTCTCAGTACCGTTCTGGTTCTCAGCCACGCACTCAATCTCCGAATGACACCCGTGCGCAGTCGCAGCAGTCAGATGACCAGCAAGAGTTTTGTTATTACCATCGTCGCTTTGGAAGTGGTGCACGCAAGTGCAAATCTCCTTGCTCTTTCGCACATCCTTTAAACTAATGCAGCTGTCGCCTTCAGGGCTGGAGGGTGGCAGCCAATCTAGCAACGGCGAGCATCCAGTCCAACCTAACATGTCCTCAGAAATCCGTCTTTACATCACCGATCGCATCTCACACCGCAGATTCCTCATAGACTCGGGCTCTGTGGTCTCAGTCATGCCACGCTCACGAGCTACGCAAAACGTCAAGCAAAGCGATCTCACATTGTATGCAGCAAATGGAACTGTCATCCACACCTACGGCAGCGTGGTGGTTGACCTAAACATTGGTCTTCGCCGTTCTTTCATGTGGCCTTTTATCGTAGCTGACACCGAGATAGCTATTATAGGCGCTGATTTCCTGTCCCATTTCAACCTGCTCATCGACGTAAAAGGAAAACAACTGATCGATGCAAACACCAATTTGTCGAGCCAGGCTTTGCTTTCAAACGCGAAACATCACTCTGTGTCGACCATTAATGGTAAATGCAGATTTCGAAGCCTACTGCAGGAATTCGTGGACGTCACCATACCAGCACACAGGACAGGCAACCGGCACGATGTAAAGCACTACATAGAAACCACAGGAAGCCCGATATCCGATCGCCCACGCCGTCTGTCTGGTGAGAAACTAATCACCGCGAAAGCAGAGATCAACTTCTTGATCAATGAAGGCATTTGTCGCCCTTCCAAAAGCCAATGGTCAAGCCCGTTACACATGGTCAGCAAAAAGGATGGTGGTTGGCGCTCGTGCGGGGACTATCGCAAGCTGAATGCTATAACGGTACCTGACCGTTATCCAATTGCGCACATCCATGACTTCTCGGAGCAGCTACACGGAAAAAAAATATTTTCTACACTCGATCTTATCAAGGCGTACTATCAGATTCCAATGGCTGAGTGTGATATCCCTAAAACCGCCGTTTGCACTCCATTTGGCCTAATCGAGTTCCTCTATATGCCGTTCGGTCTAAAGAATGCTACGCAAACATTCCAAAGATTCATCGACAATATTTTTCGTGGCGTCGATTTCGTCTATTGCTATGTAGACGATATCCTGATTATGTCTAATACTCCTGAGGAACACGAAAAACATCTTCGTGCAGTCTTGGAGAACAGAAATACTCTTTAATTGCGCCAAAACCAGGCAAAATTAAAATTTGCACAGAACTTCAGTCTTTCAACCACACACACACACAAAGCTGAAGCGACGCCACCAACACATCAAAAAGTGTATGCCCGCCGAACACCGATACAATCTGCGCTCGCTTGTTCCTCGAAGGTTAATCTTTGACAACGACGCCACCCTCAACATGACCGACGAGTCGCAACAATTGCTGGACACGATCAGAGATCTGCAAGCCCAAGTCGAGGCATTGCAGGTTAATTCTTCTTCATCGCAGACGGCTAACACGGTTCCATCGGCACGAGCAACAATTCGCCTACCGAAATTCACAAGCAATAATCCGCAATTGTGGTTCGCCCAAGTGGAGCGATCTTTTCGCTTGCACGGCGTCAACAACGATGACGACAAATTCGACTACATTACCGTCAACTTGGATCCAGACGTTGTTTTGACCGTAGAGGATTTGGTTACTCACCCGCCAGCGGCCAACAAATACGACACTCTAAAGGCTCGGTTATTCGATAAGTTTGCAGAGTCAGCCGAGTCTAAGCTACGCCGCTTACTACAAGGAGGAGGAACTGCTGGTCTAAAGC
The DNA here is from genome assembly GCA_037075205.1 of Drosophila prostipennis. Classification (NCBI taxonomy): domain Eukaryota; kingdom Metazoa; phylum Arthropoda; class Insecta; order Diptera; family Drosophilidae; genus Drosophila; species Drosophila prostipennis. The sequence continues at coordinate 29,522 of JBAMCJ010005121.1, read as the reverse complement.
CTTCACAAATTCTGGCTCATATGCGTCGTCTGGCTCCTGAGTCAAGCAGCGAGTCAATAATCCGCACACTGTTCCTCGCCGAGATGCCCCAAAACATTCGCCCTATTTTAACGATATGGGAAGAAAATGATCTCGAGAAACTTGCAAAAGTAGCAGACAAAATGCTAGAAACCATGGGTTCTGGCAGCACCTTTGCCATTGGCTCAAGCAACGTAACCGCTGGCACTACGGTGAATGCGGTGACGCCGCCGGACGCGCTCAAGAGTATCACCGAATCTTTACGTCAACTGGCCAAAAAGGTCGACACAATCCAATGTGAGCTCAAACGTCAAGCGAGAGACCGATCTGTCAGCCAGACACGCGGTTCGTCTCAGTACCGTTCTGGTTCTCAGCCACGCACTCAATCTCCGAATGACACCCGTGCGCAGTCGCAGCAGTCAGATGACCAGCAAGAGTTTTGTTATTACCATCGTCGCTTTGGAAGTGGTGCACGCAAGTGCAAATCTCCTTGCTCTTTCGCACATCCTTTAAACTAATGCAGCTGTCGCCTTCAGGGCTGGAGGGTGGCAGCCAATCTAGCAACGGCGAGTATCCAGTCCAACCTAACATGTCCTCAGAAATCCGTCTTTACATCACCGATCGCATCTCACACCGCAGATTCCTCATAGACTCGGGCTCTGTGGTCTCAGTCATGCCACGCTCACGAGCTACGCAAAACGTCAAGCAAAGCGATCTCACATTGTATGCAGCAAATGGAACTGTCATCCACACCTACGGCAGCGTGGTGGTTGAGCTAAACATTGGTCTTCGCCGTTCTTTCATGTGGCCTTTTATCGTAGCTGACACCGAGATAGCTATTATAGGCGCTGATTTCCTGTCCCATTTCAACCTGCTCATCGACGTAAAAGGAAAACAACTGATCGATGCAAACACCAATTTGTCGAGCCAGGCTTTGCTTTCAAACGCGAAACATCACTCTGTGTCGACCATTAATGGTAAATGCAGATTTCGAAGCCTACTGCAGGAATTCGTGGACGTCACCATACCAGCACACAGGACAGGCAACCGGCACGATGTAAAGCACTACATAGAAACCACAGGAAGCCCGATATCCGATCGCCCACGCCGTCTGTCTGGTGAGAAACTAATCACCGCGAAAGCAGAGATCAACTTCTTGATCAATGAAGGCATTTGTCGCCCTTCCAAAAGCCAATGGTCAAGCCCGTTACACATGGTCAGCAAAAAGGATGGTGGTTGGCGCTCGTGCGGGGACTATCGCAAGCTGAATGCTATAACGGTACCTGACCGTTATCCAATTGCGCACATCCATGACTTCTCGGAGCAGCTACACGGAAAAAAAATATTTTCTACACTCGATCTTATCAAGGCGTACTATCAGATTCCAATGGCTGAGTGTGATATCCCTAAAACCGCCGTTTGCACTCCATTTGGCCTAATCGAGTTCCTATATATGCCGTTCGGTCTAAAGAATGCTACGCAAACATTCCAAAGATTCATCGACAATATTTTTCGTGGCGTCGATTTCGTCTATTGCTATGTAGACGATATCCTGATTATGTCTAATACTCCTGAGGAACACGAAAAACATCTTCGTGCAGTCTTGGAGATCCTTCGTAGCCATGGACTCAGCATCAACCTTAGCAAGTGTCAGCTGGCACAAGCCGAGGTGCAGTTTCTAAGTTACATCATCAATGAACACGGAATCAAGCCTCCAAGTTATCGAGTAGAAGCTATTCAAAACTATGCGAGGCCCTCTACAATCTGCGAACTCGGACGATTCCTCGGCATCATCAACTATTATCGAAGGTGCCTGCCCCGTTCGTCTCACATCCAAGCACCACTTTCAGAGCTTCTGAGGAACGTCAGAAAAAACGATCAACGCTTGGTCGAATGGACTCCAGATCGTATCGCCGCCTATGAGGCATGCAAGCAAAGTGTCACAGATGCGGTACTGTTGGCTCATCCGAGCCCAACTGCACAACTCGTCCTGGTTTGTGATGCTTCTGATGTCGCGATCGGTGCCGCAATAGAACAGGTAATCGACGGCCATACGCAACCACTTGGTTTTTTCTCAAAGAAACTCACGGACACTGAGAAAAACTACAGCACTTACGATCGGGAATTACTCTCGATTTATGAAGCCATAAAATACTTCAAGCATTTCCTCGAGGGTCGCATATTTTGCATCAAAACGGACCACAAGCCTCTCGTCTATGCTTTTAGGCAAAGGCCAGAAAAGGCTTCACCAAGGCAACTCCGTCATCTGGGCTACATTTCGCAGTTTACGACCGAAATCGTCTACGTCAAAGGAGCTGAAAATACAGTCGCAGACGCTTTCTCTAGGCTATGTGCAATCAACATGCCAGTTTCGGTCACTCTACGGGAAATCGAGGAAGCACAGTCAGTTGATTCCGAGCTGCCGAACTTACTGCAGGGAACCACTTCTCTTCGACTGGAAAAAATCCGTTACGATGACAATGTTTTGCTGTATTGTGATATTTCAACAAACACCGTTCGGCCGTACGTACCCACTACTCTTCGCAACAAAATTTTCTCATTTTTCCACAGCCTTTCGCATCCGAGCGGAAGATCGACGCTGCAACAAATTAAGCAAAAATTTGTATGGCCAGCAATGCGGAAAAACGTTATTGAATGGAGCCGGACCTGTCTGCTTTGCCAACGTGCTAAGATCAACCGGCACAATCATCTAACTCCAGAGAAGATCACAGTTCCTAACGACAGATTTAATCACGTGCATCTGGACATCGTCATCATGCCGTTCCACCAAGACTTTCGGTACTGTCTCACCATGATAGACAGATTCACCCGTTGGCCCGAAGCTATTCCTCTCACGAATATCACAGCCGAGACGGTGGCCAATGCTTTCTGGTCACAATGGGTTGCGCGTTTTGGAACACCCAAAACCATAACGACCGATCAAGGCACTCAGTTTGAGTCTGCGCTTTTCAAGGAACTGGCTAGACTTATGGGAAGTGAACACATCCATACGACTGCGTATCACCCACAGTCAAACGGGATGATTGAAAGATGGCACAGGTCTTTTAAGGCTGCGATGATGTGTCACCCCAACACTCCTTGGCCAGAACTGCTACCTGTCGTCTTGCTAGGACTTCGAACGTGCTTTAAGGAGGATCTCAACTCATCGGCTGCCGAGATGCTCTACGGTACGTCGGTACGCTTGCCAAACGAATTCTTCGAAGACATAGATGCAAGCCCAGATCCTGCCACTTTTATTAGTAGTTTTCGCGAACAGATGCGAAAAATACGACCAACTCCAGCTGCACACCATAGCAGCCAAAAAATGTTCCGTCTTAAAGGAATAGACAAATGCTCCCATGTATTCATTCGCACCGATGCCGTCAAACATCCATTGGAGCCACCATACACTGGCCCATTCGAAGTTGTACACCGCAACAATGACCGAGTATTTACTTTAAATGTCAACGGAAAAGAAGTAGCAGTGTCGGTGGACAGAATAAAACCAGCTTTTCTACTTAGAAGTGATGCTCAACTGGACCAACCTGAAAGCAATGGCAAACCACGAACCTACGAGAAGCGAAGAGTCCAATTCATAACATCGTGACGTCGTCACTAGGGAGGGAGTACTGTGGCGGTCCAGACTAAGAAGCCACCCAGCGGATAAAAGCGGTACTAATCCAATATCCTAAATTGCACGAAACTAGAGAATTTCCTTTTGACACAAAAACGGTCACACTCTCTCTGCGGACGCCAAGCTTCTACGACAAACGTGTGTGATTGTAAAAAACTTTGTAAACTGATCAAAAAACGAATAAAACTTATAAATCAAATCAGTGGTAACCGACCTGAGTTACCATAATTCAATACTAGCGACGCCATCTATGTGTCAGACCGGGGACTTATCAGCCAACCTAGTACAGACGGTCAGACGGACATGGCTATATATCGACTCCCCTATTGATCCTGATCAAGAATATGGGGTCGGAAACGTCTCCTTCACTGCGCTACAAACTTCTGACAAAAATTATAATACCCTCTGCAAGGGTATAAAAAAGAAAAAATGAGCAGCTGACAAAATAAATTTAAGAAAAAATCGTCTGACGCGCATTCTCCTTTCCCTTTCCTTTTTTATGCAATATTTAAATACATTGTGTTCAGGTTTAATTTAATCCGATTAAACAAGTAGTTGTTGCTGAACAAGGATTGTTGTGTCACTGAGAAAACAAATTTAATCTTCATGTTTGGTTTTGGGTGCCCAAGACTTAAAGAAAGGTTAAAATATATAATTATTACATTATGTTTATGTATTTAATCACGGATTGCAGTCGAAATGCACTTGTCTTTCTCTCTCACTCTACAAGAACTAATTAACCAATAAAGGCCGCCAGCTCGTCAAGACATACTGGAACAACATTTAACAAAGTGCCACCGCTTTTTGAAATCTCTAGAATATCTTATTCTTAAGAACAGCTTATCCTCTTCTTCTTAAGAATTCGCGGCTTTTTCTATTAAACCATGTTTAGAAAAGGGTTATAAGTAAGTAGAAATTGGTTAACAAAGTCTGAAGTATAAGTTGTTCTTAAGAATTCGCGGTTCTTAAAAAATCGATTTCAGATACGATTGATATTAAAATCGATTATTTAGAACCGCTAATTCTTAGAAACAAATAAAAGTTGGGATTTTGTGGACCATTCTACTTACCTAAAGCCCTGGTCTTATACTTGGTTGGATATTTAAATCTGTTCTTCAAAAACCGCGAATTCTTAAGAAGAAGAGGATGCTTTCTCTACCTAGCTAAGGACCTGTTTCTTATAGTTCGTTTTATAGTTCAAAAACCGCGAATTCTTAAGAAGAAGAGGAGCTGATTATGTGGATACTTTCTCTAGCTAGATTAGTGGACTAACTAAAGATATCAAAAAGTAGTGGAATTTTGTTAAATGTTGTTCCGGGTTGTGTTAAAGAACTCGCGGCCTTAATTAGTTAAGTAGTCCTTGTAAAATGAGAGAGAAGGAAAGATCATTTCGACTGAAATCCATGCTGAAATCGATTTTTTAAGAACCGCGAATTCTTAAGAACAACTAATACTTCAGACTTTGTTAACCTATTTCTACTTACCTATAACCCTTTTCTATACATGGTTATGTAATGGTTATGAAGAAGAGGATAAGCTGTTCTTAAGAATAAGAGATTCTAGAGATTTCAAAAAGCGGTGGCACTTTGTTAAATGTTGTTCCTTCATTGGTTAATTAGTTCTTGTAGAGTGAGAGAGAAAGACAAGTACATTTCGACTGCAATCCATGATTAAATACATAAACATATTGTTTGTTTAAATACATAAGCATAAACAAAGGCTAGAAGTATCTCCTTTACTGACTATAAGAATGATACCATTTAACGGGATGCAGAAGCCAAGTTCAAGTTTTTTTTCAGAGGCATTCCTACACTCAAAAAATGAATCGCCCTGAATTTTAGAAAATCGCCTATGGATTTGCTTCACTGGCGATTTCTTTCGTTAAAATAAAGCAAATTTTCTACTGGTAAGGAAAATGTTCTTCAAATTAATAAAAAATGAAATAAATTTAAGAAATTTTCCAGAAATATAGAAAAAACCGCCAGTAAAGCAAATCCATAGGCGATTTTCTAAAATTTTTTTTTGAGTGTACATAAGACTATGCAAAAACAAGAGAGAACGCTATAGTCGGGTTGATGTCCCGACTATCTAATACCCGTCACTCAGCTAAAGGGAGTGCGAACGCTGTAGTCGGGTTGGTGTCCCGACTATCTAATAATCGTAACTCAGCTAAAGGGCGTGCGAGGGAGATGGAGATAAAACTTTGATCAGGCCTAACTTTTTAACGGATGGTCCGATTTAAAAAATTTATTTTGCTCCAGAAAAGGTATTAGACTTCTATCTAATACTTGTATGTATTGGTTGCTATCCCTTTTTGATTATGGGAATTGTAAATCAAGCGTGGTTTTTGAGGTAAAAGCCCCCCACACCATCACTGAGCCTCCACCAAAGTTGCGCTTAGAAAAATAAATGGGATCTTTTCGCAAATCTCTCCAATAATATTTGCTGCCACCTGGACCATCAAGATTCCACTTTTTCTCATCGGAAAAAATAATCTATAAACTAAAAAATATTAATACAATTTTTTTTTAATATCATGTATTTGTTTACCGTGTTCCAGTCGGTGTAGATATGTTTTTCGGCAAAATCAAGTCGAGCCTCCTTGTGTCGAGGCAAAAGATGAGATGATTTGATCATTATACCCTTGCAGAGGGTATTATGATTTCAGTCAGAAGTTTGCAACGCAGTGAAGGAGACGTTTCCGACCCCATAAAGTATATATATTCTTGATCAGCATCACTAGACGAGTCGATCTAGCCATGTTCGTCTGTCCGTCTGTCCGTCTGTCCGTCCGTCTGTCCGTCTGTTTCTACGCAAACTAGTCTCTCAGTTTTAAAGCTATCGGGCGAAAACTTTCCCAAAAGTCTTCTTTCTGTTGCAGGTAGTATATAAGTCGGAACGAGCCGGATCGGACAACTATATCATATAGCTCCCATAGGAATAATCAGGACAAAAAATGAAAAAAAATTATACCTTGGGTGTTTTTGAACCTAGAACCTCCTACTTTTGGAAATGCCATTTTTTATCTAATTCTGAATTTCGAATAAAATTTTTTCAAAATCGGACGACTATATCATATAGCTGCCATAGGAACGATCGGAAAATTAATGGGAATATAGGGAGGAAATAAATTATTGCTTCGTTGACTTTTATTGTATTATCTTCTACTCTGGGATATGAGTCTTTTTAAATGTTTTCGAATTTCGATTTTAATTTTATCAATATCGAACTACTATATCATATAGCTGCCATAGGAACGATCGGAAAAGTGGTCATTAATAGGAATTATCTGCAAGGGTATATAAGCTTCGGCTGGCCGAAGCTAGCTTCCTTTCTTGTTTTGTATTCTCTTCTTCTCTGGGATATGAGTCTTTTTAAATGTTTTCGTTTTTAATTTTATCAATATCGAACTACTATATCATATAGCTGCCATAGGAACGATCGGAAAATTAGTGATTTATAGGAATTATCTGCAAGGGTATATAAGCTTCGGCTGGCCGAAGCTAGCTTCCTTTCTTGTTTTTAATAGCTTTATATAATTAGAACGTGCAGAGTTCGCCAAACTGTCGTTTTTGATACCTTATTATTAAGGATAGCTGCCACGGTAGAGCAAGATTTCGCTGAGTTTGAGCATTCTCTTACAACTTTTCGTTGTTCCCGCTTCGTGAGGGCTAATTTCCGGCCAGGTGATCGTTTTACATCGTAATTTTTAGGATTCCTCAAAAAACTATTGATAACGCATCGGGTCCTATTGATTTGTCTCGAAATTTCCGAGTCTGATAGGCCCATCTCCTTAAAAGCGATAATTTTCCCGCGTTCTTCAATTGTCAATATAGTACCATGTGCCATTTCACATTGCAAACGATTTTATTAAATTTCAAGTCGAAAAAAAGCGTGCAGACGCTTTAAAAATAGTTTAACAACTGGTGTCGTATCATTGTGAAACAGGTTAAAGAGAGACTAAAACTCTCTCTCTCGAAGAAAAGTAACGGTGCATCGGCGATAGATGATATTTTTCTCAGAGAGCATTTTTTTTTTCGTAAACAATACAAAGGAGTAAATAAGAACAGAAAAAGTTTTAATGAACGCCGTTAACTTGGTATAAAATAAAATGTAAAATAAATTTTAAAGGTGTCGTATAATTTTGAAACACACCTTATATAAAAATAATATGCATTCAATACTAGCGACACCATCTATGTGTCAGACCGGGGACTTATCAGCCAACCTAGTACAGACGGTCAGACGGACATGGCTATATCGACTCCCCTATTGATCCTGATCAAGAATATATATACTTTATGGGGTCGGAAACGTCTCCTTCACTGCGCTACAAACTTCTGACAAAAATTATAATACCCTCTGCAAGGGTATAAAAAAGAAAAAATGAGCAGCTGACAAAATAAATTTAAGAAAAAATCGTCTGACGCGCATTCTCCTTTCCCTTTCCTTTTTTATGCAATATTTAAATACATTGTGTTCAGGTTTAATTTAATCCGATTAAACAAGTAGTTGTTGCTGAACAAGGATTGTTGTGTCACTGAGAAAACAAATTTAATCTTCATGTTTGGTTTTGGGTGCCCAAGACTTAAAGAAAGGTTAAAATATATAATTATTACATTATGTTTATGTATTTAATCACGGATTGCAGTCGAAATGCACTTGTCTTTCTCTCTCACTCTACAAGAACTAATTAACCAATGAAGGCCGCCAGCTCGTCAAGACATACTGGAACAACATTTAACAAAGTGCCACCGCTTTTTGAAATCTCTAGAATATCTTATTCTTAAGAACAGCTTATCCTCTTCTTCTTAAGAATTCGCGGCTTTTTCTATTAAACCATGTTTAGAAAAGGGTTATAAGTAAGTAGAAATTGGTTAACAAAGTCTGAAGTATAAGTTGTTCTTAAGAATTCGCGGTTCTTAAAAAATCGATTTCAGATACGATTGATATTAAAATCGATTATTTAGAACCGCTAATTCTTAGAAACAAATAAAAGTTGGGATTTTGTGGACCATTCTACTTACCTAAAGCCCTGGTCTTATACTTGGTTGGATATTTAAATCTGTTCTTCAAAAACCGCGAATTCTTAAGAAGAAGAGGATGCTTTCTCTACCTAGCTAAGGACCTGTTTCTTATAGTTCGTTTTATAGTTCAAAAACCGCGAATTCTTAAGAAGAAGAGGAGCTGATTATGTGGATACTTTCTCTAGCTAGATTAGTGGACTAACTAAAGATATCAAAAAGTAGTGGAATTTTGTTAAATGTTGTTCCGGGTTGTGTTAAAGAACTCGCGGCCTTAATTAGTTAAGTAGTCCTTGTAAAATGAGAGAGAAGGAAAGATCATTTCGACTGAAATCCATGCTGAAATCGATTTTTTAAGAACCGCGAATTCTTAAGAACAACTAATACTTCAGACTTTGTTAACCTATTTCTACTTACCTATAACTTTTTAACGGATGGTCCGATTTCTTTCTTTTTCTACATTTCGATAGGTATTGATAAACACAACAAAACTGCATTCCTTCTTTTCCGAAATATTTAAATTTTTAAAATCGTATATTAGCTATTGTGGGCGTTAGAGGAGGCGTGGCACCTTTTTGAAATAAACTTGCGCTGCGTAGGAACTCCTAGAATCTGTATGCAAAATGCCAATCTTCTAGCTTTTATAGTTTCCGAGATCTCAGCGTTCATCCGGACAGACAGACGGACAGACGGACATGGCTAGATCGTCTCGGCTAGTGATCAAGAATATATATACTTTATGGGGTCGGAAAAGCTTCCTTCTACCTGTTACATACTTTTGCACGAATACAATATACCCTTTTACTCTACGAGTAACGGGTATAAAAACGCCGAAAATCGGCACAGAAAAGCCGTGGCGTCCAAGTGAGTTTTATTTCTGAGCAAACAAAATAAAACTCAACAATAATCATTATTGGAGAACTTTTTGGAAAACGCAGTTTAACTTGGGAATTCGAATCCAAAAATATAGCATCCATCGAGGTAAATTTAAAAAGCATTAAAAATGCTGCACAGTGTTGTTTTTGATTTTTATTTTAAAACTCAAAAGTAATAATTATTGTTGAGTTTTATTTATTTTATCAAAAATAATGATTATTGTGTGAGTTTTAAAATAAAACTCATACGGGGTGTGTCACAGAAATCTCTTCCAACCAAGTTTCCCCCCAAAAGCAAATCTCGGTGTCACAGACGTCATTTTTTACTGTTTCTAAATCCAACGTATTTTGTCGGACGTTTTGATAAAATTAACAAACTTACAACTGCTTCCCAAAAATATAACTTTATTTAAGGCAACTCCAATGAATTTTATGAAATATCTCCAGTCTACAATTTGTATATTTACTTCGGGTTATATTTAAAAATATGCTTTTTATAAAACCTCTCGAAAAAATTAGCTAAAATAAAACCGTCGGCAAACCGTCCACCCTGACAGTGTTACCAATTAGATCGAACTTTAAAATACCAAATTTCGGAGTAGTTATCGAAATGTTGTGTTAACGAATTATTTATTCAAAGGTAAATAGAATTGTAGTTAAAAATAAAACTTATTTCTGGTAAAAATTTCATGTTAAAAGAAGTTGCAGTTATTGAGAAAATAATAAAAAAAACATGCCTCCTTTGCAAAAAAGTGGCAGCACTGTCCTAAAAAATGTCTTAGTTTTTGCCGGATAAGACGCCAGCTGTGAATAAGAAGAAGACATGTACGTAAAAGTAAACAATTTTGGTTTATTATTATTTTAAACTAATAAACGTTGCTAATTTTCAGGGGTAAACATAGGTCACCAGCGCAAGACGCCATATTCTTGCGATTCATTCGCGATAATATCGACATTGCCAAAGGATTTAATCGGGGCGACCCCGTTCTTGTGACCACTCCTTGGGAGGACCTGGCCAATGACTTAAATCCCCATGGACTACCATGTAAAACCGCTTCTAAGGATTCTCCTCTAAATCCTAGCCTCTCGCAGATTATTTCTTTGCAAGTACTCTAGAGCAAGAGTTCGTGCAGATGGCATTTTGGTTCTCTTTTAAAATTTTCGCCAACTTATAAATGTAAATAATAGGGTCTTCCCACAGAGCTCCATCCACCGTCTACCATCCGTTGAACGGATGGTCCGTAAGGTTTTGCCGTTCCGAAAATTTACCAGTTAGTCCGCCATCCAATTTTAACGGACTTTGACGGGCTCTTTTATGCGATAGTTAGGCGATGTTTTTTCGGTGCAACTCTGAATTCTTCCTCTTCACTGTGAAAAATGGAACGTTGACTACGAGAACAAATCAAATCAATGGCGGGAAAAAATTAAATAATGCTCAAGTTCATTGTTTTTTGGCTATTGTACAATTATTTGTAGTTTGTTATGAGCGGAAAAGCATTCGCCAACAAGTTGCTATGTGTGGGCCAAAATTTAAGCTGTTCTGCAAACGAAAACATCAATGTTTGCAGCGAGGTCTCAGAATATGTTCTGCAGTTCTAAATACTAACAAATATTAATTAAAAGTTTACTATGTACTCCTATAAAGCTCCAAAGTTGCTATAAATTACCAAAACAGCATAAATTTGGTTTTGTTTACAAAATTTTTCATATTAATATTGGCTAGACAGAGGCGTAGTAAAAGCGGAGTGTGGGGTACGGGGGGTTAGGCTCTCCCCCAGTCAGCAATATGTATGCATAATCGTTATAGAATGTGTTATAAAAGCTCAGATATGTTTTAAACTATTATCTTATGCTATTTATTATATTATTTTACAATAAGTTTAGGAAAACGCAATTTTACGCCAGTTTTGCCGAGTTAAATCCCCCTTCGTTAATGTTGAGTTGAGCAACTGCACTTAAGTCAGCTGTAATCGGATGGTAGATGGTGGATGGAGTTCTGTGGGAACACGAGTTTCACATTCGTCAAAAATCCCAACCGTTTCACACGGATGGACTCTATGGGAAGAGGCTATAAGCCAACGCAGCCGCTGCAAACAGTTGTCCAGGGCTGCAATATGTAGCCTGGCGGGTAATTCAAATCTTTCATTTTTTCTTTTATTTTGCACAATATGCGCTTTAAACGAGTATACTTTATGTAATTTTGCAAGAAAAACATATATTAAGATTAAAACTTATTGGAAAATAGTCAAAATAAGTCAAATAAAATTCGATAATTACACTATGCAGCATCAAAAATTTACCTCGATGGATGCTATATTTTTGGATTCGTTACGAATTCCCAAGTTAAACTGCGTTTTTCAAAAAGTTCCCCGACGCAAGGATTCTTAGCAAAAGGACCTCAAAGTTCGAAAAATGCTGAAATTGGCCAACTTTCCGGAGCTCTCAGAGGCAAACGGATTCATGGTTTGATTCGATGTTAAAGTTTTTTAAAAGATGCACTCTTTATCTTTCAAACCCCATACTTAGAATAATTTTAGGATTTTTATTGAGGGAGAAACAAATTTTAGAAAACATAGTCAAAAAATATAAAAGCATACAGCTGCGGTCAAAATAGTAGTAGTGTTGCCGCCCTGTGTTTTTAAAAGTTTGTTGTTATCACTTTTCTTATCCAATTAGTCTAATAGTACAATTATAATCAATACAATATTACCAGGAGAAGATAAATTGCAACAAGAAACCTTTAAAAACACAGGACGGCAACACTACTACTATTTTGACCTCAGCTGTATGCTTTTATGTTTTTTGACTATGTTTTCTAAAATTTGTTTCTCCCTTAATAAAAATCCTAAAATTATTCTAAGTATGGGGTTTGAAAGATAAAGAGTGCATCTTTTAAAAAACTTTAACATCGAATCAATTCATGAATCCGTTTGCCTCTGAGAGCTCCGGAAAATTGGCCAATTTCAGCATTTTTCGAACTTTGAGGTCCTTTTGCTAAGAATCCTTGCGTCGGGGAACTTTTTGAAAAACGCAGTTTAACTTGGGAATTCGTAACGAATCCAAAAATATAGCATCCATCGAGGTAAATTTAAAAATCATTAAAAATGCTGCACAGTGTTATTGAACATTCGATATTTAGTGTATGCATCCAGCCCTGGTCGTTTTCGGTAAATTTTCCGAAAAAAGGAAATCTCCCGAATTTCTGTGACACCAACGGTTTTGATCGGTTGGTTTCTAATCCAACTGTCCCCAAATCCGTCCCCGGTTTCTGTGACACCCCCGATAATGATTACGGTCCCTGATTTAAAGTTTATCTATATGCCGTTGACTTGATTTTATACTTTGACAGTGTTTCAAAAGTATCTAAATCACTTTCCCGAGCTTTTTAACAAGGGATGAAGTCGCTGATAAAATTTAAGTCCCTGGGAGACAAATACAACTTAAAAACAAGAGAGAACGCTATAGTCGGGTTGGTGTCCCGACTATCTAATAATCGTAACTCAGCTAAAGGGAGTGCGAGGGAGATGGATATATAAAATTTTTTGATTGCGTTAACTTTTTAATGAATGGTCCGATTTAAAAAATGTCTTCTACATTTCGATAGGTATAAATATATACAACAAAATTGCATTTATACTTCTCGGAAATCTTTAAAGGTGTGGGCGCCAGACACATTTTAAAATCGTTAGTGGGCGATTGTGGTCGTTAGAGGGGGCGTGGCGCTCGGCTAAAATAAACTTGGGTAATACTATACATTAGCGGGCTCACCCCCAAAATTCGCGAAAAAATTATCCTCGATGGACCGCGATTTCTTAAGAATTTACGTGCAAAAAGAACTTGGCGGTCGGCCATGGTTCTCTTGTAATTAAATTTCAAAGTTCTCGGGTTTGCTATAAAAAACAAGGGTGCTTTTCTCATATTTTCAATCAAAGTAATTAAGTTTTAATGAGTTCCTATAAAATTAATTAATTGTTCAAATGAGTTCCTATAAAATTATTTAATTGCTTAAATGAGTTCCTATAAAAAAAGTGTAGACTTTTGTCACATTTTTTTAATTGTATTTTTTGTCTAATGAAAAAACTTATGCAAATAATCATGTTATGAGTGGAGCGTGGACTATAAAGGACATGATTGAGATTTTAGTGACGGCCAGGAACGATCACATCCATCCAAGGTCCCCCACCATTTTAATGCATTAATTAAACCTCAAACAATTTGTATCTTTATATTTATTTAAATAGTTTCAATGAACACTTTTCCGCACCACCATTGAGGTAAAGTTCCAGGCGCGTTTTTTTATAGTGGTGTCCCCGTTAGGCCTAGTCCACGCTTCAGATCCGAATATAACAAAGAGTCTCCTAATTAACAGCTGAGTTGTTGTCGAAGGTGTCCTAAAAATATATATGCGAAATTTTATGATGTATGTTAAATTTGAAATGAAAGCATCGTGCAAGTACAAATTAAAAAAAAAAATGGAACGAGTCACAAGTAAAATTTGGCATGAAATTAAAAAAAAATCGCCGCGATTTTTTTTTAATTTCATGCCAAATTTTACTTGTGACTCGTTCCATTTTTTTTTTTAATTTGTACTTGCACGATGCTTTCATTTCAAATTTAACATACATCACATGACTTGCTCTTCGGGTTGTACATATCCGCCATGGCTGCAAAAAAGAAATGAAGCTGCACGGTGTGCGGTTTGTGCTTCTTTAAAAAAGCGAAGCGCGCCAAATATCCTTTATAATTTTCCTTTTTCCGGCCATAGTGCGGAATGGTCTCTTTAAGGTCCCGCCACAGACGCTCAATTTTTTGGGTGTTGGCCTTCGTGACTGGGTCAACAAAATTGACGGAGTGGTTGACCTTCAGATGCTGATAACCTTCGTCATCCAAGCAATCATAGGCTCTCCAGCAATCGGAGACGATGGTGGTCCCGGCAGCGATCTTCTCTTGGATCAGTGGTAGCAGAGTGTCCTTTGACCGGTCCTCTACCGGAACAATGAAAAAGTCGCCCGACTCGCGATCTATGCCACCAAAGACCCACTGACCCTCGATTATTCGGCCGCAGTTATGTTTCCTGCGACCAATCTTCGTCTCGTCGATTTCCACAGTCGCACCATCGCCTCCAATTACGGTCTTGACCATTTTCTCCGACCAATCTACATATATTTCCCTAAGGAAGTTCGTCCAGTCGCCCACGGTTTTGGGCGCCCATCCCAATTCATCCTCCAAAAATGAATATGTGGAGCCCTTCATGTTCCACGCAATGAACTTGCATGCCTCACTGAAGGACACATGAGCCTTTTCAAAGAATGTGTTTTTGAAGGCACTTTCCTAAGAAATTACATTTTTAGTGTATATAATATAATTTTTGAATATATATAAATGAAAAGCTTGCCTTAAATGTACACTGCCTCTTTGTTTTCTTCTTTTTGTTGGAACTTTCAACTGCGAACCTTCGCCGGCATACAAACATCATTGTTCCACCGTCTTCGACCACTTGGCATGGGCTAAGGCAGGTTGGACAGTCGCGCTTGTCCAAAACTACTCCGTGGTCTTGTAAAAAGCGGAAATGAGCTTTCTCATCCATACCGAGAAACTCTCCAAACGTTACAGAGCAAGACTGGCACGTCATGTTGAACAATATGAATCAATAAACAAAATTTTTTGATAAAAATTTGAATATTGGGGGCAGACAACTCGATTTTTATAGCAAGTATGAGAAAAGCACCCTTGTTTTTTATAGCAAACCCAGGAACTTTGAAATTTAATTACAAGAGAACCATGGCCGACCGCCAAGTTCTTTTTGCACGTAAATTCTTAAGAAATCGCGGTCCATCGAGGATAATTTTTTCGCGAATTTCGGGGGTGAGCCCGCTAATGTATAGTATTACCGAAAAACATCATCTGCAAAAGCAGGATATGAGTCGGATACTCTAACCACCCTAAGTCCAAAAAAATAGTTGACCTACAATTTATAATTGTATTTTTAAAACAACAAAATACATGAAGGAAAAAAATAGTTTTGTTACGATATTAATTGTGGTGTCACTATTCGATGCCCCAAAAAATAAAACAACAAAATACACGCAAACAAATAAAATAGTTTTGCTACCATATTAATTAAGACGTTACTATTAATTTTCCAAATGAAGAAAACAACAAAATACATGAAAATTTCGTAAATATTTTTTCCACTATTTTAATTGTTAAATACTATTCAATGAACAAAAAAGTAAAACAACAAAATACATAACAAATTCAGAAAATAGTTAACTACTATTTTTCTATGTTGATTTTACAAAGTTTTTTTTTTGTGAGTGTTCATCTTGTGGGGGTGGAAATTAGAAACCCACTTCTCCAAAACATTTGAACTTTTAAGATATTGTGACATTAATACAAAATGTTTCAGGGTTTGACGTATATTTGTTTTAAATCCATTACAGTTTGTTCTCAGCAATCAATTTTGGGTCAGTGGGATCATAGATATCAGGCGCTAGCACTCAGTACTGGTAGCCGTAGGTGTGTGGCACGTAAGCGGCGCTGAAGAGCTGCTGCTGGTGCTGGGGGTTTCCGTAGTTGGGTGCGACATAGGTGGCCACTGGGGAAGAGTAGGCGCCTGCGGATCCGTAGCTGGGTGCTGGAGCACTGCATGGTACCGGGGCGAGATTAGGCTGGCAGCTGAACAGATAGTTCTTGGGGCACGGAGGGGCTGGGATGCTAGAGCCTCCATAGCCGCCGGAGCTTCCGCCGTAGGCGGACTTGCGAAGACGGGTCAGATCACCGAATCCCTGCCCGGCGACTCCCTCCACCTCACCGTCCTGGGATGACAAGGATACCGTGGATCCACTGGAACCGGTTGCAGAAGCCACGTTGGTGGGCGAAGCCAGGGCGGCGGCAACGAAGGCGACCAGAGCGATGCATACGAAGGATTTCATCTTGATTGGTGCGAGATGATTAATCTGAAAGCGGATGGGAGCTTGTTGCGCTGTTTTGTGGTTACCAAAGGTGACTGATGGCAATCCCATGAGGTTGCGTATTATTTATAGCTACCCAATTTGTCTAGTTAGCATTATTTCGGAATTTAATGGAAAACTCTAGTCTTCGTTTTAGCTTTATAGGGCTAGTACTCAACCCAACAAAAAGTCGTCCAAAACCAAAAACTTTTATAGTTTCCGAGATCTCAGCGTTCATACAGACAGACGGACAGACGGACATGGCTATATCGACTCGGCTAGTGACCCTGGTAAGAATATATATACTTTATAGGGTCGGAAATGCTTCCTTCTAGCTGATACATACTTTTGCACGAATACAATATACCCTTTTACTCTACGAGTTACGCGTATAAAAATACTAAAATACTGCTCAAGAAATAATTCATTTTATATATTTCTTGAGCTATCGATCAATCCCGATAACAACCTAGTTAAATCCTTAACGCAAATCGCCTAAATACACTCTCAAAGGCAGAAGACTTATTACAATGACTATCGAGTACTGTAACAATGGATTATGCGGTTGATTTCGCTTGTAAAATACAAGTTAAAAATCTAAATTTTAGGTTTGTTTATGTTTTTGAGCCAGTGTGACCGAGAAATAACGCACGGATATTACCAAATTAATGAACACTAGACCTTCAAGAAATAATTGACTGAAAATAGCCTTTTTTTCGTGGCCGAAGTTTTTGGAGTTCATCCGCAATGCCTGCAGCATGGTCTTACTGGGTTTGTTGACAAACAGGCAAAATCAACTGGCGCCAATTTTAAAATATTACAAAATGTTGAGCCGACCTGGGTTGCAAGATTTAAATTTGCTGATGGCATGGCGATATGTATTGCCGCAACTCTTACAAGCAGTTTTCCATTGGTTTTTGGGGTTTTCTTTCCATTTATAACTTGTTATTGGCACACCGCTTCTGCACAAACACAGCCACAGATTAAATTTTCTATTCTTTGGGCCGCGGCTAAAGGCGTTCATCGGAATTCATCCGCTAAATTTAGTATTTTTTTGGTATTTCCTTACCATTTCCTTAGCTCAACTGAGTACCGCGATGGAAAAAAGTCCCAGCTAAAGGCCTTAGCTACCTATTTGCCTCTCGCTTACTCCAATGGTTAGCTAGCAGTTTTCGTCGTACTGAGTACTAGGCTTAAATCAAAATTTAGGTGTTTAAAATTGCATGACACTTTTCAACAAATAACAGCTGTCAACAGGAACCATTTAGGGTCGTTCCCTTAATTGCTGAAATTTCCTGTTGAATTTTTAAACAATTCAACAGTTTAGGGAATCCCCTCAATATGTTGAGCCGACCTGGGTCGCAAGCTTTAAATTTGCTGTTGGCATGGCGAGATGTATTGCCGCAACTCCTAAAAGCTGTTTTCCATCGGTTTTTGGGGTTTTCCTTCCATTTATAACACCAGTTTACAAAATAAAATCGACCTCTTCCTCATCGAGAATAACCTTAATTTTCCAGTTAAGTACATCTCCCTGATTAAGAAATGGGCCCTTAAAATTTTTTGTATGGTGTCAATTTTTTTTAAAGTGTATAAAACGTTTTTTGCCACTTTTTATTTTCTATCTTGAGTTTTGATAACCTGATTTGGGTCATATTATACTCAATTTACAGGTAATAGAATGTTCTTTAACTTTTCTATACACAGCATTGAGTTCCAGTCATTAGTTTAGGAGGTACACTTCGTCAAAGCTGAAAAAGTTGGAAAAAGTGTGAAAAAATACAAAAAAGCTGGCATAAATGGCATCTTTAAAAATACACGCATAAAAACCGAAATTATTTTTATAACTTTTATAGTTAGATACATCTTTAAGCAAACTAACAAGACCATCAACTCAATAAACAACCAAAGGTTCGATTTTATATAGATTATTTCAGTTGGAAAGAAGGTGTATTACAGCCCTGTTAGAGCCCTGTTAACCTCAGTTAACAGCTGTAAACGGCCAAAAAACCACCGTTCTTCCGAGCTTAAAAAATTCATATCAAAATAATTTCCTGGCGGATTGTAACGATCATTAGCTTGTTTTCTTTGTCGAAGTACTATCTAACTATAAAAGTTATAAAAATAATTTCGGTTTTTATGCGTGTATTTTTAAAGATGCCATTTATGCCAGCTTTTTTGCATTTTTTCACACTTTTTCCAACTTTTTCAGCTTTGACGAAGTGTACCTCCTAAACTAATGACTGGAACTCAATGCTGTGTATAGGAAAGTTAAAGAACATTCTATTACCTGTAAATTGAGTATAATATGACCCAAATCAGGTTATCAAAACTCAAGATAGAAAATAAAAAGTGGCAAAAAACGTTTTATACACTTAAAAAAAAATTGACACCATACAAAAAATTTTAAGTGCCCATTTCTTAATCAGGGAGATGTACTTAACCGGAAAATTAAGGTTATCTTCGATGAGGAAGAGGTCGATTTTATTTTGTAAGCTGGTGTAATTTGTTATTGGCACACCGCTTCTGCACAAACACAGCCAAAGATCAAATTTCCTATTCTTTGGGCCGCGGCTAAGGGCGTTCATCGGAGTTCATCCGCTAAATCTGACATTTTTTTGGTATTTCCTTACCATTTCCTTAGCTCAACTGAGTACCGCGGTGGAAAAAAGTCCCAGCTAAAGACGTTAGCTACCTATTTGCCTCTCGCTTACTCCTAAGGTTAGCTAGCAGTTTTCGTCGTACTGAGTACTAAGCTTAAACTGATGATTTGCTAAAAAACTCAATAAAAAAAGAGAGAACGCTATAGTCGGGTGCCCCCACTATCAGTTACCCGTTACTTAGCTAAAGGGAGTGCGAGGAAGAACTTTTTAACGATTGGTCCGATATGAAAAAATTTCAATTATATTTCGATAGGCATTAATAAATACAATAAAACGCATTTTTACTTTTCCGAAATCTTTAAAGGTGTGGGCGCCAGACAATCGTTTAAGGCGACAACAACATACCCTTTTACTTTACCTCAAAATTTTAGAAACTGTTTTCTTTTCTTAATTTAAATTATTTGTATTAATTTTTAACCCCTTTGTTATAGTATTTTGCTCGAATTACAATTCTAACTAATCAAAAGAATCATATTTCGCCTAAATTCAAAGAAAGTAACTTTGTTTAAAGTGACCTCTGTCCCTTGAAGCATTTCTGTTTGCAAAAGTGAGGAAGCAATTCACACACTCAAGGGGCAAGCTTAAACATTGTTTTTTTTTTAAATAAAATCTTTGTTTACCCGAGCAAAAATTATTTTATTAAAACATTACATTTAAAAATATAACTTTATGTGGTGGAAAAAGTAAAAAAAAACTGTACACCGTTCCATGGCCCACCCTACCATAGAAAACGTATAAGTTAAAGTCATCATAATTTTTTGCATATGATCCAGATCCGATGGGAAGAGGCAACTGCAACTACGCAGTTTCTGAATTTACCTATAAATTTTGCTTTTAAACTGCCTTTGTGCCAGCTATTTGGTTAGGTCATTAAACCCCAGATCAAACAAGAGAGAACGCTATAGTCGGGAGCCCCGACTATCAGATACACAGCTAAAGGGAGTGTTGTTCTACATTTCCA
This sequence comes from Drosophila prostipennis, assembly GCA_037075205.1. Taxonomy (NCBI): domain Eukaryota; kingdom Metazoa; phylum Arthropoda; class Insecta; order Diptera; family Drosophilidae; genus Drosophila; species Drosophila prostipennis. Next base: position 9,397 of record JBAMCJ010005121.1, on the reverse strand, counting down.
TAGGTATTGATAAACACAATAAACCTGCATTTACTTTTCCGAAACATTAAAAAATAATTTTTTAAATATTTTTTAACCTTTAAAATCTGAAGGTACTTTATAATTATGCCATCATTAACATCCTGCTTTGGCCTTCCCCGCCTCTATTGTCAAATTAAAATGTATCCCGGTACCTCATAATACTGTCCTGGACAATAGACTTTACTTCTCCGACCAATCCAGTGAATTTCCGTACAGTTTTCAGTTCGTAATTGAGTTTTCCAATCAACTGGCGAAGTTTCACAGAAAATGGCTTTCCTTGGAGCCATTTTAACTTTTTTTTGCAGTGTAGTGATGTTTTCTGCTCTTAATCTCTACTACAAAGTAATATCAACGCCGAAAACCCAAAGATTGCAGAAAGTTCTATAAAAAAGACCCGTATTCAGAGTGTCCGATTATTCGTTGAACCTTAAAAATCGGATTTTTTTTTGTTTTTGTTGGAAAACTAAGTGTTTTCGTTGGAAATATGTGATTTTTGTTTATGGTTTTGGAAGATATTAGCATAATGTATAAGAAAAAGCAAAAAAAACCAAAAATTTAGTCCATTTTATTCATTTTTTTTGCATGGTAATTTTTTGAAAGTAGGTGTCCGATTTAGCGATGGATAGATAGAGGATTGAAATATAAGGATTGGTTTTTTTTTTTTTTTTTAACTCTTACCGTTTATTTTTAAATAATATTTTTCTAATTAAGCTCCGATTTTTGAGTTATGCTGCACTTGAGACTCGTTTGAGTTATTTTAATATTTGGGATGCCACTTTGTGGCATATCTTAATATCTTTCAGAAAAATATTTTTAAAAATTTTTAAATTTAAAATTAAGTATTTTTTAAGAGAATTTAAAATTAGAAAACTTCTGTACGCCGGAATACACGCGGTTTCAGAATAAAAAAATTATCTCCATATTGCTTCATCAATTCTTCACAAAGTGGTAAAATCAAATTTTTGTAATCGCAAGACGTACTAGTAAAGACAGCGCAACGTGTAAGAAGAGAACAGCAATACGATTTCGGCAGAGCAGGAATAGTGCTTTCCCTTTCTTACACGTTGTGCTGTATTTGCTTGATGCAAAGTCGCTAAACTAAAATCGCTGTCTTTACTAGTACGTCGATTACAAAAATATACATATACCCTTATACTCTACTAGTAACGTGTATAAAAATAAAATTTATGTTTACTTCACAAAGAAAAAAAGATTGCAACACACCAGAAAGTCGAGCCAAGCGGAAAAGTGGAAAGTGCAAACGATTGTGTAATGCGATATTGGATCCCATTAAATGCTTGACTGAACGGTCAGCCTACACGCCGGGTAACAACAATGTGCTGACCTTCGGGTTTCAGGTTCTCATATGGTTTCCTCAAATAGTAATGTCTCAACTGGGGCACGAATATAACGGGGGCCTTGACTGCAGATTAACACCTGATTAACACCGATTCAGTTCCGATCTCATTTTCCCTCTGGAATGTGCAACCAACTGACCCAGTTGATGCGGTTTACCTTGCCCACTTTTATTTGCATTATGTTACACTGATAAAAAAAACGTAGTAAATGCAACGATTTCATATTCAATCCAAATATTTTTCGCTTTGATTTTCATCCATTGCGGTTTTTATTAAATTTAAATATGTGCATATTAACTTTTTTTCAATATTAAATTTAAATATGGAAATATTTACTTTAGAGAAGAAAAATATATTGGCTTGAATGCTCTTGTAAGCATTCTGTCACGAAAAAAATAATATGGGCATGGCTCAGGGGCCAAGTTTGCTTGCTCTGCTACTATTTTGTGCTCGGGGGTATGAGCCTCATACTATGAGGTTCGAATCCCGCTCACGACATAACTTATTTTTTTTTTTAGTAGTTGTATTAACAACTTTTTTAATACATTATTGTTTTTCAAATTGTTATGGAAGTGTTAGATATGCATTATAAAAACGTTTTACTCACTCTGCTTTAGTTGGGGTTTGAACCTGGGTCCTCCCGCATTAGAGGCAGACGCCTTACCAATTGCGCCATCGCACCATATTACGCGGGAGTGCATAAGTTCAACTTAAATGTGAAGTTAACATGTTCGCAAAAATTTAAAACTTTCTACAGCTTAAAATATAACATTTTCCATTTGCTTATTTTATTTAAAATAACCTTAGTCTTTTAATTAGGTAATCATTAGTAATTAATCATTAATCATTAGTAATCGGATCAATTGCTAGAGTTTTCAGTCTGAACATAGAAAACCTTTAATTAAATCATGCATATTAGCTACTTTGTAAAAATATTAAAAACTTTAAAACAAAATATTTTGAATAGGTAAAATTAATATGAAACATTATTAATTTGAATATGGATTTTTTTAATTCTAAAAATATTAACGATAAATATAATACTTTTTAAAATAAATATACCCAATTTAAAATTTAATATGCACTTCTTGGATTTAAATATTTTAATATTAAACTAAGTGTTTTAATATGTTTCATATTTAATTCAATGTTTATTGTATTACATTTAAATACGAAATATGAACTTTTTGATTCAATAGGCGGATATTTAAATTTACTATTCCATTTTTTTATCAGTGTATAAAGGCGACTCGTCCGTCCCCTCAGTTATGCTGGTTAGGTTTTTACCAGCAGACATATGTGGAAGTATCTCGGATCATCTAAACGGATCTCACCGTCGCCTTCTAAAGGGAGTCATGTTGTTTGAGAAGTCTGCCGTTGCGCATTCTAGCCCCTGAGTCTCTCCTGCATCGTTGAAGGAGGCAACAGCAGGTTATTCAGGAGATAATCGTTGACGACTTTGTCGGTCCAGGATTCGGAGGACGTGGATTTGGGGGACCTGGCTTTGGTGGACTTGGATTTGGTGGACCTGGCTTTGGCGGACCTGGATTTGTCCGACCTGAATTTGACCGACCTGGATTTGCTTGTAGCTATGACCAGGCGGATATTAATGAACCTCCCGAGGATCCAAACCAGTATAACGCGCTTGCAGTTACTTCACCGGCGTGCCCAAAAACCTACGTGTTCTCCTGTAAAGCTGTTATCAAGTCGGTTTCGTATACATAGGTCCAGGTTATTTGGTCGCGCTTGAAATAACTTCTAATAATTAACTAAACTAATTGGTTGCTGGATACGATTTATTAATTTTTTATTCCGATATTAACTTTTTAACTGAATAAGCCTTTCGATATAATAATATATAATTAAGAAGGGATATATTGTATATATTTTTTTAGATTTTAATTTAAGAACTTATAAGTTTGATCTTATTACAAAAATAACTTAAAACCTCAACACCTTGTAAATAGGGATTACATATGAGTCAAAATCTCCCAAGTGGGCCACTCCTATACAAAGGTCCGATTTTTATCGAACTTGTTGGCTTTTCCTGTTCACAACGACAAAATAGAAACTTCATTTGAAACGTTTTGCGAAATTTTGAGTTCTACCGGAGTTATAGCGGTCCCAATGTGGCATTTTTGCCACTTTTTCGAAGAAGTTGCACTCAGTAATTATTATTATTATTATTATTATTGTATATCTTCGGAACGGTATGAGATATCTTTATGATGTTTTCACTAATCGATCATGAAATGTATTATCTTTTCATAAAAATAGGAACTTTTTTTTTTTTTATTAACAAAAATTTTGGTAAGTGTATTTTTTTAGTGTTCTTCTCCAGTTAGTGAGTTCAAAACCATTAAAAATGAGGTATAATTCTTCATGACGAAGAACAAAAAAAAACAAGAGAGAACGCTATAGTCGGATGAACCGACTATCAGATACCCGTTACTCAGCTAAAGGGAGTGCGAGGGAGATTGAGATATAAAACTATGATCGCGCATAACTCTTTAACGAATGGTCCGATTAAACAAAATTGGATTTATAAACACAATAAAACTCTATTTTATCTTTTCGGAAATCTTTAAGGGGGGAGATACAAATAGAAAAAATTAAAATTCAATTTTTTTTTTATTGTTTAAATTGATAGAATAAGTCTTTAAAAATGTGTCATGAAAGTTTCAAGAAGAAATTCGAGATATTTTGGAACTTATACCAGGATTACTGCACCCACCTTCCATGTGCAGTAGATATATTTGACTACTTTAAATGCGTTTTTCTCGAAACCATTTTTTCCTCAGCTGCGGATCGTGTATCTCAAAAAGTAATGCTTCGATCATCATGCTGCTTTTACGGAAATGCTTGTAATAAAATTGCCCACTGTCTGAACCTACTTAATGTAGCAATTTATAAGTTAAAGTATTTTTTGTAAGGCAAAAACAACGACAAAAATATGGAAAAACTTGATTTTTGACTTTGAAAGAGTGCCACAACCAGAGTTTTTATAATATTCTGTGTAAGTTAGGTTCAGACAGTTTCTACATTATTTCTTAACAAAATAAACTTAGTTTCAAAAAAATCGGATCTACACAGCGACCTGTGGACGATCCGCAGCTGGCCTACTTTTTTTCAATATACCCTGACAAGAAAATTCCCACGACCGCCATTTTGAAAGATAAGAAAAAAATAAAAATTGGTTAAAATTATATAAAAACAATATAATCAACATGCCAAGTTATGAACTCCCAGCACAATCCCTTATAAGTTAAAAAAAATCATGAAAAACAGGAAAAAATTGCAGTTCTATATGTATCTCCCCCCTTAAAGGTGTGGGCGCCAGACACCTTTAAAAAAATGGCTTAGGGCGATTGTATGCGTTAGAGGGGGCGTGGCACCTTTTTGGAACAAACTTGCGCTGCGTAGGACCTCCTAGAATCTGCATGCAAAATGACAATCTCCTAGCTTTTATAGTTTCCGAGATCTCAGCGTTAATACAGACAGACAGATGGACAGACGGACAGACAGACATGGCTAGATCGACTCGGCTAGTGATCCTGATCAAGAATATATATACTTTATAGGGTCGGATAAGCTACCTTCTACCTGTTACATACTTTAGCACGAATACAATATACCCTTTTACTTTACGAGTAACGGGTCTAAAGAGGGGCCCGGCCAAAAGTTTTTCGCAATACCTATTTTTCGGTGGGAGCACAGCGGTTTCCCATACGAAAACGGCTTGCTCGTGAAAATTGGATGGTCAACACATGCCGTAGCGAGCGTAGCGTCCGTACTTTGATATATCAAAGTACAAGTTTGTAGAAAAATAAAGCGCTTACCAAAGACTTCGCAATTCTACTTATGCCCAATTAAAGACCTTGTCGTTATACAATTTCACTGTGCAGAATTTTTAATGATTTTTAAATTTACCTCGACGGATGCTATATTTTTGGATTCGTTACGAATTCCCAATTTAAGCTGCGTTTTCCAAAAAGTTCCCCGACGCAAGGATTCTTAGCAAAAGGACCTCAAAGTTCGAAAAATGCTGAAATTGGCCAACTTTCCGGAGCTTTCAGAGGCAAACGGATTCATGGTTTGCTGCGATGTTAAAGTTTTTTAAAAGATACACTCTTTATCTTTCAAACCCCATAATTTTAGGATTTTTATTAAGGGAGAAACAAATTTTAGAAAACATAGTCAAAAAACATGAAAGCATCCAGCTGCGGTGAAAATAGTAGTAGTGTTGCCGCCCTGTGTTTTTAAAAGTTAGTACTTAGGTGAAAGTCCCAGCACTGGCAATCTTTCTTACGTATTGTACTTTTCCAAGCCAACATTTTTCAAACAACAATTTTTTTTGTGCCAATATACATACATTGTATGTTTAGATACATAGCCGAAATGGCCCACTTCAAAGTCAAATTTGATTTATGTTAAACGCATTACTTTATTTATATGTAAATTCAGGTGTCCAGTCAGATTTGGTTCGCGCCTTACAATTCTCGGACGAAGGGTACAGCGTACTGGGGCACATACTGCGAGTAGGCGCCAGCGGATCCATAGCTGGGGGCCGGGGCACTGCACGGCACGGGCTGAAGAGAGGGCTGGCAACTGAACAGGTAGTTCTTGGGGCACGGCGGCGACGGAATAGATGACGGGGCTGAGTAGGCAGGAGCAGCGGGAGCCGAGTAGGATGGGGCAGCGGGAGCGGAGTAAGACGGGGCAGCTGGAGCCGGGTAGGTGGGGGCAGCAGGGGCGGCGGCGTAGGAGGCGGCGGCAGGGGCAGCTGGAGCTCCGTATCCGCCGTAGGCAGCACGCGACACACGTATGTTCTCAGCCAGAGGAGCAGGAATTAAGATGCCCTGGGTGGGTTGCAGCTGGATGGTCTCCGAGGACACGGCGGACAAGGCCAAGACGCCGGCGATGAGAAGGTGACCAAAGTTGAATGCCATTGCGGATTGTTTTCTATCTGTCTCTTTTTGCTGCTGAAGTGGCGAACGAAAGGTGACTGCTGGTTAAACCGTCAAAACCAACCCACTTTATAGTCCACACCAAAAACGCTGATCGCACTCCCGAATAGAACGACAGCGGACAGAAAAAATGCAAATGAAAGCACCGGAGCTCGAAATCTGCTGACAACCCGCAAACGGGGGCGACTTTGGAGCAAGGTATTGGGTGCCCGATATTGGCCACCTAGGTCTCTTTACAAATGGCTAAGACGATGACGCTCTGGTTTCTGGTCTTGGTGACCTTAAATCCGACCTGTCTTATCGAGATCAGTTCGGCATCAATGTTCTTGTTTCTGGACCGTCAGAACGCCGAACATGATCACAGTTGGGCCCACCTCCTCCCCATAAATTTCTACTCCGAAATAAACCAGCAGTACTACAGAAAATTTCGTCAACAGGCTGGCATATTTGGAACCGGAAAACGAAAACAACACCCCTTTGAATATGCTCGATATGTCTGAAAATAAATGCAACTAAATATATATGTACATGTAAGTATGTACATAATATGTACATACATATATTAGATTTTACTAATTTTATGAGGTGGCTACACAGGGTCTCAATAAATAAAAAGCCTACTGACATGCAGACGTAATTTTTTCAAGGAAAGGCAACCCGAAACATGTATGTACAATGTACATATGTACATATGTACATTGTACATACATTTGTATTGTTATTATTACCCTGCAACGCAGTTACGGAGAGAAATAGCGAGCTGGACGCTCTCAAAGAAGGTGAAGTGAAACAGTTTGAGCACTTAACGTTAACTGCAAGGGTAAACTTTCTTTCTTATTTATAGCTAATTTCTAAAACTTCCGCAAATCTATTCGATTTCGATAAATATTTGCCTATCGAAAGTTATTGGTATGATGGATAAGCGCATGAGCGTTGGAACTGCTTTGACGTCACCAGGACGAACTACACAACAAACCCCGCACAGAAAGGACACAACAAACAGGCTATGCAAACAATTAGTCGCCATTAGGACACCGCTATGAAGCTAACTCTGCGAAGGTACTCCTGGGTGCTTCTGCTCCAGTTCGCCCTTTTGGGAGTTGACCTCTTTTGCAATGCATGTGGGCCTTCACTTGCCAGAAATCGATTGCAGACAGCCATTTTTCTCTTTGTGTAAGTATTCAAAGCCCGAGTCTCGAATGTCGCTTACTAACCACACCAAGTTAACACAGCATTCAGGACACTCTCATCATTGCGGAGTACCTGCTGTTCACTCTAGCTCTGCACTCAACATGTGTGTACCAGGTCGGTGCCTCCCACATAATCCTGCGGAACTGCAAGCTCTTCATGACCAGCATTACCATCTACTTCCTTATGTCCGCTTCCCAGCACTTCTGGATAATCTACCAATACCGACAGCCAACAGGCGGAGATGGTCAGCACTGGCCGTTGGGTCTGATTGCTTTGTCAGTGAGCCAACGAATCAGTGAGTTCCTGTAATATTCCTTCCACCCTTATCCTGATGGTCACCTCTTCCTCCGCAGTGTCGGTTTTCTATTACTATAGCTCCAAATCGACCGCTCTGACCATAGCGGATCCTCGCTTCAAGGAGGAACATCTGGATTGGATCGCGGACCAGCTGGGCGATAAGTAATGAAGTAATTAAAGACGATTTGTTTATTGTAGCTAGGAAGCACAAATGGAAAAGACAAGAACGGTACCGGTGCATTAATTATAATTCTATTGGGTTGACTCTGTATAAAAAACAATTAAATACGTTACTTATTTAAATAGTGGATTGGGGGTCATAAAGTTATGAAAGCAAAGCACATTTTAAATGAGGCTTTTCCAAGCATAACGAAATAATTAAAAACGCATATCTTCTATTGTGCTTAAGTTAGGATGACAAATTTATGACGATCATATAGAAGACACATATGGGCGGTTCTTTTACAAACCGAACACCTTTTCTTGGGTCACATTTTTGATTTGCCTGAAACTTTTTTTCCGTGTACTATTCGGAAAATAAGTAAACACGTGTATCAGGATTTGGCCGAAAAAAAAAAATATTTTTTTTTTAGTTTGCCAAAAAACGTTAATTTTGAAAAAGTACCCTCTCATTGAAAATCTGTATCTCCGGTTATAGTAATCCGATTGACTTCGTGTCTTTTGCATTAAAAAAAATTTTTTTAAAAAATGAGTTTTTAATTCCTTAAAAATAAAAACAAATTAAGATTTAAAAAAAAAATTTTTAACGGGTTTCCCACAAAAAAAAAATTTTTTTTTTAGTTGAACATATGCGCCATATTGTTAGTTACAATCGGTTTTTTCCAAAAAGGTGGAACCATGTTTAGTTTTTAAAATATCGAATTTTTTTTAACAAGGCCTCGGCTTTTTTCTATGTAAAAACGTCGCAGCAAGTAGGGCTACTCTTTTATTCTTGTCGGATCCTTATGGAATTCATGTTTTCTCATCGTTTACTAGTCCTTTAACAATTTTTTTTTAAAACTTAAGTTTTAAGTGTTTTGACAATTTCTAAATGACAAAAAGTAAAAAGTCATTTTTTAATCTATAAAAAAACCACAATTATTTATTTAACGGGGAAACCCGTTAAAAAAATTTTTTTAAATCTTAATTTGTTTTTATTTTTAAGAAATTAAAAACTCATTTTTTAAAAAAAATTTTTTTTTTTTAAGAAGAGGTTTAAGAGGAATTAATGCAAAAGACACGAAGTCAATCGGATTACTATAACCGGAGATACAGATTTTCAATGAGAGGGTACACTCAAAAAAAAACAGCCCGAAATCGCCATTAAATCAAGAAAAATCGCCATGAATTTCAGTCGATGGCGATTTACCGTATTTTTTAGAAAGGAATTTTCTAAAATATAGGAAAAAAATTTCTGAAAAGCAGAAATACTTTTCTAAAATCAAGAAAAGTTGCCATCAAATTGAGAAATTTTCCTAAAATCCAGAAAGTACTTTTCTTGAATATAGAATCTTTTTTCTTAAAATAAGAAAGGACTTTTTTTATTTTCAGAAAATCTTCTTT
>JBAMCJ010005117.1:0-14217 GCA_037075205.1 Drosophila prostipennis | reverse complement strand
GCCCTGCACAAGTAACCTGGCTTGTTTGTCAAACCTTAAACCCAACCGACCTACTTAAAACCCATTTGACTTGGGTCGTTTGGGTTTGGGTATTTGGGTAAATGAGTCAATTTTTACCAAAACCCAAATACCCAAACCCAAACAACCCAAGTCAAATGGGTTTCAAGTAGATCAGTTCGGGTTTAAGGTTATTCAAATAGCTTTTATAAAAAAATTAATTTTTAAATAAGACCATGATCAGAATCACAGGTCATCGACTCGTCGCGAATTCTTATGGTCAAGATGGTTATTTGTGTATAATATTTAAAATTCAAGGATACGATATATCGACATTTGTTTTAACTTCTTCCGCCCATGCGAATTCTTATGGTTTATAAATATTACAGATGTATTGAAGAATTCGCGCTTTTTGAAAAATCAAAATAGAATATATTTTTCGCGATCTTTGAAAAATCGATATAGAATATATCATTAGGCTTCTTTAGTTAAGCTATGTATGATCTACACAAATAAATCCTCTTGTTCCTAAGAATTCGCGGTCTTTAAAAAATCGATATAGAATATATCATTAGGCTTCTTTAGTTAAGCTATGTATGATCCACACAAATAAATCCTCTTGTTCCTAAGAATTCGCGGTTTTTGAAAAAATCGATTAATATAAAGAACTTCTAAAGATTTTATATTAATTTTTCCAATCCGCGAATTCTTAAGAACAGGAGGATCTTCAGATTGGTTGGACCGTCTTCTTCTTAGCTAAGGCACTATTGCTTATACTTGGCTCTATAATTATTGATTCTTCAAAAACCGCGAGTTCTTAGGACTAAGAGGATATATTTGTGTGGATCATACATAACTTAACTAAATAAACCTAATGATATATTCTATATCGATTTTTCAAAGACCGCGAATTCTTTAGAACAAGAGAATATGTTTTTGTGGATCATACATGTGTAATATTTAAAGACCACACGAATTCGCATAAGCGGAAGAATTTGAAACAAATTTCAATATATCGTATCCTTTAATTTTAAATATTATACAAATAAATAAATATTGGCCTTAAGAATTCACGACGGGTCGATGACCTGTGAAAATTCTGATCATGGTCTTATTTAAAATTTGATTTTTTTATAAAAGTTATTTGGGTAACCTTAAACCTGAGCTGATCTACTTGAAACCTATTTGACTTGGGTCGTTTGGGTTTGGGTATTTGGGTAAATGGGTACAATTTTACCCAAACCCAAACGACCTGAAAATTTTGGGGTCAGGTTGGGTAGGTAATATTTTAAAAGAAAGCCTGACCTACTTGACCTGAAATTTGGTTTGGGTACCCAAATAACCCATTTTGTATACCCATGCAGTAGAGCTGCAAAACTATCGATAGTGTAGTCAGTCGACTGTTTGACAGCATTTCAGTCGACTGTTTTGATATTATCGACTAGTCGTTATTTGACATTAGAAGACAAGTTTTCATCTATTTTATTTATGGCTTGAATGTATTTTATTATGATTAGGTTGCTTAGATAAGTAAGGGTTTCCAGGCAGGGCATTAAAAATTGAAAAACATGTACATTTTTAATGCAAAATAACGTTAAAAAAAATTCCCTTATATTTTTGGGACGAATATCAGCACAGAAATAATTAAATATACCATAAATTCTTCGAAACTTCCCCAAATGGTACTTTATTGAAAAAAGTCGATAGTAGTCGACTGAAAATCGACTGAACAATCGCAAAGCATACTATCGACTTGTAGTCGACTTCAGTCGATTTTTTGTCAGCTCTACCATGCAGGGCTTTTGTATTACAAAAGTTCTGATATCAACATTTGTGACGAAAAATTATTACACTCGTCATTAAATAGACTTTCTAATATTTTCTCATTCGGCACGCTGCAATAGAAAATGCCTGTGAAGGGAAAAAGGCTGGAATAGTTTGCTAGGGCGGGCCGAATGTGAAAATATTAGAAAGTCTATTTAATGACGAGTGTAATAATTTTTCGTCACAAATGTTGATATCAGAACTTTTGTATGTTCAAGGTGCGGTCGTCACTAGTTTTTTACCTCCTTAAGAGGTGTTTTTATTTGATTTTTAAACACAACAAAACTGCATTCCTACTTTTCCGAAATATTAAAATTTTTAAAATTGTATATTAGCTATTGTGGGCGTTAGAGGGGGCGTGGCACATTTTTGAAATAAACTTGCGCTGCGTAGGAACTCCTAGAATCTGAATGCAAAATGCCAATCCTCTAGCTTTTGTAGTTTCCGAGATCTCAGCGTTCATACGGAAAGACAGACGGACATGGCTATATCGACTCGGCTAGTGATCCTGATCAAGAATATATATACTTTATGGGGTCGGAAACGCTTCCTTCTAGCTGTTACATACTTTTGCACGAATACAATATACCCTTTTACTCTACGAGTAACGGGTATAAATAGGTAAGTCCTATTTTTCAACTTTTACTATAAAAATTGAAAATAAGTCTTAATTTCCAATTTTTATTATAGAAATAAAAATTGAAAATAAGTCTTAATTAACAATTTTTATTATAGAAATTGAAAATAAGTCTTATTTTTCAATTTTTATAGCTAATATACGATTTTAAAAATTTAAATATTTTGGAAAAGTAGGAATGCAGTTTTGTTGTATTTAAAAATACCTATCGAAATGTAGAAGAAATTTTTTAAATCGGACCATTCGTTAAAAAGTTAGGCCTGATCAAAGTTTTATCTCCATATCCCTCGCACTCCCTTTAGCTGAGTTACAATTATTAGATAGTCGGGACACCAACCCGACTACAGCGTTCGCACTGCCTTTGGCTGAGTGACGGGTATTAGATAGTCGGGACACCAACCCGACTATAGCGTTCTCTCTTGTTTTAATTTTAATTATACAAATTGAAAAAAAAGGTTTATCTTTTTTCCGTTTGCCGAGCCAACCTAAGTAAGTGGTATTTTTCGCATATTTTTTGGACGCTGTTTTGGCCTTCAATTTTTTTAAACTCATATTAAACTGCAAATAGTCCCTCTAAAAACAAAAAAGGAAGCTAGCTTCGGCCAGCCGAAGCTTATATACCCTTGCAGATAATTCCAATTAATCACTAATTTTCCGATTGTTCATATGGCTGCTATATGATATAGTAGTTCGATATTGATAAAATTAAAATCGAAATTGGAAAACATTTAAAACAAGAAAGGAAGCTGGGTCATTCCACGTGAAACGTGACAGGCCAATTTGGGTAAAATCTCAGAATCAAGCGAAACTTTTTTTTTCGAAAGAGGATTGAAATATAAGGACCGGTATTCAATCCTCTATCGAAAAAAAAAGTTTCGATTGATTCTGAGATTCATATTAATCACTAATTTTCCGATCGTTCCCATGGCAGCTATATGATATAGTAGTTTGATATTGATAAAATTAAAATCGAAATTCGAAAACCTTTAAAAAGTATAAAGCACGTCATTCGTCCCATTTTCATTTGGAATCATTTTTTTCTTTTCATTAGAGTGCTTACTGACTTATTATCGTTACTATTAAACGCAATTTGTGTACTTCCAACGAAGTTCCGATTCTTACAACACCCACCATGAAACTAAGGCTAAGCAAAGTGGCAGTAATGATATAGGTTGGGCATGTTCTGAGGTAACTGAGCGTGGAAGATTTTTTTTTGTTAAGAATGAATGATTTAAACATTTATCTTCAACATTAAATGAAAAATTCCCTCAAAAAAATTTTAAAACTAGGCCAAAAATTAGTTTTAAGTTTTACCAGGACACCGGCCCACAGTAAATATTCGGTTTTTGCCTTTCTGGGATATCAAAAATTCATCTTTTATGATAAATTTGGTTATCCAATTATAAAACGTTAATTAAAGAATACAATTTTGGACTGTCAAGAATCAAGTTATTTTTTAAGGATTTTTTTTTAATAAAATACAATTTAAAGCACGTTAATGACGTAATATACTAAATTACCCAAAAACATTCGCTTTTTCTGGTGGTAATATGTTTTGAAGATATTACACAACAGAACAAATGCCCAAAAACATTTTTCAAAAAAGTTTTAACATCAATTTTAAGGATTTTGTTGCTTGCACGAAATAAGCTGCGACGTTAAAAAATTCGGTAATTTCAGTTTATGTTTAATTTTAAATGTTATTTTAAAAATTTAATAAGCGTAGAATACGATATAATATCTTAGAATACTACTGAATAAGACTGCGTTTAAATTTTCTTGATAACTTTAATAGTTTATTGGCTAGACCACTTTTATTTCTGCACGAAATAAGCTGCGAGCCACTGTAAATATATATATATTATGTATTTATATATTTACATATACATACATACATATATAAATATATATACATACATATGTATATACATATCTCTGTATTTATTTATTTCTGATTCAACAACATTTATGTAATAATTTATTTATGTTTATACATGCATTCATACATATGTATGTACGTACATATGTAGACAATACATGAATTATCCTTAAATTCATTAATTTAATTAATTATCCTTAATTCATTTCTCGGCTGGAGAAATTATGTCGTTTTTTCATCGGAGGACTTATGTCACTTTTAAACGTCATAAGTCCTCCACAAGTAATTTTTAAACGACACAATATCGCGCGATCTTATGACGTTTAGCAACGACATAATTTCTCCAGAAAAAACCGACATAAGTTCTCGGACCAAATGTACTGGGAGGAATTATGTCGGAGGAATTATGACGCTATGCCGAACTGCTGTATGGAATGGAGTCTGATTGGATTGGGCCCGCCGTCGTCACCCACCGTCACTCAGACCTGGTATACGAAAAGCACATGGCGCCTCGTGAGTACGGGGGCTGTCCGATAAATAACCGACCTCAACGTGAAGCTAGCGGCACATCTGAAAAAAAAGTTTCTTCTTCAAATTGTGCATATTATAATAGCTACTCGCCAAAATTTCAGAAATTTATCTTGCGCAATTATCTGTTGACAGTCGTTTTTGTGAGTCTATTTCGGTGATTTCCCCAAAATGGAAAAAATTGAATATCGAGCTGTAATTAAATTTTTATTTTTGAAAGGCAATACGCCTTCACAAATCAAAGATCAGTTGGACTCTGTGTATGGTGACTCTGCACCATCGTTTACCACCGTAAAATTTTGGGCAGCTGAATTTAAACGTGGTCGCAGGAGCTTGGAAGATGATGAACGTCCTGGGCGTCCAAAAACTGTAACCACTAACGATAACATCGCTAAGGTTCATCAATTGGTACTAGACGACCGCCGCACAGTGGGGCGAAAAAGCCAAAAGTCTGCCTTAAATCAGCGAAGCCCTATAGCGAATATCTTTTGATGGGGTATTGTTAAAAGTAATTAAATATGTAAAAAAACATCAAAAGGTGAATTTTTTTAGTGCAAATTTTTTGTTGTACAAAATTTTTAAGAAAAAAAAATTGTTTTTTTGAGAAAAAAAATATAAATAAACTACCTATAGGGTTCTAAGTTTCCCAATATTTTTTTAAATATAACTTGATTTTTGAAAAAAAATTACTCAAATCGGTCAACTACATCTATAGCTTCCATATAAACGTTTAGTACAAAAGGGAATATATCGGTTCTATTTCATATTTTGTATGTAAATTTGGATTAAGTTATTATACCCGTTACTCGTAGAGTAAAAGGGTATATTGTATTCGTGCAAAACTATGTAACAGGTAGAAGGAAGCGTTTCCGACCCTATAAAGTATATACATTCTTGATCAGGATCACTAGCCGAGTCGATCTAGCCATGTCTGTCTGTCCGTCTGTCCGTCTGTCTGTCTGTCTGTCTGTCTGTCTGTCTGTCTGTCTGTCTGTCTGTATGAACGCTGAGATTCTCGAAAACTATAAAAGCTAGGAGATTGACATTTTGCATGCAGATTCTAGGAGCTCCTACGCAGCGCAAGTGTGTTTCAAAATGGTGCCACGACCCCTCTGACGCCCACAATAGCTTATAAACGATTTTAAAAATTTAAATATTTCGGAAAAGTAAAAATGCAGTTTTGTTGTGTTTATCAATACCTATCGAAATGTAGAAGAAATTTTTTAAATCGGACCATTCGTTTAAATCTTATGCCTGATTAAAGTTTTTATCTCCCTCGTACTCCCTTTAGCTAAGTTACGTTTATTAGATAGTCGGGACACCAACCCGACTACAGCGTTCACACTCCCTTTAGCTGAGTGACGAGTATTAGATAGTCGGGACACCAACCCGACTATAGCGTTCTCTCTTGTTTTTATATTAATTTACGTCAATGTTTAGATTTTTTTTAAATTGCTTTGTAATTTCCTAATTCTTATTCTTGTAATTTCTATCAAGAAAATATTGCATAATTTAAAAAAATGGGTATAAATCACGTTTTTGATTATATCTCGATAACATATTCCGTTTATATTTATATTTTCAACAAAATAAAACAAATTTAAATTATAATTTCAATTTTTTATTCATTTTCATCTTCATCGCTACTGTCAGAACAGTCAAAGATAGTCGAATATTCATGCTGTAAGTGCCCGCGGAGAAACCAGGGCTGGCGACAATTCAAATTACGAACATTTCTTGCTAACTTTAACCGCGGTTTTCTCAGAAGAGGCACAAAAGGGCAGGCTAATTTTTTCAGAATTTATAGTTAAATATCTAAACTTTTTTTAAAAAAGAATTAAACGGGGATCTAGGGTGTAACACTACTTTACGTCCAAGAATATCCAAAAAAACCCAATTTTTTTGGACCACTTTTAAAAAATTAAAAAAAAAAGTTATTATGTATCTAAAATTTTTATATTTTTTTTAATATTTTAAGAATTGGTTGCTCTTAAAATTTCAATCGTTACATATACAACTTAGGACCTGGGGCGCTTTCAGAAAAATTTCAAAGATGTGTAAAAATACTTTTTTTTCTTATTGGCTAAAATTATATTTCGAAACATCAACTTTAAAAATCTGTAGTGGGAGAACCATTCATCACAGATCACTCATTCTTTTTGATTTGTATAGAGAATTCAATTGTTTTTAAAGTTGCATTGCAACATTTTGGAAAATCTTAAAAAAAAAAAACCATTTTGGCATGCTTTTTGTTCTAGGCGCCCCAGTGTGCGCCGGATTAAAGTTAGGGAAATAGCTGAGATTATGTGTGGGTGCCGCGTTTGCTTACGCTAGACCACAAACCTGCGCGCATGAACATTTCCAGCGCTCTGTTGGCTCAGTTTAGAGGCAATAAGACCGAGTTTTGGCGCCGATTGGTAACTGTAGACGAAACTTGGATTCATCATTATACGCCCGAAACAAAAATCCAATCTAAACAGTGGATTGAAAAGGGGGAACCGGCCCCAAAAAAACCTAAAGCTGTGTATTCGGCTGGAAAAGTGATGGCGAGTGTTTTTTGGGACTGCCATGGAATTATTTTTATCGACTATCTTGTGATAACGGGATTTCAATAAAAAGATGTAAACACGAAGACTTCCAGTTTGAGAGTGAATTTATTCAAAAGTCAAACATTCTTAGTGTCTAGAATTGAGTGAGCAGCGGGCGAAGTAGATGCAACGTTAGCATATTCATGTACACACATATATGCACTGAGACGGCTGACTCGATTTGTTAGTGGGAGAGAGCCAGCCGGCACCGTGGGAATGCATAGTCAGCATCATGATGGAACTATACAAGGTGATCTCGTCGCGAGAGCTGCTCTCTTTTGAGGACGTTATTTGTGCCAGTCGTTTGTCAAACGTTGTCGAAAGAGGTTGTGTAGCGCTTTTTTTTCGTTGTCTTCTTCTTGATTGTGTACACAGAAAACGTTACATTTTGCAGCTTCGTTTTCTCTGTGTTTCTTGTTGTGTTATATTCTCGTATGTGTGTAATTAATAATTAAAATTACTAATTATACAATTAGTTGGCCAAAAAAAAATGTTAAAAATATTACTATAAATAGTTTTCTTGACCTTATTTTATATTTAAGTAATTAATTTTTATACAACTATCTGAAGTATAAATTTAAATACAAAATTTTGCTTTAAATATTTCGTTTTATTTATTCCTGAAACATATTCTGTCCTGAAAGCGAATACGAAAGCAAAAACGAAGCGTGCGAATGAAATACTAGTTCTATCTCTTTCTAGCGCTTGTCTCTCTGAGAGCAGAGAGAGAGTGCTGAAAAATAACGTCCTCGGCAGAGCTGACGAGATCACCTTGTATAGTTCCATCATGGTCAGCATGGCCGATATGCAGGCCGTTGTCAACCAAATGTTGAGATTAATAAGTGTGTATAAATATGTGTATATTTGATGAAGTAAATACGTAAATAACACTAGTTTACAGCCAAAATGCTCCCCAGCAATTGATGGCAAATTCTGTTAGTGTTTGACCCCTAGATCGCGAAAATAGCATTAATTTTTTTTTCGATGGCACAGTTTTTTTTTAAAGATTTTTTAAAGTTCGAAATGTTAAATTTCTGACTTTTTTCGAACTTCTTCTTATATCTCGGCAGATATCCACCCGATTGGGCCAGTTTTAGTTTTATTTTAAAGTCAATAGATCAAAGCTCAACTTTGCCATACAGATCAATATGATTGGATAAGTAATGGCAGCGTAGAAACTTGACAAAGATGAAAAATGTGTTTTTTGGTCGACTGTAAGTCGGCTGTATATATCGTAAAAACTCGAAATAAATCCGTTGAAAAATCATAATGGGTACAAACTTAAAGTTTACATCCTACCGAATAAAACATGCCGGATATGGCCCAAATCCAAGGAAAACTGGATTTATGGTGGATTTTTAAAGTTCGGATTTTTCCACTTTTTTCGATTGACAAAGTCCAAATTTAAGATTTATCATAGGCGGCGACATGTAAACAAAAATGAGTGGTGATGGCAGCCGGGTCAAAAAATAGCTAAATCAGATATTTAAAAGCTAGAAATTTATAAAAATGAATTTAATTTTTAAAAAAGTGTTTGGACCATTTAAACAAGTGTATTCTTTTATCTTGTTCATTATTTTCTTATTTTTTTCTCTAATACGTACTCTTTTTTTCGTTTTTGATAAGGCAGTACTTATTAAAAAGAGCATGCTTTTGTAAAGTTAAGGTTAGCTACTTTTTAAGAATGAATTGTCCAGATGGATATTACTTATTAAAAATACTCTCAGTCATAACGCAAGAATTTTAATATTTTTTAAAGAATTTTTAAAAATTAAATTCATTTTTATAAATTTCTAGCTTTTAAATATCTGATTTAGCTATTTTTTGACCCGGCTGCCATCACCACTCATTTTTGTTTACATGTCGCCGCCTATGATAAATCTTAAATTTGGACTTTGTCAATCGAAAAAAGTGGAAAAATCCGAACTTTAAAAATCCACCATAAATCCAGTTTTCCTTGGATTTGGGCCATATCCGGCATGTTTTATTCGGTAGGATGTAAACTTTAAGTTTGTACCCATTATGATTTTTCAACGGATTTATTTCGAGTTTTTACGATATATACAGCCGACTTACAGTCGACCAAAAAACACATTTTTCATCTTTGTCAAGTTTCTACGCTGCCATTACTTATCCAATCATATTGATCTGTATGGCAAAGTTGAGCTTTGATCTATTGACTTTAAAATAAAACTAAAACTGGCCCAATCGGGTGGATATCTGCCGAGATATAAGAAGAAGTTCGAAAAAAGTCCGAAATTTAACATTTCGAACTTTAAAAAATCTTTAAAAAAAAACTGTGCCATCGAAAAAAAAATTAATGCTATTTTCGCGATCTAGGGGTCCAACACTAACAGAATTTGCCATCAATTGCTGGGGAGCACACCAAGAATATTATTTTGTAAACTAGTGTAATATATCAAGTACTTCGCTCGCTACACCTCCCCCGTTAAAAATAATGAAGTATATTTTAATGAAGTCATTCTAAAGATATCTTATTATTATTTATTATTTCTGATTTTGAATTACTGATAATAAAAATGAAATAAAATGTAATGAAATGAAATGAAGTTTAATCATGATTAAAATTTATTTTATATATATATATATTATTATTTTTTTTTTTCAGTTTGATTATTTTAAGTTATTAGCTATAAAAAGGTTTTAATCTGTCTTTGCTTACTACCTGTTGTTTTTTTTTACTGTCTATAATTTTTATATTATTTCTATCGTTTATACTAACGACCTTAAATGGTCCTAGGAAGTTCTTATCTAGTTTGTGCCCTGTCTCATTTTTAAGTAATACTTGACTTTTATATTATTTCTATCGTTTATACTAACGACCTTAAATGGTCCTAGGAAGTTCTTATCTAGTTTGTGCCCTGTCTCATTTTTAAGTAAGACTTGATCGCCAACTTTTAGATCGAAATTATGTACGTCTTTACCGTATAGTGTTTTTCGCTATTCTTGTTCCCTTTCCAGCATGATTCTTGCCCGTTTGTACGCTGATTCTAACCTAAACTTAACTTCCTTAGCATAATCATCTATGTTGTATTTGGCATCTATTTGATTTGTTTTAGAAATATCTATAATTTTTCGAGCTGGTCTTCCAAACACTAATTCGTACGGACAATAATTATGCGTGACTGATGGTGTAGTGTTGTGTATGTATGTGAAATATTTCAACCATATGTCCCAATTACTTTTGTCACTTGAAATATATGAACGGACATATTCGTTGAACGTTCGGTGACCGCGTTCAATAGTCCCTAAGGTTTGATGGTGGTGTGCAGTCGATGAGATGTTGTAAGCGCCGTAAACGAGTATAAAGTTTTCGAAGATTGCTTTTGCAACGGTATTTGCGCTTTTATTCGGAATTGGTACTGTTACTAAATATTTAGTTAAATCACAAATAATTGTGACTGCGTATTCGTTTCCGTCCTCCGAACGCGGTAATGGACCAATAGTATCAATTAGTACCGTGTCAAAAGCTGAAGTGGGTGTCTCGGTAATAGTCATTGGTGTTTTTGTATGAGTGGTTGTCTTAGATTGTTGGCAGGTCTGACAGGTTTTTACGTATTTAGTAACTACTTTTGTCATGTTTGGCCAATAGTAATGTCGCCTTATTTTTAATAAAGTTCTCCTTATTCCTGAATGGCCTCCCTCGATTGGATCATCATGAAATTTTTTTTAAGATCTAGCCATGTCTGTCTGTCCGTCTGTATGAACGCTGAGATCTCGGAAACTATAAAAGCTAGGAGATTGACATTTTGCATGCAGATTCTAGGAGCTCCTACGCAGCGCAAGTTTGTTTCAAAATGGTGCCACGCCCCCTCTAACGCCCACAATAGCTGATAAACGATTTTAAAATTTAAATATTTCGGAAAAGTAAAAATGCAGTTTTGTTGTGTTTATCAATACCTATCGAAATGTAGAAGAAATTTTTTAAATCGGACCATTCGTTTAAAACTTATGCCTGATCAAAGTTTTTATCTCCATCTCCCTCGCACTCCCTTTAGCTGAGTTACGTTTATTAGATAGTCGGGACACCAACCCGACTATAGCGTTCGCACTCCCTTTAGCTGAGTGACGGGTATTAGATAGTCGGGACACCAACCCGACTATAGCGTTCTCTCTTGTTTTTGTCTACTATGGTCACCTCAGAAAGTAGCGCTATTTGTACTTTTTGCAATGTACGGTTGCCCATTCCTTTAAATTCTCGTAATAATACTGACTTTAAAATCAGTGCGGTGGGTGCCAGTTGAAATTGTAACTCAAGCCTTTGGAAAAATAGTTTTAAATCAATTTTTCCATTGGAGTACAAATCATCAATTATAATTTGTGAAATTATTCGTTTTCCTCGTTTAAACAAACACTTGTGTTTGATGAATTTAAACTTCACATATTTTCTGATGTCATTGTTATTGACAACGTCATAGACTCTGGGCTCAGGATACTCCTGCTTCTGCAAGGGTTCCTTTTCTGATTTCTGATCCTGGTTTTTTCGTGTTCCTGATCTGGTTGTTATTTTCATTACCTGTCTGTTTATTGATTTTAAATCGTTTATTGTAATTTAATCTTCACATATTTTCTGATGTCATTGTTATTGACAACGTCATAGACTCTGGGCTCAGGATACTCCTGCTTCTGCAAGGGTTCCTTTTCTGATTTCTGATCCTGGTTTTTTCGTGTTTCTGATCTGGTTGTTATTTTCATATTGATTTTAAATCGTTTATTGTTATTCTGGGCAGAGCGTCTGCCACGTAATTATTTTTCCCCTTGAGGTATTCCGCCGTAAAATCATATATTTTTAAATCTAGCCTCATTCTTGTTAAATTTGTACTAGGGTCTTTCATTGAAAATAAATTAATGGTCGATGGTCTGTTTCTACTATAAAATGCCTCCCGTAAACGTATGGTCTGATGAATTTTATGGTCCAGTGGATGGATGCTAATTCTTGCTCAGTGGTTGACTTGTTGGACTCTCCTTTTGTAAATGATCGAGACGCATATGCAACTGGTAGTTGCGCGCCCCCATGTTCTTGCGTAAGTACCGCTCCGCAAGCGTATTTGCTGGCGTCAGTTGTTATACAGAATTCTTTGTTGAAATCTGGATATTGTAAGAGTCTTATGCTCATTAAAGCTTCTTTTAAGTAATTAAATGCCTTATTACAATCCGTGTTCCATTCGAAGTTGACGTTTTTCTTGCAAAGTATTGTTATATGTCTAGAATAATCTGCAAAATTTGTTATGAATCTTCTATAGTAATTACAGAATGCTACAAATATACGCGCCTCATCTGAGTTTTTGGGCACTGGATAATTTTTAATTGCTTCGTATTTATTTTCGTCAGGTAATTTACCCTTGTCTGTGCACCAGATAAGTAACTTCGTGCATAAAAAAGGAACATTTTTCTGGGTGAAGTTTTAAGTTAAATTTGCGGCATAACTGAAATACTTTTGTTAAATAGTTGAACATATGGTTTTCGGAGCATCCTATGACTACCAGGTCGTCCATGTATAGGAACGCCTGTGATGGTTCAAGACCAGAAAATGCTAGGGTCATCATCCGCATGAATAAATTTGGTGCTACTTTCAGTCCGTATGGCAATCGCGTATAACGGAATGAACCTTTATTTGTCGAAAACGATGTAAGGTTTCTAGATTTTTCGGACAATTCTATTTAGTGAAATCCGGACATTAGGTCCAAACAAGAAAAGTATTTAGCCCGTCCTAACTGATTTAATATATCTTCTATGCGTGGTAATGGAAATTTGTCGGCTAATATTTTTTTGTTTATTTGTCTGTAGTCAACCACTAGTCTCCATCGTTTTTTCTGTTGAATTTGGTAGGCATTTTTTTGGAACTAACAATAATGGACTATTATATTCTGAAATTGGTGGTTCGACTATACCATCTTTTATTAATTTATCGACGTGTTTGTTTTTTTCTGGTTTTTCACTTTCTGCATTTCTATAATTTTTTATATATACGGGTGTTTTGTCGCAATGCTGTTGTTTATAAAAATTGTTAGCTGATATTGGTTCCGATTCAAGAGCGAATATATCACTATAATTTTTACACAGTTCTGACAATTTTGTTTGGAATTGAGAAGGGAAACTTAGCTTTTTTAATACTTCTTTTGTTCTATCATTACTGTATTTGGATTTAAGTTCCTTGGGCTTTTGTATATTATAGTTTTCTAACGACTCGAATTTTATTGTATCAACATTTAAGCTAATTGTTTCAGAGCTTGAATTTAGAAATCGGATTGTTGCGCAACTCGTGTTAACCAAGGTGCTTGGAACTAGCACACCTTTTAATGGTTCTTGACTTGGAATAAAAACGGACGATTCTTTTGAGTTAATTTTTACTGTTCTAATTACTTCTGCTCTACATGGTAGTAACAGAGTATTTTCGGAAACCGAATTGTGCATTGGGATTTGTATAGAAAAAGTTAAGTTATTAGGTCTTAATACTAGAGAACCTTGTGAATCTTGAAAGTCTAAAATACAATTAAATTCTTTAATGAAATCTATTCCTGATGCGCCATCGCATGGAATGGGAAAATCAGGTGAAACTATTTGAAAGTCATGTGGTATAATAAAATTTTTTGTTTTAAGTTCCACGAGCGCTAAGCCCAAGGATTTTATAGAATCTTGTCCTATTCCTGTTATATTTGAAATTTTAGAACTGTCTAATTCAGGGTATTCTTGATTACATTGTTTAAGTAATGAAATCTCGGCTCCCGTATCTACTAACAATG
>JBAMCJ010005114.1:0-15744 GCA_037075205.1 Drosophila prostipennis | reverse complement strand
TACTTCGTTCAGTTACGTGACATGCTCAGACAGACAGACAGACAGACAGACAGACAGACAGACAGACAGACAGACAGACAGACAGACAGACAGACAGACAGACAGACAGACAGACAGACAGACAGACAGACAGACAGACAGACAGACAGACAGACAGACAGACAGACAGACAGACAGACAGACAGACAGACAGACAGACAGACAGACAGACAGACAGACAGACAGACAGACAGACAGACAGACAGACAGACAGACAGACAGACAGACAGACAGACAGACAGACAGACAGACAGACAGACAGACAGACAGACAGACAGACAGACAGACAGACAGACAGACAGACAGACAGACAGACAGACAGACAGACAGACAGACAGACAGACAGACAGACAGACAGACAGACAGACAGACAGACAGACAGACAGACAGACAGACAGACAGACAGACAGACAGACAGACAGACAGACAGACAGACAGACAGACAGACAGACAGACAGACAGACAGACAGACAGACAGACAGACAGACAGACAGACAGACAGACAGACAGACAGACAGACAGACAGACAGACAGACAGACAGACAGACAGACAGACAGACAGACAGACAGACAGACAGACAGACAGACAGACAGACAGACAGACAGACAGACAGACAGACAGACAGACAGACAGACAGACAGACAGACAGACAGACAGACAGACAGACAGACAGACAGACAGACAGACAGACAGACAGACAGACAGACAGACAGACAGACAGACAGACAGACAGACAGACAGACAGACAGACAGACAGACAGACAGACAGACAGACAGACAGACAGACAGACAGACAGACAGACAGACAGACAGACAGACAGACAGACAGACAGACAGACAGACAGACAGACAGACAGACAGACAGACAGACAGACAGACAGACAGACAGACAGACAGACAGACAGACAGACAGACAGACAGACAGACAGACAGACAGACAGATAATATAATTAGCGCGTTTTTTCTTCGAGATGAGCACGTTAATCGATAGACTTTAAATTAGTAACTTTTATTTTTTGCGTTTATGCCAAAAAAAACCGACTTTTTCCCCATAGTGCAATGGTGAGATTAAAATAGGAAAAAATTGGGGTTAGGGTGAGGTCATATTGTGGTTAATGAGGTGTTAAGAATATTAGTGCGTTCTACACTGAGAAAACTTGAGAACTTGTCTTCTCACTTTTTTGAGCACAAACGTCCTTGAAATCAAGAATAAAAGTATTCTTGATCTGGTTTTTTGAGAATACATCATTCTTGACTTCGTTTATCAAGCATGAACACTCTTGAAATCTTCCCCAAGCATTCTTGAAATCGTCTTAAAAATGAGGGAGACATTCTCTCTGGAATTTTTCGGCAAGCTACCGAAGTTCACTTCGGGACTCGTCAAATGCTCGTTTTCTTTTCGACCAGTTTCTCGGAGTAAGTGAAGCGAGTATGATGGAGTGCGCTGACGACTCACACGACACACGTGTGAAGAACCTTCTAGAGGAATTAAACATTTTGAGTGCGCTGCCCTTTCTCGAACGTAAGTATTTAATAATAATATTAGTGTTTATTTAATAGTGATAGTGAATTTCCAATGAATAATGCTGAAAATGAGTTTCTAATTTACATACATACCTACTTTGAACATGTACATACATGTATTGTGAAAAAAAGGCACGCCACGCTAACTGCATCTATGTACACTGTACATATGTTTGAATACATACGTATATGCTTATGCAGCGGCGTGTAAAAGTCAACTTCCAATTTATAATAATTCAAATTAGTTTCCAATATACTTTCAATATGTACGCTGTCAGTGTGTGCAAATTTGCAAAACATTTGCTAAGTTTTTATGCATGTGTGTGCATTTTCTATTATGTAATTTTTAAGGCCATCTTGTGCTTGTATTATAATAGGTTCTATTTTAAAAAATAATATGAAATAATTCCTTAATTATGTATATTTATAGGCGCTGGAGTGAACTATGGTGCATACAATTCAAAGACAAGGAAGCTGTTCTCAGGGAGAAGCTGTTCGCTTGGCGAAACTAAATTTGTATTACACTAGTTTACAGCCAAACTGCTCCAAGGCAATTGATGGCAAATTCTGTTAGTGTTCGAACCCCAAATCACGAAAATACCACTAATTTTTTTTTCGATGGCACAGTTTTTTTTTTAAGATTTTTTAAAGTTCAAAATGTTAAATATCGGACTTTTTCGAATTTCTTCCTATATCTCGGCAAATATCCACCCAATTGGGCCAGTTTTTGTTTCATTATAAAGTCAATAGATCAGAGCTTAACTTTGCCATACAGATCAATATGATTGGATGTAATTGGAAGTAATGGCAGCGCAGCAGCTCGATAAAGATGAAAAATGTGTTTTTTGGTCCTCTGTAAGTCGGCTGTATGTATCGTAAAAACTCGAAATAAATCCGTTGAAAAATCATAATGGGTACAAACTTAAAATTTACTTCCCACCGAATAAAACAAGCCGAGTATGGCCCCAATTCATAAAAAATTGGATTTATGGTGGATTTTTAAAGTTCGGATTTTTCAACTTTTTTCGGTTGACAAAGTTCAAATTTTAGTTTTATCCTAGGCGGCGACATGTAAACAAAAATTAGTGGTGATGGCAGCCGGGTCAAAAAATAGCTAAATCAGATATTTAAAAGCTAGAAAATTATAAATTATAGGAAATTATAGGAAATTCGAAAAAAGTCCGATATTTTACATTTTGAACTTTAAAAAATCTTTAAAAAAAACTGTGCCATCGAAAAAAAAAATTAGTGGTATTTTCGTGATTTGGGGGTCAAACACTAACAGAATTTGCCATCAATTGCTTTGGAGCTCTCCAAGAATATTATTTTGTAAACTAGTGTTATTTATTGTTATATAATTTATATATAAATATTATAAATAAATACTTTTACATTCATTAATTCATACTCAATAATAATAAGACTGCTGTAAGACTTAAATATTTTTAGTTATAAGTAATTTTAAATTATGTAAAATGTATAATAAAAAATAAAAAATGAATACAAAATAAAGAACGTGAATATACAAATTTTTAATTTTTTTGAAAAATTCCGTTTGGGATCAAGAATGGAACATTCTTCAAATCGTGAAGAAAGTATTCTTGAAATCAAGCCCATTTTATAATGAAATCAGGAAGAATCACTCTTGAAATCAAGAATAGTTTCGTCTTGGTAGGGGATATATAACTAAAGGCGAGAGCGCCTATTCTTGAAAACAAGAACGCCTACTCTTGAAATCAAGAACGCCCATGCTTGAATACAAGAATTCTGTTCCTAAAAAAAAGAATAGTTTCTTCTTGGTAAGAGAGGCATTATTAAAACCGATAACGATTTACTTTTGGAACCGAGAGCGTATATTCTTGAAATCAGGAACGCCTAGGCGTTTGAATCCAAGAATTTTTCTTCTTGAAACCAAGAAAATTTTTACTGAAATCAAGAATACTTATTTTCAAAAAAGTACTCTCAAATCAAGAATACTCGTTCTTGATTTTAGTAAAACCGTTCTTGGCTCACTTTTGAGCACGGAAATACTGAAATCAAGAACGTTGAGAACGGTTTTTTTCTCGGTGTAAGGGGTTTACGGATTAGCTAAGCTTAGGCGGGGTTCTACCCGGATATTACTAAGAATTTGGAAATGTGAAAAAATCAGCAATAAATGCTTTGCTAGTAGTAGCGGACAACGTCGCTTCGGGTATTGCTAGTATTATAATACAATTATTTACAGACCAATTTTTTAATTGGTTTAATTTAAAATATGAGTGCATTAGCAAAGCATGATAACTGATCAGGTTACCTATTGATTAGGAACTTATTCCTTTTCGTAAAACTCCCAAGTGTTTTAAAAACATTTCTCGTAATTTTTTTGTGTGCATTAAACGACATCTGCTGTACATATAACAAAGTCTAGTCCTAGAGCCAACCGTATCCTTTTACTTCGACCCGCCCTTTATTCCGCTCCTCCCTCTGTGTGTAGAGTGGAGGTTGGGACTATATTACATTTTCTGTCAAACGCGTACGCTTTCAATATTGACAGAGAGCGTCCTTGTTGCAGTTCCGAATGCGGATGCGGACGCGTCACCTGTTTCGGTCTTCACTCCTCGCCTTTCCCATAAGCCACATCCTTCTTGTATGAATGGTTGTTGCTGCGGGCGAGCCATTATAATGCTAACTTATTTTTCTATTTTTTGGCATTTTGACTCGTTTTTGCGAGTGACACGAACCCCCATCGCCAGTTTTTTCAAATAAAGAGAACGCAATTTCAGGCATCGCTATATTTGCTGAAAACGATCTATTCATCATCGTAATAATATTCCCGGACGGATTTAGAACGGCTCTCCCAGCGGCTTGATGGTCAGCTCGTGCACTTGGACATGCGGGGGAGTGGCCAGGGCGTACATAATGCCCGCGGCGATGTCATCCGGTTTTAGCATCGGCAACGTATCGTAACCAGAGGGCAGAATCTCCGTATCGGTCACACCTGGAGTGATGCTCTAGAAAATGACAAAAATAGCGTTATCTTCATGTTTGCTTATATTCGCCTATATCTTATTTGAGATCTTATTGAATTTTCTACACACAAACAACAATCGTCTCTAACCCCCTATTTAGGTGTGAGTGGGATTGCATTCAGTGGTCAAAAAACCTGGGTGAACACTGTACACAGAGAAGAAAAACAGTCTAATGTTAAGAGAAAAGGTCTTAAGTTGAAAACTTTTGTTCATACATGAAATGTCATAAGCCCAGAATTAATTATACTTAAATAAGTATAAATTCTACATAAACAATGAATAAATTATAGGAAAACATTTGACAATTTTAAAGATTTAATATTATTAATATATTATTATTTGTACAAATTTAATCCGATTTATTTGTAAATAAGTTATAAGTTATGCTCAAAAGAAGTATGAAATATTCTTAAACTAATAGTATAAATGATTGTGTTGTTTTATTAGTTAACAATACTTGTTTTGTATAATCTTACACTAAATTAAACCTTAACCGCATTATCAGCCCAGAACTGATAATGAACTACGGTGGCTGTAAGCAAAATGAAGGGTTCTTCTTATTTGCAGCATTGAACCAAGTTATGTACGGTAAGTGTTAAAGATTGTTGATGTTAATTTTGCAATTTCGTCTAACAAAATTTTAAAGCTCTATATTTAGCAGAATCTCAAGAGAGGGAAGGCTATAGACACGAAGACTTCGTTAAAGATCTTCGAACCGCCTTTACTGGGCGAAAAAATTTGGGTCTATGAAGAAGCTAACCGAAGAAAGGCAACGACCAGTAAAGACAAAGGACCGGACAAGGACAACGATTTGGACATCGATATTGAGGATGATGGGGAAGAAGTAGGTTTAGTAGCGAGGGAGATGGAGATAAAAACTTTGATCACACATAACTTTTTAACGAATGGTCCGATTTAAAAAATTTCTTTTACATTTCGATGGGTATTGATAAACACAACAAAACTGCATTTTTACTTTTCCTAAATATTAAAATTTTTAAAATCGTATATGAGCGATTGTGGGCGTTAGAAGGGTCGTGGCACCTTTTTGAAATAAACTTGCGCTGCGAAAGAACTCCTAGAATCTGCATGCAAAATACCAATCTTCTAGCATTTATAGCTTCCGAAATCTCAGCGTTCATACAGACAAACAGACGGACATGGCTAGATCGACTCGGCTAGTGATCCTGATCAAGAATATATATACTTTATGTCGGAAACGCTTCCTTCTAGCTGTTACATTCATTTGCACGAATACAATATACCCTTTTACTCTACGAGTAACTGGTATAATTAAAGAATTAAATTAAAAAAAAAACTTATTTTTAAATCGAGTAGAACAAGTTTTTTTCACCGTTTTTTAACAATATGTTAAAAACTAAAAGTCGTACAAAATCAAGATTTGTACACAAAATAGAACTTGAGAAGAGTGAAAAGTTAAACACATTATTAAAATTAAAATCGATTTTTTCCATTTTTTTTTCGATTTAAAAGTTGTGCAAATGTGGCTTGGTGGACTTTTTCGTGGAAGTGCCCATATGTCGAAAAACTTTAAAGCTATAATTTTTTCGGCTATTTTTCCGACCCTTGCTATGAGAGCTATAAGATATAGTTGCCCGATCTGACTGGTTCCGACTTATGTACTACCTGCAATAGTAAGAAGACTTTTGGGATAGTTTCATCCCGATAGCTTTAAAACTGAGAGACTAGTTTGCGTAGAAACGGTCGGACAGACGGAAATGGCTAGATCGATTCGTCTATTGATGGTGATCAACAATATATATACTTTATAGGGTCGGAAAGGTCTACTTTACTGCGTTGCACAACTTCTGACTCAAATCACTATTATAATTTTTTAAATCAGAGCTCGTAAATAACTGTTACTCACTCTTGTTACTCACAAAACAGAAAAAATTAAAAATTTTCTGTCAGTCTCAGTCAGAAAACAGCTATGTTTTCTTTCAAAGTATTTTTTGTTGACTGTCTTTATCTGTCAGAAATCTTAATTCTATCTCTCAATAACAATAACAATATTATATTCGTGCAAAAGTATGTAACAGCTAGAAGGAATCGTTTCCGACCCCATAAAGTATATATATTCTTGATCAGGATCACTAGCCGAGTCGATCTAGCCATGTCCGTCTGTCTGTCTGTATGAACGCTGTGATCTGGCAAACTACAAAAGCTAGGAAGTTGGGATTACCAACACATATTCTTGGGCTTCCTACGCAGCGTAAGTTTATTTCAGCCGAGCGCCACAAACTATACTAAAATGTGCCTGGTGCCCACATTTTAAAAGATTTTGGATAAGTATAAATGCAATTCTGTTGTGTTTAGTTATACCTATCGAAATGTAGAAGAAATTTTTTAAATCGGACCATTCGTTTAAAAGTTAGGCCTGATCAAAGTTTATATATCCATCTCCCTCGCACTCCCTTTAGCCGAGTGACGGGTATTAGATAGTCGGGACACCAACCCGACTATAGCGTTCTCTCTTGTTTTTTGATACATTTAGCTTTTCTAAGCATAATTTGCCACTGCGCCTATAGTCCATCAGCCCTAGTATTTGCGGTATCTTTAATTTAATAAAATCATAATTTTTCTTCGTCTTTTGTGATAAATCTTCAAGAGTGGTCCACCAATTTTTCTACTCTTTACGGAATTAAATAGTTACACGTCTCTTCTATATGGTCGTTTTTGAAAATGCAATCTAACTTAACCACAAGAAAAGGTGGAATTTTTAAAGTCACAGCAAAGTACAAAAATCTTCATTTGTAAATAAAAATGTTTTCTTCTGCAATGCATTTTTGACCCATTTTTAAGCCACTCATTAGGTTTTTATACCCGTTACTCGTAGAGTAAAAGGGTATATTGTATTCGTGCAAAAGTATGTAACAGCTAGAAGGAAGCATTTCCGACCCTGTAAAGTGTATATATTCTTGATCATGGTCACTAGTCGGGTCGATATAGCCATGTCCGTCTGTCCATCCGGATGAACGCTGAGATCTCGGAAACTATAAAAGCTAGAAGATTGGCATTTGACATGCAGATTCTAGGAGCTCCTACGCAGCGCAAGTTTGTTTCAAAAAGATGCCACGCCCCCTCTAACGCCCACAATCGCTTAATAACGATTTTAAAAATTTAAATATTTTGGAAAAGTAAAAATGCAGTTTTATTGTATTTATCAATACCTATCGAAATGTAGAACAAATTTTTCAAATCGGACCATTCGTTAAAAAGTTATGCCCGATAAAATTTGTATATCTCCATCTCCCTCGCACTTTCTTTAGCTAAGTAACAGCTATCTGATAGTCGGGGCACTCGACTATAGCGTTCTCTCCTGTTTTTTATATAGTCATATAATATATTAAAGCATACCAAAAAATTATAGCTAACCTAAATTCAGAATAAAAATCGATGTACATTTATATGTGAGTCAAAATCTGCCAAGTGGGCCACCCCTGATCCGAAGGTGAGATTTTCATCGAACTTTTTGGCTTTTCCTGTTCACAACGACAAAATAAGAACTTCATTTGAACGGTTTTGCGAAATTTTACGTTCTATAACGTATTATAGCGGTCACAATATTGCATTTTTGACAATTTTTCGAAAAAGTTGCACTCAATACTTATTGTATATCTTCGGAACGGTATGAGATATCTTTATGATGTTTTCACTAATCGATCAAGAATTTTTTTCAGTGTTCTTCACCAGCTACTGAGTTCAAAACCATTTAAAATTGAAGGTTAATTCATCATGAAGAAGATCCAAAAAAAAGAGGGGCCGCAAAGGTTTTTCGCAAAATTCCAAAATTTTGAAAATTAGGTATTGCGAAAATAGTATATTATATATTATTAAGGTATATATGTATATATATATTATATATTTGTCTGTATGTACCTTCTAACGAATGTATTCTACTCTCAGTAGGGGTAACAAGTACACAATAATCAATTAATTTTCCTGCGTTCTGAAAATTGTAATCATTTTTACTCACCGTAACCTTGATCTTGGTCTTGAATCCGCGCAGCTCCTGTCGCAGAACTTCCAAGAGGGCCGTAATCCCGTGCTTGGTGAGCGGATACATGTTGAGCAACTGCAATTCGTCGCCTGGTGGATTGATGATGGTTCGTCCCGTTAGGCTATTGATGAGCACCACATGACCTGCCACCTCACGTTGCTGCATCGAGCGAAAGGCGCGCCGCGTGCAGATGACCACGCCCATCAGGTTCACGTTCAAAACTTGCTGCAGTTGCTCCAGCTCCAGGGTGAGCAGTTGTCCGGGGTTGAGGCAGCCGGCGTTGTTTACCAGGATGTCACAGCCGCCGAGCTGATCCTCGATCCAGTCAAAGGCGGCCGTCACCGAGTCCAGGTCTCCGACATCGCAGTGGATGGCATGCATGCGGGCCTGCAGCTCCGGTGGCAGTTCCTCCTTGATGGCCTCCATGCGCTCCACCCGCCGGGCCAGACCCACAACAATGACACCAGCACTCACCAGTTGGCGGGCCACGGCAGCTCCGATCCCGGAACTGGCACCAGTGATGACCGCTACGCGATCCTGCCAGCGATCCATCTCTTGGTTTTTCTCGTTTAGTAGTTATAAGTAGTTTAATTTCAACAGTCAGCTACCAAGCTGTCCCCCTCGCAACTGAGTCGAGATTTCGCACAAACAGCCACTATATATACCCCAAATCATCGCCCAAACTTGGCCATACAAATAAAATATTTAAAGACGACCGCCCATGCGCGCAGTTCACACGTGAGCTGAATAATTGAGTGGAATGGACAGTAGCGGATTAGAAATGCCGCAAATGCAGCAAATGCTACGTAGCCCGCGCACCTACCCCTTAACCTTTACAAAATTCTAGAAAATATTTGTCCTTTCAATGTAGCCTTTGAAATACCAAAAACTATCGATTTCTGTTAACAATTTTTTTAATTGAACTCTTCGAGAGGATATTATAATTTCAGTCAGAAGTTTGCAACGCTGTGAAGGAGCCAAAAAAGTCCGCCAAAGTCCGTCAACCCCAAAACCTTATGAACCATCCGTTCAATGGGTGGTGGATGGCTTTTTGTGGGAAGGGGCCAATAACAGTAATTGCTATAGGCCCAATGCTACCATAATCCGGTCCTGAGGTTGGCGGATCTATGGCGCATATAGTGTAATTAAGACGTTAAAAAAATCGTCCGAGGGCCTAAGCAACTTCCGCATAATAAATCAGTTGAATGATTTAATACCCATTACCTAAGAATTTTTATTAAAACGGTTTAAAGATCTAAAAAAGTAAGAACTAATAACAATTTCATATAAAATAACTTTAAACAATCTTTGTTATTTTTTAACGTGAAAATTTGTTAATCTACGTATTTTATACGTGCTTTCTTATTCAAGTATTAAAAAAAACATATAATTTTGTATAAAATAACTAAATTTATAATTAAATAGTTTGTATAGTAATTTTATTAGGCATGAACAAATATGAATAATTATGCCATGTAATAAAAAAATAAAAAATCAGAGACACCGAGACAGGTTAAAAAACGCTTTATGCAAATTATTGTACTCATACTTTTTAGAAACGTTTTATTTTACTTTTTTAATATTTTAATGCTTTATGCATTTAACTTCTAAACGTTGCCCACATTCCTTCAACTTTTTGAAATATGATATCAATGAAGTCAGATTGGAAAAGTGTTGGTTCCATTTGTTTTCTTTCGGTGCATTCCACGAATTATTCAGCTAGAAAACTTGTCCGAGGTTATGCCCAGTACTTTGAA
Organism: Drosophila prostipennis; assembly: GCA_037075205.1. NCBI lineage: Eukaryota > Metazoa > Arthropoda > Insecta > Diptera > Drosophilidae > Drosophila > Drosophila prostipennis. The sequence continues at coordinate 5,394 of JBAMCJ010005114.1, read as the reverse complement.
ATATTTATTGGACAAAGTGGAGCAATACAGCGGTGTCCTAAAAGGGTTCGCCCATTGGCTTGATGGTCAGCTCGTGCACCTGGACGTGCGGGGGCGTGTCGAGGACATACATTATGGCATTGGCCACATCCTCTGCCTGCAGCATGGGCAGCCGCTTGTAGGCCAAAGGTACTAGCTCTGTGTCCACCAATCCCGGGCTGATGCTCTGTAAAGTAGTGTAGATTAGTCAGGCTATCTAGTTACTTCGGCTCATACGCAACGTTTTTATTACCCTAGCCATAACTCTACCTAAAAGGTATGGCCATTAAATATCTCAAGAGGGAGACATTAGATGCAGTCATAAATCGGTAATTCAAGTTTATGACCCGTTCTTTTGAAAACCAAACAGACTTCGGAAGAATTATTTTTTCGCATTTTCGATTTGCATGAAACTTTTTATACATATACCTACTATTCGGTATCCAAGTAAACACGTGTATCAGGATTTGGCAGAGAAAATAGAACTTTTTTCATAATTTTAAAAGGCTTTTCAAACACCGAAAATGTCAAACGCTCACTCTCTTTGGATACTTATGGAGTTTATGATTTCGCGACGTTTTTCAGTCTTTTAACAATTTCTGAATAAAAAAAAGTTTAATTTAATTTGTATTATTAAATGTAGGACAATTAGTCCTATTTTTTTAGCCTAAAAAAATTATTTTTTCTTGTTGTCATTCAGAAACGGTCACTTTTAATTCAATTTTGTTGTCATTCAGAAATTCAGACTGTAGAACGATGCACAGTGGCGCCTTTGGCCGAAAAACGTGCAATAAATCACATTTTGGCGACCTAGATTGTTGTAATGCTGAGGTGCATCTATAGGTAATTGATCCACTATTTCAACCCTTCATGAATATCAGATTTTTTAATTAGTCAATTTTTTCGCTTTTAAACCCTTGCAGAGGGTATTATGATTTCAGTCAGAAGTTTGCAACGCAGTAAAGGAGACGTTTCCGACCCCATAAAGTACATATATTCTTGATCAGCATCACTAGACGAGTCGATCTAGCCATGTCCGTCTGTCCGTCCGTCGTCTCTCTGTCTGTATGAACGCTGAGATTTCGGAAACTACAAAAGCTAGAAGATTGGCATTTCGGATGCAGATTTTGGGAGTTCCTACGCAGCGCAAGTTTATTTCAAAAAGGTACCACGCCCCCTCCAACGCCCACAATCGCTTTAAAACGATTTTAAAAATTTAAATATTTCGGAAAAGTAAAAATGCTGGTTTATGTGTTTATCAAAACCTATCGAAATGTAGAAGAAATTTTTTAAATCAGACCATTCGTTAAAAAGTTATGTGTGATCAAAGTTTAATATCTCCATCTCCCTCGCACTCCCTTTAGCTGAGTAACGGGTATCTAATAGTCGGGGCACCCGACTATAGCGTTCTCTCTTGTTCGAGTTGCGCTCAACCAATTTCGGTGAATTTTGTATTAAAATATATCTATAACTAGCAAGGTGGGCCGCAGCTTCGCCCGCGGAAATTAAGATAGAAAATATGTATGTATGTATGTAGAATAGCTACATATATTTCCATACTTTTAGCTTTATATTAATAAAGACAGGTGGGGGACGCCGTGAATCAAATTGTTTAAACATTTTCATTTGTTTAAGCAATATGAGACGGACAGACGGACATGGCTAGATCGACTCGTCTAGTGATGCTGATCAAGAATATATATACTTTATGGGGTCGGAAACGTCTCCTTCACTGCGTTGCAAACTTCTGACTGAAATCATAATACCCTCTGCAAGGGTATACAAATTATATCTTGGGTGTTTTCCTACTTTTGGAAAGACCATTTTTTATCTTATTCTGAATTGAACAAAATTTTATCAAAATCAGACGACTATATCATATAGCTGCCATAGGAACGATCGGAAAATTAATGGGAATATAATAGGAGTTAAATTATTGCTTCGTTGGTTTTTATTGTATTCTCTTCTACTCTCGGATATGACTCTTTTTAAATGTTTTCGAATTTTAATTTGATCATATCGAACTACTATATCATGTAGCGCCATTGAAACGATCGGAAAATTAGTGATTAAAAGGAATTATCTGCAAGGGTATATAAGCTTCGGCTGGCCGAAGCTAGCTTCCTTTCTTGTTTTCTTTTGCGCCTTTTGGAAGTGACACCGTTTTTGCTCCAAGTCTACCTTGAAGGGTATCGTGACGAACTTTTTGTAGGGTATTTGACGAACTTTTTTTATTCAAGAATTTTAATTGTTATCGTTGATTATGTGTAAAAAAATATAATAATACCAGATAACATTTACTGCTGCAGTTTTATTGTTTTTTTATATTTTTTTTTTAAAAATGACGTCAGTTTAATTAAATTTAAAAAAAAAATGCACTTTGACAAATTATTTTGTTTAGTAAGTTTGGGCATTATCATATTACTTCTTTTTTTTCCATATCGAAAATACCTTTCCGTAAATTATATATAAAAAAATATTCTTTTTTTTTGAAAAATGGATGGTTTACGCCAAACGCTGTGGGCTGTGGCTACGTTTAAATTTTGAATCCAAATTTTACAGAAATATGCTCAGTATATATAAGCAACTTTATGCTTTTACACTTTTAAAAAATATTGATTTTTGGGGAAGTTACATTAAAGAACAAATCGTTCGTCACCTTACCCTACAACTTTTAAAAGGGCAAAAAAAGAAGGGTTCACGCCAAACGCTGTGGGATAAGGCTGCGTTGGAATTTCGAATCCAAATTTTACAGAAACATGCTCAGTAGACATGAGCAACTTTCTGCAACTTTCCGAGATCTCAGCGTTCATACAGACGGACAGACAGACGGACAGACTAGTGTTGGGTAAAAACTGTTCATTTGGGTGAACATGTTCACTTGCTCTTTTTTTCCAAATGAGTCAACTCACTCAGTTTGCTCACTTGTTCACTTGCTCACTTGTTCTGTCCTTAATTTCTCACTGGCTCTGAGAAAACAGCTGATTGACTGTAAAACCGTATGCAAAATGCATCCAAATAGTAATAAAAAAAACTTTTTAAGCCAAAAACAGCAAGAGAGCAACTTAGCAAGGGAACTAAAAAATCAAATAAGAGAGCAAAACTGAACAAGTAAACAAAAAGGAGCAAGTGAGCAAAAATGAACAAGTGAACAATAAAGAACAAGTTCGGAGGAACATGTTCACTCACTCAGTTTAGTGAGCAACTCTTTTTTGTTCACTCACTCATGAGCAACCCAACACTAGGACAGACAGACATGGCTAGATCGACTCGGCTAGAGATCCTGATCAAGAATATGTATACATTATATACAGGTTGAAACCTGTTACATACTTTTGCACAAATACAATATACCCTTTTACTCTAATTAAAAGTCTTTTGAAAACTTCAGAATGTCTTATTAAAAGTTTTACCCAAAATATTAGGTATTATTAGTAAGGGAGAGGTCTGTAAGTTGGTACGAATTGTAAGTTGCAACATCCGACTTTCTCAGAACTTTTTCACTAAACTTTTAGGAAAAACATTATTAGCCCGGCTTTAGCCTGACTTAAGCTATGTGATTAAAAAAGTCGTTCTTAAGTTCGAATTTTTCAAAGTTTGCCTAAAAACTTAGAATTTTCTGTTTGGAATTCTATATTTACAGCTGTAAATATATAAATATAAATTTGAAAAATTCGAACTTAAGAAAGACTTTTTTTGGTCAAATCCTTATACACGTGCTTACTTACTTGTCGAAAAATGTATTATCCGAAATCCTTTCCGTTTTAAAAGAACGGCCCATATACATTATAGTGCATAGATAACCATCTCTAAACTTAAGATGGGAAATATAAAGCATGTACCCACCGTGACTTTAACCTGTGTCTTGAACTCCCGCATCTCCTGGCGGAAGAGCTCGGTGAGGGCGGTGACCGCGTGCTTGGTGGCCGGATACATGTTGAGCTCCTGCTGGCTTCCAGGCAGCGGGTTGAATATGTAGTGGCCTACAATGCTGTTGATGAGTACCACATGACCGTTTGAATGGCGCTGCTTCATCGATTCGAAGGCCCGCTGGGTGCAATGGACCACGCCCATTACGTTCGTCTGCAGCACCTGCTGCACAGTGTCCAGCGGCATGGTCAGCAGCTGTCCGCCCGACAGCTTTCCGGCGTTGTTGATTAGGATGTCCACGCCGCCCAGTTCTCGCTGGACTGCGTCGAAGGCTTCGTTCACGGATTCCGCGTCCGTGACATCGCACTGTCGGATATGGAGCTGCGATCGCCGGTCCTCCGAAACTTCCTGGTGCAGTTGCTGCAAACGCTCTAGGCGACGGGCGAGGGCCACTACCACCACACCGGCGGAGATCAGTTTCCGAGCGATTTCCGCACCGATTCCTGAACTGGCGCCGGTCACCACGGCCACGCGGTTTTGCCAACGTTTCATGACGACGACTCCAAGCCCAATGAAATCTGTCAGGTCTCTGAGTCAATCGAAAGCTTGGGATGATGGGTACCCAATCTCTATTTCCACACAGACAAAAATGCAATTGAAGCAGTCAATATATTTCTAAACAGTAAATAAATTAGAACACATTAAATATAATATTTGAATCAAATGTTATATTCAAATAATATTTGAAATTATTCAATAATTTATGCACATTAAATAATTCAACTTCAAACCATCAGCTTACGAGTTTCCGTGACCAGTGGCTCTAACAATCAACATAAGACAGCACAAATCAGCTTTAAAAACAAAAGTAAGAAGGAGAACATAAATTAAAAGAGGACCAACATAATTATTTTTGACATGAAAAAAAGGGTTTCAATCGGTCATAAATTAAAAAGTTATTGAATATTTAAGCAACTTTTATTACGTCAGATTCACGCGGGCACAGATCCAGAGGAGGGAAAATGGGGCTATCTAGCCCGAAACTAAATGGGACAAATTATATTTTTCTCAGTACTCAATTCTGACGAAAGGGTCAGGAATTTCGCTGCGGATTGGGTATACTTTAACTTATAAACTTATTTTTGAAAAAGGACAGATTTTTGACAGGGAACGTTTTAAATTTTTTGCGGATAAATTCGTTTAACAAAGGAAAGATCTGTTCGCTAAATGGGCAGACTCAAAATAAAATGTGCGTGTTGTAATTTTTCTACGTGCATTGACGTTTGCAATTACGATTTCACGTTGCATAACCTGCCTAACCGCAGATTAAAGCTATCCGAATACAGATCAATACAACCGCAATTCAATCACTGACGTTAGCCCCAGTTAAACATTTTCTAGTCTGAGATCAAGATAAGAAAATGTTGACATTTTGCTGTAGTTATTTATTTTACCGCCTAAAAATATTTAAAATAAAACAAGTACGCCCAAAAAACATAGTTTAAA
>JBAMCJ010005111.1:0-11180 GCA_037075205.1 Drosophila prostipennis | reverse complement strand
TGTAGTATCCAGCCTTTCAGCAAGCAGCTTTAAGCAAGCAGTGTTTCTTCTTAAGAGAACAATTTTTTTTTGTCTTCCTCTCCTCGCCCTGTCCTCTTTGTCGCTAATCAGATAACGCAGACAAAAGGCAGCATAGTTCGGAACATTCGAGATCGCACTGCTCACACGCACGACGATTCAAACTTGCATACATACATTCACACAAGCTGCGGTCACCGAATTTCGGCAAAGTCCCGTTAGGATTCTGCTACGCCGAAACCTCATGGCGAATCGAATGATCTGGTCACAACCAAATTTTCTCTCAAACGTTGCAGACGTGCGTTTATTGAAATTAGATTTTGATGGTACAGTCCGCTTATTCTCAGCGACATAAGTACAGTGAATCGTGAACATTACCTTTTTGTGCATCGAACGAGCTCAAATCATCGTTCCCTGAAAAACAAAACATCTCAGTCGACGACTAATCTTGCCGACTCTTTCGATTTTCGTAAACGGAGATTTGTACGATCCAGGTGATAACCAAAATTAAGTTTCTGTGAAACCGTGTTAATTTGTATGAGTTTTAGAAAAGTTCTCGGCCAGCGGCAAGCAAGCTTCGCGCTGCAAACGCGCTGCTGACGCGCCACACTGCCGCTGCTGACGCCTGCGTACGGTGGTGTATTTTAACAGTTACCACTAGCGGTGTTACATAACCTGCGAGCCACGAGGTTAGACTCCATTGCTTGGAGCAACACCTGCCCAAGTACAGGTGGTTCCGTTCACTAGCACTGGTTTTATTGGGAGAAATAAATCAAGCGAAATATTCTAGCCAAATAATTCATGAGCACGGTGGGCCTTATAGAGCGACCACGTGGAAGTCATCACTGCCTGCTGCAGATCGGTCTGAGTTCAGGTACAGCCTAGAGCGCCCCTCGGTGGCGCTTTCGACTCAACCACGTGCGACTCCTCATTGCCTGCGACTCCTCACTGCCTGCTGCAGATCGGACCGAGTTCCGGTACAGCCTAGTGCGCCCCCGGTTGCGCTTTCGACATATCCACGTGCGAGTCCTCACTGCCTGCTGCAGATCGGACCGAGTTCCGGTACAGTCTAGCGCGCCCCTCGGTGGCGCTTTCAACATATCCACGTGCGATTTATAACCAGGAGAGAGTTTCTTTCTAAATCGGCACCCCCTGGAGTTTTTCACCCTTTGGACGGATTGGACTCAATGAATGAGGAGCAGGATAAGTTCTAAACTCATGAATACCATAGTTTAATATTTACATAACAACGCCTTAGGCAAACCGGCCATTAGCCGCGCTTAATTTCATATTTTGTCTAACCTATAACGTCAATGAAGACACAATACGGATAATTGATCCGAACACATTAGTATGATTTAAGTAATTATAATTCATTTAGAATGTAAGAACTATGAAAATAATATAGTTTAATATTTACATAACAACGCCTTAGGCAAACCGGCCATTAGCCGCGCTTAATTTCATATTTTGTCTAACCTATAACGTCAATGAAGACACAATACGGATAATTGATCCGAACACATTAGTATGATTTAAGTAATTATAATTCATTTAGAATGTAAGAACTATGAAAATAAAATAATATCCAGCTAGATCAGTGGGCCCAGTGAAAAGTAGCTAGGAAGTAAAGTAAAATTAAAAACAGCAACAATGTGCTTTTAGATGAACTAAGAATTGTTCATCTGATTTATAATGAATTACTATATTGTGAAATCTTGGAATAGAATTTCATTTCATTTAAACATGGAAGATTAAATAAAATGTAGTCTGTCATAAGTACATCATGCCACAAATTTATCACAACCAATAGTCGGAAAGGGAATTCCTTGGGGCAATACAAATAGTCTCCAGTGTTGCCATGGTCGGGAGGGTTTAGTTTAGTTTAGTTTAGTTTATTATACCCGTTAATCGTAGAGTAAGAGGGTATATTGTATTCGTGCAAAAGTATGTAACAGGGAGAAGGAAGCGTTTCCGACCTTATAAAGTATATATATTCTTGATCAGGATCACTAGGCGAGTCGATCTAGCCATGTCCGTCTGTCCGTCTCTCCGTCTGTCCGTCCGGATGAACGCTGAGATCTCGGAAACTATAAAAGCTAGAATATTGGGATTACCAACGTAGATTCTTGGGCTTCCTACGCAGCGCAAGTTTATTTCAGCCGACCGCCACGCCCCCTCTAACGCCCACAATCGCCCATAGTCGCCCACAAACAATACTAAAATGTGTCTGGCGCCCACATTTTCAAAGAGTTCTGAGAAGTATAAATGCAATTTCGTTGTGTTTAGTTATACCTATCAAACTGTAGAAGAAATTTTTTAATTCGGACCATTCGTTAAAAAGTTATTGCTGATCAAAGTTTATATCTCCATCTCCCTCGCACTCCCTTTAGCCGAGTGACGGGTATTAGATAGTCGGGAGATCAACCCGACTATAGCGTTCTCTCTTGTTTATTAATATTTTCCTAGCGCGACAAGTGATTACTTATATTTATTGCGCTAGTCACAATGAATGGCATACAAAATATAACTTTTAGCTTACAACTACTATGCTTACTGTTAACCTTATACATTTTATTAGATTTCATTAAATATTATTATATTATTATAATTTAAAATTATTCTTTTTTTTTTTTTTTTTTTTGTGTCATCGTTGTAAATATACCTAATTATTTAATTCAAATTTTTGTAGTGTGTCATTAAGGCCTGTTTAAATTGTGGAACACTCTTAATTGTTTTGAGGCGATGTGGTAGTTCATTCCAAAAACGTACAGCATAGACAAAGAACTGATTTTCAGAGACTGACAGTCTATATCTGCGACATATTACATTATTCGTCCTTCGGGAAGATGTAAAAGTCAGTTCTTCATACAAATAGTTAGGCTCCTTGGTATTTATAATTTTATGAAGAAGCGATAATGCCCTAAGTTTAATCCAGTCGGACAGGTGAAGATCAAATATTTTATGGGAGAAACGCGAGATGGAGTGCCCCTTTTTTACATTAAACACATATCTAGCAACACTATTAAATACAACATTTAGCTTTTTCTTACTTTGAGCATCACTATTACCAAATATTTCAACTCCATAAAATAAAATCGGGGTGACTATGGCCTTCGCAATTAAAAGACGGCAGTTCTCTGGTATGAAAGACTGGGTATAATTTAGAGCCCTAAGGCATCCATATATTTTCCCTACCGCCTGAGTGATATGGTCATTCCACTTCAAACTTTTATTAAAAGTTATACCTAGATTTTTTACTTTTTCCACATACTCAATGGTTTCATTCCCTATTTTAAGTGGTGCCAAAACGCTTGTATCTATTTCGGTTTTATGGATTACAACGCATTTGTTTTGCTAGGGTTAAGCTGGAGACCGTTTTTGAGAGACCAATTTTTTAAAAGAGGAGATTTTTTTTTATAGGAGAATGTGAAAGCAACATCTAATTCACATACTAAAAGGCCTGTTCTACATAACAATATTTATAGACCCACCTTATTTTTGTTTAGTCCACCAGTAGTTTAGTTTCTGAATGTGCACTTATTTTATTATGCAAGCGTGCTTAGGGAAAGAAGAGATAGAAACGAACCCCGACATATCCGACGAGCGAACCATAGAGCGAAGTATAGTGCACAAAACTCTATCTTCCGAAACCCAGATGTGTTGTTGTAGTCGTCCCGATTACAACAAAAGCAGGTGCATGCTACATAATTGGCGCCCAAACGTGGGGCAATGGTTAAGATAATTTCGGCACGTCGCCGATAACAAAGATCAGTAGGAACTAACATCATCCTGACCATCCCACTCATATAAAGAATGACCATCCAAAATTCGATTCAACATTTTTATTTTCTTTGTCTACGGTAACTTTAGGAACTGATTAGATCTATTCGATACTTGGAACTTGGGATCACAATCTTGCACATAGAGATAACCCAACCGGTAAAAATAGGCCTAATCAATCTTAAAGGAATTGTACGATTTGCTTATCCACAACAACATTTAGAGTAATGTAGGAGTTTGTTTTCTGAGTCCTGGAATATACGAATATAATTTCAAAAATAGGAATTAGTCGACCGGATACAACTACAAAATCTACGCTCAAAGAAGAGAATTCAATCTAGTCCTGGATAGGAATAACAGGGTTTAACTTGTAGGTTAAGGTCCTGACCATTTAGGATTGATGGAAATGTGGTTTTAGAACAGTTCAATTAGATTATCAATAGAAGGTAGACAGGTCACTCCGCTATTGGTTTGTGATATTGCTAGTGGTTATGCATGGAAAATGACAGATTTTATTTTAATGTTTAAAGATTAAAAAGAAAAGTTATTGAAAACAAGATGCCGGTCGGTCACAGCCCACCAGATTCTAACCCAGAATATCCAAGAATTTGCAACATATGCGTGCAGGTTATGACAATCGAACAAGAAACAACTAAAACTAGATGTAATCATGTGTTTCATAAACAATGCTTAGACAATTACCTACAAAGTTCTCACCATTGTCCATCCTGTCGTGAAAATATTTATAATATGAGAGAGGGCCAAGATTTAGAAAGCGAACTGAGAGAGGCTGAAGAACACAGAAGTTTAGAGGCAAACCCAAACCGTGAAACCGTTCGAACACCTCCGTGTTCATCCAACAACCCACCAGTCTCAGGAGAAAATCCACCAGTCAGAGGAGAAAATCCACCAATCATAGGAGACCAACAAATACCACAAGAAACCAGTCGTAGGGGTGTAGTTACTAGATCAATGCAACGTGGCGATCATCAACCACAAAGAAATAGGGTTGGAAGACCTAGTTCTCGCTCAACTCAACAACGGAATCAAGCAGAAATACATAACTATATCTTATCTCAGATTCATAGACAGGAAACTAATATGTTAACTCAATTAACCGCACATATAACAAATACTATTCAGACCCAATTGGCTTCGATAAATTTAAGGGAACACGAAAACTCAGATAGATCAGCAGATCAGCATAATCAATCAAGTCGCAACCGAAGTGTATCTTCGAATGTTAGAAGAAGCGCACTTCCAAGTCGCCCAGAGGGCAAACAAAACTCACGACCACAGGGGAGTTCACCAAGTATTTCTCGAGAGTTTCGTTCTAATTTCCCAACGTTGTCCATAGAAAAAGTAGGAAGCATTATTCAAAACTGGCGTCTGAAGTTCGATGGAACCAAAGAAGGAATGACAGCTTCTGAATTCATATACCGAGTCCGTTCCTTAACAGCTCAAACCTTATCAGGAGATTATCAATTACTTTGCGATCATTTACATTTACTGTTAGCTGGTAAAGCCGCTGACTGGTATTGGCATTTTCACAAGAAGCAGAACCAACTCGATTGGAACACCTTCTGTGCCGCTTTTCGCGACAAATACGAAGAATTCGATAGCGATGTAGACGTTTGGTTAAAAATTGCAAAGCGTAGACAAGGCGACCATGAACCATTTGATGTATATCAAGTATCCTTGGAAAATCTTGTGGGTCGATTAATCAAAACAATTTCGGAACAAGAACTCGCAAAGCTCTTGGTAGATAATTCTAAACCAACACTTCGACACGAACTGATGCACCTTGAATTACGCTCAGTTGCACAGCTCGTTGATAAGGTCCGGCACCATGAACAATTTTACAGTGATCCTAGGAATTGCTCGTTTAAGTCTCAATTTATGGCACGTCGCAACATTTCAGAGATTCAATCTAGCGAAGAAATGGAAATCGATTCCCAAATTGATGAGATTCGCAACAAGATCGTTTGTTGGAATTGCGATAAGAAAGATCATAAATTCGTGGATTGTTTTGCACCGCGTAAAATTTTTTGTTACGGATGTGGTGCTAAGGAGATAGTTAGACCCATCTGTAAGAAATGTAACCCTTCGGGAAACGGACGAGTGGATGCACAGACCACTACCGAGTAAGTGCATCCGATAACAGCACCGTTTTGAAAATAGATAGCTATACTCAGACTTTAGACAATAAGCCCTGCAACGTAAGTTGTAGTCAAACAGAAGACCATCATGAATTCAAATTTACACCACTCCATGAAAGATTAGAAAAGTATTACAGGATTAGACAGCGTATTTTTGGAGATATTAATATTATCCAAGCCGCAATGCGTCCGAAACGTTCGACTCTCCGATGTCGTAGGTTTTGGAAAAAGATTTGCGAGACTCGCAAAAGAATAATTTCTTCAGTTTTTCAAAACGAAGATAGCCGATTATATACGAAAATATCGATTGAGGGAAAGACTTATACGGCACTACTAGATTCAGGAGCAACGATTAGTTGTTTAGGAAATGTAGCTGCGCGAGAAATTCAGGCTCTCAAGAAAATGCAAAAGAGTTCCGGTTGTGTAAAAACCGCCGACGGAACTACATGCCCAGTCATAGGACAGATAACATCGATGATAACGTACGAGGAAAAGACTAAGGCAGTGACATTTTTTGTAATTCCTGACTTAAAGCAAGATATCTATCTTGGGATAGATTTTTGGCACCTCTTCGAAATTACTGATCGGATATTAAACCCCAGAATTGACGAAATAAATACCGGTATGCAATATTTCCAACAATGAAAACTTAAAGTTTCACGATCTTACTCATGTCCAAAAGAAAAGGTTAGATAGCGTGATAGAGATGTTTCCTAACTATGCGCGAGACGGATTAGGAAAGACCAAAGTCATTTCACACGCCATAGACACAGACAACGCACGCCCGGTTAAGCAACGGCATTGGCCAGTATCACCGGCAATAGAGAAAATACATTTTTCTGAGATAGATAGGATGCTAGATCTTGATATTATCGAAGAATCGACAAGTCGTGGAGTAGCAACGTAGTTTTAGTGAGGAAGGGAGATAAATGCCGACTCTGTCTGGATTCACGCGTAGTTAATAGCGTTACCCTCAAAGACGCTTATCCCCTACCTCACATCGACGGAATCTTGAGTAGACTACCCCCAGCTCGCTTCATAACCGGATTGGATATGAAACATGCTTTTTGGCAAATTCCATTAGAAGAAAAATGCCGGCAATACACAGCGTTTACTATTCCAAATCGACCATTATATCAATACAAGGTCATGCCGTTTGGATTATGTAACGCGCCCCAAACCCTTTGTAGATTGATGGATCAGGTAATACCCGCTCACTTACGCACAAGAGTCTTCGTCTATTTGGATGACCTTTTGGTCCTATCGGATGACTTTGACTCTCATATGGTGTTACTCCAGGAGATTGCTTTGTGTTTAAGGAAAGCAAACCTTACGATAAACATTAGTAAATCGAAGTTTTGCATGGAAGAGATCAAATATCTAGGTTTTATAATAGGATACGGCACACTAAAACCAGACCCAGATAAAATAAGAGCAATAAACGAGTTTCCAGTTCCAAGCACTGTGAAACAGTTAAGACGGTTTTTAGGGTACCGTCGCTTTGTTATTAACTATGCTTCGTTAAGCTTCCCGCTGACCGAACTATTAAAGAAAAATAAAACTCTGGAATGGAACAAGGCAGCTGAAACTTCGTTTGAAGAGTTAAAAGCTAAATTGACCTCCGCCCCGATACTCAGTACTCCAGATTTCGATAGACCATTTTTGCTAATTTGTGATGCAAGTTCGTATGGTATAGGATGTGTGCTGGCACAGACCGACGAAGGCGGAAGTGAGTTGCCCATTGCCTACATGTCTGAAAAATTGTCAAAGGCACAACGCAACTACTCCGTTACAGAGTTGGAGTGTCTGGCAGTGATAAAAGGAATAAAGAAATTCCGTGCCTACATAGAAGGTCAAAAGTTCGGCGTTATAACAGACCACTCCTCTCTGAAATGGCTTATGCGGCAAAAAGATCTTTCTGGTCGTCTTGCCAGATGGGCTATAAAATTGCAAGGGTTTTCGTTTTCCATAACACATTGCAAGGGTACGCAAAATGTTGTTGCAGACACATTATCAAGAGTAAATGAACCCGAAGTTAACGAGTTTAATGATTTAGGCCCGATAGTAGATTTAACAGCAAAGGAATTTCTATCCTTGCAGTACACCGATCTTATAGAAAACATACGGAACAATCAAGAACGACTACCCGATCTCAAGGTCGTGGACAAATTCGTTTACAAGAGAACCGAAAGCGCAACAGGAGACTCAAAGCAAGAACAAGACTCCTGGAAGCTATGGATTCCCAATGACTTGGTACCACAAATTCTATACCGAGCTCATGACGCACCAGACGCTGCTCATTGTGGCATGGGAAAGCTTGTAGAGAAACTAAGGCGTTACCTATTTTGGCCACGCATGGTTACCGAAATTAGGGATTACGTTAGAAAGTGCTCTGTGTGTCTCGCTACCAAAAGTTCCAATACAGTTCTTCGACCGCCAATGGGAAAGCCAATGGAATCCCAGAGACCCTTTCAGAATCTGTACATGGACTTATTGGGGCCATATCCTAGATCTAAATCCGGTAACATAGGATTGTTGATAATTGTAGACCATAATACGAAGTTCCATTTTCTCCACCCTTTAAAAAAGTTCACCTCCAATAAAATTTGTGACTTTATGCAGGACCTGGTTTTCTTTACTTTCGGAGTTCCCGAAGTAATCTTAACTGATAATGGTTCGCAGTTTCGTTCTAGCATATTTCAAGCCTTTTTGACTAGATTCGGCGTTTCCCATAAGTGCACCGCAATTTACTCTCCGCAAGCAAACGCAAGCGAAAGATTAAATCGCTCTGTTCTAGCAGCGATTAGGGCGTATATAGGAGTCGATCACACAAACTGGGATACAAATCTAAACGAAATCAATGGTGCGCTTCGATCAGCAATACACCGTAGTACGGGCTATTCGCCATATTTTTTAGCTTTTGGCCAAAACATGTTGCTTAACGGAAAGGATTACGAACTTCTGCGGAAGCTAGATCTGTTAATTGACGACACGCGTATTGACGATCGAGATGCCCTGAAAATTGCCAGAATCAAAGCCAAAGAATCGGTGGCGCGGTCGCATGACATTAACGCCAAAGTCTATAATTTAAGAAGCCGATTAGTTCAACTTAAAGTAGGAGACTCCGTTTTTGCAAGAAACTTTGTTCAAAGTAACGCAGCTAAGAAGTTTAGTGCCAAACTTGCAAAAGTATTCATCAAAGCAAAAGTCAAACGTAAACTCGGCTCTGCTTATTACGAGATTGCGGATGAATCAGGGAAAGTATTAGGTACATACCATTTGAAAGATCTGAAAATACAAAAAATGTAAGGAAAATATGAAGAAGAAAATAAAGAAAAGGCGGACTTTTCAGTTAACGACATCTCAGATGGCTCATGCGCTGCATTAACTGTGGTGTAGTATCCAGCCTTTCAGCAAGCAGCTTTAAGCAAGCAGTGTTTCTTCTTAAGAGAACAAATTTTTTTTTTGCCTTCCTCTCCTCGCCCTGTCCTCTTTGTCGCTAATCAGATAACGCAGACAAAAGGCAGCATAGTTCGGAACATTCGAGATCGCACTGCTCACACGCACGACGATTCGGCAAAGTCCCGTTAGGATTCTGCTACGCCGAAACCTCATGGCGAATCGAATGATCTGGTCACAACCAAATTTTCTCTCAAACGTTGCAGACGTGCGTTTATTGAAATTATATTTTGATGGTACAGTCCGCTCATTCTCAGCGACATAAGTACAGTGAATCGTGAACATTGCCTTTTTGTGCATCGAACGAGCTCAAATCATCGTTCCCTGAAAAACAAAACATCTCAGTCGACGACTAATCTTGCCGACTCTTTCGATTTTCATAAACGGAGATTTGTACGATCCAGGTGATAACCAAAATTAAGTTTATGTGAAACCGTGTTAATTTGTGTGAGTTTTAGAAAAGTTCTCGGCCAGCCGGCAAGCAAGCTTCGCGCTGCTAAAGCGCTGCTGACGCGCCACACTGCCGCTGCTGACGCCTGCGTACGGTGGTGTATTTTAACAGTTACCACTAGCGGTGTTACATAACCTGCGAGCCACGAGGTTAGACTCCATTGCTTGGAGCAACACCTGCCCAAGTACAGGTAACTCCCCCTAAAGTGATTAGAAGCTAATTAGTGGTAACAATTCTTTTATGGTACAGGTGGTTCCGTTCACTAGCACTGGTTTTATTGGGAGAAATAAATCAAGCGAAATATTCTAGCCAAATAATTCATGAGCACGGTGGGCCTTATAGAGCGACCACGTGGAAGTCATCACTGCCTGCTGCAGATCGGTCCGAGTTCAGGTGGCGCTTTCGACTCAACCACGTGCGACTCCTCATTGCCTGCGACTCCTCACTGCCTGCTGCAGATCGGACCGAGTTCCGGTACAGCCTAGTGCGCCCCCGGTTGCGCTTTCGACATATCCACGTGCGAGTCCTCACTGCCTGCTGCAGATCGGACCGAGTTCCGGTACAGCCTAGCGCGCCCCTCGGTGGCGCTTTCAACATATCCACGTGCGATTTATAACCAGGAGAGAGTTTCTTTCTAAATCGGCACCCCCTGGAGTTTTTCACCCTTTGGACGGATTGGACTCAATGAATGAGGAGCAGGATAAGTTCTAAACTCATGAATACCATAGTTTAATATTTACATAACAACGCCTTAGGCAAACCGGCCATTAGCCGCGCTTAATTTCATATTTTGTCTAACCTATGAAGACAGCACATAGGAGTAGAAAATAAAATAAAAAAAAATGGTTTTATTGGTATAAGAAATCCAATAAAATATCCTCATGAAAACGCTTTAAATCGAAATAAAAGCATACAATGAACAATAGATTCAACGAATAGTTAAAATTAGTTCCATTTAAGATTCAATTCTCTGAATTGTTTTTTCATCAGAGAAATTGTGAAAATTTTGGGAGTTTCGACTTTGGCGTCGAATTCCAAAGACATGGGCAATGGTTCACAATGCGGACTATTTTTTACGAATGCCGTGATGTATTGAGAGTAGGTTTCAGCGAAAATAATTGAGGTAAGTCCAATTATATAGGCCACGTAATTCAAAATGTCGGCAAACATCGGTTTTTTGTATTCTTAGCTATACCGCGGAACCAATAGGTGATGGTAAATAATTTTGTATTGGACTTTTACTCAGGAGCACCCAAATATCATGGAAAATTGGAAATGGTTCGTGGAAATTTTTGGCTGTGTACCTGTGT
>JBAMCJ010005110.1:0-250352 GCA_037075205.1 Drosophila prostipennis | reverse complement strand
ACTATACAAAAACAAGGGAGAACGTTATAGTCGGGTGCCCCGACTATCAGATACCCGTTACTCAGCTAAAGGGAGTGCGAGGGAGATGGGAGATATAAAACTTAGATCAGGAATAACTTTTTAACGAATGGTCTACATTTCGATAGGTATTGATAAACACAATAAAACTGCATTTTTACTTTTCCGAAATATTTAAATTTGGCACCCTTTTGAAACAAACTTGCGCTGCGTAGGAAGGCTAAGAATTTGTGTTGGTATCCCAATATTCTAGCTTTTGTAGTTTCCGAGATCTCAGCGTTCATACGGACAGACAGACAGACGGACAGACGGAGAGACGGACAGACGGACATGGCTAGATCGACTCGGCTAGTGATCCTGATCAAGAATATATATACTTTATAGGGTCGGAAAAGCTTCCTTCTACCTGTTACATACTTTTGCACGAATACAATATACCCTTTTACTCTTCGAGTAACGGGTATAATAAAGTTCTTTGAGCTAGTAGTTAAAGGGCCAATCGAATGCTATACTATACCACTAAGGATCGAATAGAAAACTCCCATTGTTTTATATTCTTTATCGTTTATTGAAGAACCCCCATGAAAATGGGGGAGCCATCAGCTGCTTAGTAGGAGATGCCGGTGTTGTCGCTGACCCAGTCGAGGTATCCGGTGACGCGGGAGAAGACGGCAGGAGCGCCGGATTGGCAGCCAGCGGCGGAGCCGTAGGAGGTCACTCCGACCAGCTTGTTGCCCTCGTGTGTGACCAGGGGACCACCGGAGTCGCCTCCGCAGGTCGACTTGCCGCCTTCGGTGTTGATGCAGATCATGTTGTCGTGGAGGGACCAGGATCGGCTGCAGTCGCTATGGGACAAGATCTGGACATCGACGGCCTGGAGCCAGTCGGGGAGTGGGCTTCCATCATAGGTACCGCCCCATCCGGAGGCCACGGCCCACCAGCCGGCGTAGTCCTGGTAGCGGTCGTTCTTGCTGGGCAGCTCCACCTTGTTGACCAGGCTCCAGAAGTCCACGTGGGGAGTGCGGATCAGGGAGATGTCGTTGTGCAGGTTGCCGCTGTTGTAGTGGTGGTGCTGGATGATGTCGCCACTGCCCACCCAGTGGGTGTACTGCGGCTGGGTGCGGATGCTGGCTCCGTAGTTGATGGTCACTCCGTCGGCATTGTTGGTGCAGTGGGCGGCGGTCAGGACCCAGGTGTTGCCGATGATGGAGCCACCGCACCACCAGTTGCCGCCGTTGCCGCTGAAGAGGAGACCCACGATGTAGGGCACCTTGCCCTCGTAGGCTGGGTAGCCGTTGGTGATGCGACCCTGGATGTCCTTCATGGGCACCGGGGAGTGCTTCTGGGAGGGAGCAGGCACAGCCGAAGCTGCGGCCACGGCCAAGGCCAGGAATACGAACAGTTTCATCTTGATCAGGGCGACTAAATGATGGGGAATCAGAAAACCGGCAGCCTTTTTATACAAACGAAGTACTGGTCTTATCTCCTTCAAGTATGTAAAAGTCGAGGGCTGTAAATTCACTTTATTATTTGCAAGTGCTAAATACTTAATGGTAAACAAAAATAAACAACAAATGTCTGAGCTTCAACTAATCAGAATCTTCAGTGATTCGTCGATTCAGTTGACAATATACTAAATTTCGTTTAATTCATAAAACCAATATCTATAAGTGAGTACATTTAATTTACTCCACTTGCCAGGTAAAAACTATATAGCTATCTTATCTGATACTATAGAACAAATCAGTATTGAATGTCTTGGTTCTTATGAGTTTGAAATATCTTTCTGATTGCGGTTTAGATTAGGTTTGAGTTTTATTATATGTAGATTCTTATAAAATAGGGATTTTAGCCCACAATCTTGACGTTTCCGTTCTGGAGGCAGTGAAAGTGCAACCTTTCGAGGAAAAGGAGCTCTTTCCCTTTTTTTCTCGTGCCGCAGAGAAAATTGTGCACATAACTCACAAGGGCTCTTAAAAAGCTAAATAAGGCAGGAGTTCTGTTGGAGGCCAATGTATCATTGAGTGCAGCAGCATTACGCACTGAGAGAAATCATGATCTTAGTAATTTAATATAGGTACATTTTAAATGTTTGATAAATATTTCATATTCCTCTAAACAATTCTTGCCTTTATTTTATTAATTACTTACTTCCTCTTTTTCTAATTATATCTCAGTTCTATTTTTGTAAGAATTCATTATAACAAATGTGTTCCAATGGCTCCTCATATTCTGTTATTAAACTGTAATTTCTACATTCGTATTATTATAAAATGGCATCTCACGTACCTTCAGTTATGCCCACTAATTAATTTGCACTTAATGAGTTTCCCTCCGCAGTTGTGGCTTTAATTTCGAAATTCCTTGGAACCCCGTTTCCTTCCCTTCGAGAAATGTGAGCAGAGTGCATTGGCCCCGCTGAAAAACCCCGTACAACTTGAACACGTACGATGATGATGATTCCCATTCCCACTTCCATTCCGCCCGGAGCCCCATTGAACCCCTTTTTCCACCTTTCGAACACACATCCATCTCAAAGGGCGCTCCTTGGAAAAGGGCTTGCTCCTTTGGACTTTTAATTCCAAGTGCATTGACATACAAAAAGCCTTCAGCATTCAACATTCAAGGTTCAAGATGTTCAGCTGCCAAGGACGAGTTGGGATTTCACAATTGAGTTCCCAGTTGTCCCTCTCCCCGCTTGGATTAATCAATATTAATCAATCTCAAAGTCAGAATCACTGACCCAGTGGCAAAAAGTCGACTCAAAGCCATTGCATTTCTGTAAAATCCGACTGTAAAGAACAAGTGTGGTGTGTTGTGTAATATCCACACCATCTTTTCTTTTCTTTTCTTTTCTTTTCTTTTCCTTGATTTTATTCTTATTTTATTCTTAACTGTAAATAAAATTTAATGGCAATTTATGTGATCATATAAATACATATATAAAATTAATCAGTTTTGCTTTATTTTAATATTTAATAATATTTAATATTTTATTTTATCGGAGTTCAAACTTTCAAATGCATTTATTATTTTATTATTATAGTTATTACATTTTTTTTTAGTATTTATTAAATACTTTTGTGAATTTTATGATTTTATTATTATTTATTAAAATTTATTTATATTTTATTTTATTTTTTTTCTAATTTCGTGACGTCACATTTGGCCTGAGTAATCTTTTGGCCCGAGCCTGCGGCCATCTTTTTACACGGTTCACATGGCGCCATCCGTTGAGCGCTTTTCGTACGACAGATCAAATGTTCAGCATTATTTTTTATACAGATTAGTTTGTTATCAGAAATGGGGTAGTTTGTTTTATTATTAGGTGTCAATGGCCGAGATTCAGCAGAACAAGATGATAACTGATAATAGCCTAGTCACCTTTTACCGACTACCGTCATTGACGGTGCGTAACGTTTTCCAAATATTCCATTGAGCCAATCCTGCAGGATATCCATTTGGATTAGAATGCGGGAATACAATTCTAAGGCTGCTCTCCAGTTGGCGACGAAAAATCGAGATGGATTTAGGATTTAGTGAACTAATTCCAAACCGCCTGATTTTAAAATGCATTTGAGTGGCGAATGAGTTTAGGGATATACTTCCTTTAAACTAAAAATCCTTCATTTATTTCTGAAGCATATTTTTACTAAATCCTTGCTGTCAAAATCTGCAAAATATTGCTTTTTAAGTAAATGTTATAATTTTCTCCAGGTAAATGTTTAAAAACTCAATTTTCAATATTAAACCAAAAAAATTCGTTGAAAAATGTATTCTGTCGCTTCTTTAAAAATAAAGCTAATGGATTTTTGGCTTTCTAAATATAACGATGCATATTTTTTAGACACTTCATAAATGCTTAAATAACCCTAGTGAGTTCTGTGATCTCTCCTGTATCTTAAAGTTTAAAAATACCTTTTAGTTGATGTCTTCAAATTCTCTAATCTAATTGGACCTAAAAATAAAACATGTGAAACTAACAACAATGTATTCTAAGCGAATGAATTGTAAAGCACCATAAAATAAACCAAAAATCATTATTCTATTTATATCCAAACACTCATAATATGTTTTCGACATTAATAACATTTTACACTTTGCTTAGAAACCCATTTCAGACTATGGATTTTCAGGCATCAAAGTGGTTTGCTCTTTTTTCTAGGGCTTCGAAAATCGAAAATAATGCGCTGCTCCCACATCACGTGCCCTGCAGCTACGAAATTCCTATGGTAAAATCGGGGAATTCGCTAAAATCGGTTGCTGCCTCCCGAATGCAGCCACACAACTACCAAATGGTGGTCAAATGGGCCCATTGACTTGCGTTTTTTCCATTCGCCCGCAAACACATTGACCGAGTTTTAGCCGAGTTTAGGCACTAATGTAATTAGTGGAATATAGCGACTAGTGGCTGCCATTTCTCAGCAGTGCAACGCGGCTAATTGGAGACTAAACATCGTCACGATGGAACACTAAAAAGGATACAGTGCGCGAAAGGATTAAATGTAGGGCCTCCTTGAAGGAGCAGGGATATATGCCCATATATTTATGCTTACGTGTGAAATGTGAAGTGACCGAGTGAGATTACGATTCTGACTACACATAGACCATAGGAAATCGGCAGAGAAATGGGTAGCAACAACGAATCCGATGCCGAAAAGGCATTGGGCTCTCGCCTGGATTACGATCTGATGATGGCCGAGGAGTACATACTCAGTGATGTGGAGAAGAATTTCATATTATCCTGCGAGCGAGGTGATCTGCCGGGTGTGAAAAAGTGAGGGTTACGGTTTTACCTGGTTTCTTGCGATGTTGAGTAATGAAGGATCCTCCTTATCCCTGAAGGATCCTCGAGGAATACCTGGGCACGGACAAGTTCAACATCAACTGCACGGACCCCATGAATCGCTCGGCCCTAATTTCGGCCATCGAGAATGAGAATTTCGATCTGATGGTCATCCTGCTGGAGAACAACATCGAGGTGGGCGACGCCCTGCTCCATGCGATTTCGGAGGAGTATGTGGAGGCCGTGGAGGAGCTGCTGCAGTGGGAGGAGACGAACCACAAGGAGGGCCAGCCCTATGTAGGTTATTTCGATCCTTCGGTTGGCTAGCGGACTTATTTTTGATCCCTTGGCAGAGCTGGGAGGCGGTGGACCGCTCCAAGTCCACCTTCACCGTGGACATCACGCCCCTCATCCTGGCCGCCCATCGCAATAACTACGAGATACTCAAAATCCTCCTGGATCGCGGGGCCACGCTGCCCATGCCGCACGACGTCAAGTGAGTATAGTGATGTCCTATTTTGTGATGTACTGGCTGTGGTGAGCTTCCTCGTCCTTCGGGAGGCACGTTCCATTGTTTGCCCAACTGGCGTCTCACTCATGTAGCAACTCGCTGGATTCTTCTAATTTTACCCAATTGCGGGCCAATTAGGGTGAACGATTCATACAGGGTGTGAGGATGTACTAGGGTCCTTGAACTTTCGCCACTCTCTAGAGATAGTTTGCCTAAACATTTTCTGGTTTATATGTAGATGTATTCAAAATTAAAATGATTAATATGGGTCAACAGCTTGGGTGTCCTTTTTTGAAATATTTTCATAATTTGCAATTGGTGTTCTGTTCTACAAAAATATTGTTTGCCCGAGTTTCAACAAGGAAATATCCTTTGTGAGAATTGTTAAAAAAATAGATGGTAGTAATAGAAATAGAATTTTTAAACAATTTTAAAAATGATTTAAAGATATTTCTGTATCTAAGTTATTTTGCAGAATAAAAGAATGTGCCTTCAGATATTTATTAAAGAAGCTTACAAGTGTGTCCTGAAAATCTGTTTAGTGTAAATGTCTGTCCCTGATTATAAAAAATCCCACTTGTATGTCCCTTTGATATACTTTTATATGTTTTAAAAAATAGTTACAAAATGTTTCGAAGGTCCTTTAAAACATGCATTTAAAAAATCCCACTAGTGAGTCCTGAAAAACGTTTATCGAGTAATTTCATAATGTGGTTGTGGATTTTGTACCTGACTTCCCGCAGGTGTGGCTGCGATGAGTGTGTGACCTCCCAGACGTCGGACTCCCTGCGCCACTCGCAGTCGAGGATCAACGCGTACAGGGCTCTCTCGGCCAGTTCGCTGATCGCACTTAGCTCCCGGGACCCTGTACTGACCGCCTTCCAATTGTCCTGGGAACTCAAGCGCCTGCAGGCGATGGAATCGGAGTTTCGTGCCGAATACACGGTACGCCATTAGTAGTATTGCACTATATTATTCAATGTAAGCGGTGCACTGCTGAATGCGTATGCGAATGCCTTTGTTTGTGTTTGCCCAACAGGAGATGCGTCAGATGGTGCAGGACTTCGGCACCTCGTTACTGGACCACGCACGCACATCCATGGAGCTGGAGGTGATGCTCAACTTCAACCACGAGCCGTCCCACGACATCTGGTGTCTTGGCCAGCGACAGACTTTGGAGCGATTGAAGCTAGCCATTCGATATAAGCAAAAGACGGTGGGTTCTGGCCTAATCTCCTGACTAGAATTTTTTATTTTCTTTGGTATAAAACTTGAAATATTTCAACTTAATTAAATATTATTTAATTCCCATTGATAGTTCGTGGCACATCCGAATGTCCAACAGTTGTTGGCCGCCATTTGGTACGATGGTCTGCCCGGATTCCGTCGCAAGCAGGCCTCCCAGCAGCTGATGGATGTGATGAAGCTCGGCTGCAGTTTCCCCATCTACAGTTTGAAGTACATTTTGGCCCCGGATTCCGAGGGGGCCAAGTTCATGCGCAAGCCCTTTGTCAAGTTCATCACGCACTCCTGCTCCTACATGTTCTTTTTGAGTGGGTAAACTGGTGGGGGCTTAAGAGCTCTATCTAAATAAATACTCCGCCATCCGCAGTGCTTTTGGGAGCCGCCTCATTGAGGGTGGTGCAAATCACCTTTGAGCTGCTCGCCTTTCCCTGGATGCTGACTATGCTGGAAGATTGGAGGAAACACGAAAGGGGTTCTCTACCAGGTCCCATTGAACTGGCTATCATTACCTACATAATGGCTTTGATATTCGAGGAACTGAAATCCCTGTATTCGGATGGCCTGTTTGAGTACATCATGGATCTCTGGAACATAGTGGACTACATATCGAATATGTTCTATGTGACGTGGATTCTTTGTAGAGCCACCGCTTGGGTTATAGTTCATGTAAGTTTGTAGCATATATTTGTAAAAATATTATATTAATGGGTTTCTTTTTAGCGTGATCTCTGGTTCCGTGGCATAGATCCGTACTTCCCCCGGGAGCACTGGCATCCCTTTGATCCCATGCTCTTATCGGAGGGCGCCTTTGCAGCCGGGATGGTCTTTTCGTATCTGAAACTGGTCCACATATTTTCCATTAATCCCCATTTGGGTCCCTTGCAAGTTTCACTGGGTCGCATGATAATCGATATTATAAAGTTCTTCTTTATCTACACACTGGTTTTGTTTGCCTTTGGCTGTGGTCTCAATCAATTGCTTTGGTACTACGCCGAACTCGAGAAGAACAAGTGCTATCATTTGCATCCCGATGTGGCGGATTTTGATGACCAGGAAAAGGCCTGTACCATCTGGCGAAGATTTTCCAAGTAGGTGGAAGATCTATTTAATTTTAATTATTTAATTAAATTTCTTTATCCATTTCAGCCTGTTTGAAACATCGCAATCCCTTTTCTGGGCCTCCTTTGGCCTGGTGGACCTGGTCTCATTCGATTTGGCGGGAATCAAGAGTTTCACACGCTTCTGGGCCCTCCTGATGTTCGGTTCCTATTCGGTTATCAATATCATTGTACTGCTCAACATGCTGATTGCCATGATGTCCAATTCGTATCAAATCATCTCGGAGAGAGCCGATACCGAGTGGAAGTTTGCTCGTTCGCAGCTGTGGATGAGCTACTTCGAGGATGGCGGCACCATTCCACCGCCATTTAACCTCTGTCCCAACATGAAAATGTTGAGGAAGACTCTGGGGCGAAAGCGACCCTCACGAACCAAGAGCTTCATGGTAAGATACACTTTAAGAAAATTAATTGAGCTTCAAAATTTTAAAGTGATTTTTAACAGGTTTGAGTTTTTTGGGTTATTGTTTTTAATAACATTATGTTAGTGATGATTATTCCATTATTGAAGAAAACAATTATTTAATGAAAGAGATGTTTAAATCTGATGTTTAAAAATATCTGAATTTGTTAGACAAATCATTTAGTTAGATTAAAAGTACAATATCTCTATCTTTTATATCAAATTATAAATTTTAAATTCTTTGGAAGTTACATGGAAATAATAATATCTGCATCTATTAAACAAATATAATTTAAATAAAATTCCAGTTTTATAAATGCAGATATTTTTCCAAGTTTTACCACCTCACAGTGAGAGGCGGGACAATCAATACAAATCTTTGGCCAAATCATTTTCAATCAAGCCCATGCAGAGTAGGCTGTGCGTCAAAGTGAAGGCTAATACATCCTTTTACGTGTCCTTCTGCTATCTACCCCTTAAATACTTATATTCCTTTTCTTCAACTCCCAGAGAAAATCCATGGAGCGGGCACAAACCCTGCATGACAAAGTGATGAAGCTGCTGGTCAGGCGCTACATTACGGCGGAGCAGAGGCGGCGGGACGATTACGGCATTACCGAGGATGATATCATTGAGGTGCGCCAGGACATCAGCTCCTTGCGTTTTGAACTACTGGAGATTTTCACGAACAATAGTTGGGATGTTCCCGACATTGAAAAGAAGTCACAGGGTAAGGGATGTTTACCGCTATGCAAAATGGCTGTCTTGTGGTTATTATGAATGAATGTGAATGCATTCTTCCTGCAGCAAAAAAAACCTAACATGATACATATTTTAACCATATTAGAAAAAATATCGTTGAATTGGGAACCAATTTAATCGAACCATGCGAAAATCATTAAATATTGCCTTTAAAAATGCTTAGACTTATTTATAAAATATTAAAATTGTTATTATTATTTTTATTGGGAACTTTTTTAGGAGTTGCCCGAACCACCAAGGGTAAGGTGATGGAACGTCGCATTCTCAAGGACTTCCAGATAGGCTTTGTGGAGAATCTGAAGCAGGAAATGAGCGAAAGTGAGAGCGGAAGAGATATCTTCTCATCGCTGGCCAAGGTCATTGGCAGAAAGAAGACCCAAAAGGGGTAGATTTTTCTTTAGGACACCTTAAAATTTTATTTTTAAAATTTCTACTATTTTATAGAGACAAGGATTGGAATGCCATTGCGAGAAAGAATACATTTGCTTCCGATCCTATTGGTTCAAAGCGCTCCTCCATGCAACGTCATAGCCAACGAAGTCTGAGGAGAAAGATCATCGAACAGGCCAATGAGGGTCTGCAGATGAATCAGAACCAGTTGATTGGTAAGTTTACAAAGTTTCTATAAAGTCTATCATAAATCCAGAAAAATTAGAAAACGAAAAAAAGCCAAGATCAATTGTTCTTCTCACTTATTCAAGAAGAAACGTTCTCGAAATCAAGACGAAAGTAGTCTTGACTTATATAATAATAATATATTATATAATACCTTCTAATACACTACCAATCTCTTACAGAATTCAATCCCAACTTGGGTGATGTGACTCGTGCGACGAGAGTGGCTTACGTGAAGTTCATGCGAAAGAAGATGGCTGCCGACGAGGTTTCCATAGCCGATGAGGATGGTGCTCCGAATGGCGAGGCGGAGAAGAAGCCTATGGATGCCTCTGGGGTAAAAATATATATTTCTCCCCTTGAATTAGCTAATATCTGAAGCCATTGCAGTCCAAAAAATCCATAACTAGTGGCGGAGGAGCTGGAGGTGCAGTCTCTATGATGGCTGCAGCTGCTCTGCGAGCTTCAGTCAAGAATGTGGATGAGAAATCCGGAGACCAGGACAAAGATAAGAAACCCGATGGCAAAGCCAGCACTGCCAGCAAGCCAGGGGATGACAAGAAACCCGGTGGTGAGGTGAAGAAATCAGGTGATGATAAGGATAAACAGCAGCCTCCCAAGGACTCCAAGCCGCCACCAGGCGGTCCAAAGCCCGGTGATCAGAAACCCACTCCAGGAGCAGGTGCTCCAAAGCCCCAAGCGGCTAGTGCCAATGGTCAAACCAAGCCCACTGACCAACAAAAGAAGGATGCTCCAGCACCGCCAACAAAACCAGGAGATACCAAGCCAACGGCTCCCAAGTCCGGGGAGCCTGCAAAGCCCGAGGCGGCTGCTAAGAAGGAGGAGTCCTCAAAGAGCCAAGATTCCAGCAAGCCGGGAGCCACAAATGGAGCAGCCAAGAGTGCAGCTCCCTCGGCTCCTGCGGATGCCAAACCGGATGCCAAGCTAAAGTCTGGTTCAACTGGAGCTCCCGAGGTAACCAAGGCCACCAATGGAGCCTCCAAACCAGAGGACAAAAAGCCGGGTGACGCCAAGTCAGGGGAGGAAGCCAAGGACAAGAAGCCAGGCGATGATAAGGATAAGAAACAAGGCGATGATAAGGACAAGAAGCCAGCCGATGACAAAGACAAGAAACCTGCCGACAATAAGGATAAGAAACCGGGCGACGATAAGGATAAGAAACCAGGTGACGACAAGGACAAGAAACCGGGTGATGACAAGGATAAGAAGCCGGGTGACGACAAAGACAAGAAACCAACCGATGACAAGGACAAGAAGCCAGCAGCTGGAGCAGCTCCTCTGAAACCGGCCATCAAAGTGGGCCAAAGTAGTGCGGCAGCTGGCGGAGAACGGGGCAAATCCACGGTGACGGGTCGCATGATCTCCGGCTGGCTATAGAGCATCACTAAAATCCAGTGTCACCCATTTGGTTAGCAGTTATATAAGCTTAAGATCCTTTGTCTGAACAATAAACGAATCTCAAATATTATTGTACCTATACATGTTGCCAAGGGACGGGCCACCTGTTGCTAGCAACATCTGATTTGCATCCCAGCAACATTCATCAGCCGCCCCGTTGGTCTTGTGGCAATTTATTCAACTGCCATCCTTCTCTCCTCTTTTCTGGCCTATAAAAGAACGGACACTTCGACCAGAAGCATCAGACAACAAGTGACCGTTCTAAAGACAACATCAGACCGAAAAACATATTTTGCTCACCTAGTGTTTCGTTTTAAAAAGGTTATTTTGCAAATATGAAATCCATGTTGGTCAACGTAGTCTTGGTGATTTTCTTAATCGCAGAATTCAGCGCAGCAGGTGAGTGTGGATAAAGGATGGCAAAGACTATTTGGGAAATCTCCAATAAACTGCATAAATTTTATGTTTTGCCGAAAGGATTTTCAAGCAATTTATTTTAAAAGTGAAACTGTAAAGAGATTTCTAATCATTTTGAAAAATATTTTACAGCACCTTTAAAAGAAAAAGGTAAAACAATACAACTTTCCCCTTGTTACTTTTTATTCTTTCGCCTAAGGTTTTTTAAAATTTTTGTAACAACAAGTTTTTCAATACAAATGAAGCACTCTTATTAAAGGCATATTTTAAATGTTCTTCCAAAGGTTTTTCAATCGAAATTTAGCATGAAATTTAAATTTCTTTTTTAAAATGTACCTACTTATAAGATTTTTATAAAATACCTAAATGGTATATATCGAATGTATGAAATCTAACTGCTAAAATAATTAAAGCAAATTATGGAATATATTAAAATATAATATATTTAATCCCTAAACAATCAAAAAGCATCTTTGCTTCACCTTAAAAATGTGTCCTAAAGTAAAACAACTTGCATGATTATAACGATTATCCAGTCGCTTGAGTTATTTTGGCAGTTAGAGTCACGAAAATAGCCTATTCCATGGTGAGTTAAGAACATAAATTACAAACGCTAAACACTCCATTCAGAGATGGACCACGACAAGAACCGACGAGGTGCCAATATGGGTCTCTATGCCTTTCCGCGCGTTGGTCGCGGAGATCCCAGTCTGGCCAACAGTCTGCGCGACGGATTAGAAGCTTCGGTCCTTGACGGCATTTACGGTGATGCCTCCCAGGAGGATTATAATGGTAAGTCGTTGGCGGCTTTAGATAACTAATTGGCCCAAATGCCATCGGGGATTTACGATTGCCACCGTTTCAGAGGCCGATTTCCAGAAGAGGGCCAGTGGGCTGGTGGCCTTCCCTCGCGTGGGCCGCGGAGATGGCGAGATGCCGCTGAGGAAGTGGGCCCACCTGTTGGCCCTGCAACAGGTGCTGGACAAGCGCACTGGACCCAGTGCCTCCTCGGGCTTGTGGTTCGGTCCCCGCCTGGGCAAACGCAGTGTGGATGCCAAGTCCTTTGAGGACACCAACAAGGGACAAAAGGAACTCAACTAAACGCACACACATGTTTCTCCAATGAACTGATGATGAAAGGCTCCTCTTTTTTGACACTCTAAATGTCGTAAACACACTTTTTTGTACATCAAAGAGAACGCTTCTAATTGAATATTGTAACGGGTATATAAGCAAATATGTTTTTCGGTCAAATATATATTATGAACTAAGGGCTGGTGAGAGCTTGTAATTAATGTCTTTGTGTGTTGTTCTTGCCATTTCAAGTATGTAAATATAATAAAATTGATAAAATAACCTGCATTAAGAGTTTTGTTTATGAGTAAGAAATATATTTCCCCTTTTAGAGTATTAAGAAAAGTTTATTCTAAATGAATTGCAAACGTTTTTTGGTACAGATAATGCCATGACAAAGATAAGATCATTAAAATATGGAATCTACTCCTGCTGTTGCTTGAACTTTCGCAACTCGGATTGTATGGCCTCGATAAGGGGCGCAGTTCCGGATCCTGGATTAGATGCGTCCAATCTGTTCTCCATCCTTTGAAAAGGACCTGCGCTCACCGGTCGATTTAGGGTGGAATGGGAGCTATACATACTCCCGCCTCCCCAGGCACTATAAGTTGGGGACGGTGGTTGCGTGGAATGCGCCGATTTCGAAGTCTTCTCCGGCTGCGCTGTGGCTGGACGTTCAGCTATGGTTTTGGAACCTCCCGAAGGATGAAAGCTGGAAGATCAAAGGATTATTAAAATACCATTATAACATATCATATTATATCATCATATATGATTATTATCCCAGATCCTCTTAACAGATCTATCACAAAATACCATATCATTATTTTGCTTTCAGAATCTCACCTGGGCAACCCTGCCGACGAGCCCCTGTGCTCCCTTTTCGTAACTCTCCTGTTGTTCGTGAAATTCTGTGTGGGCAAGGGCATGGGTATATCATCCTGGCTGGAGTACATTTGCAGGGCTCCCTCCAAGAGCCCCTCGTAGTGATTGCGTATTGCCGACGGATTGTGCAGTGGACTGGGATTGTAATCACCATAGTTCAGGGCCTCTGGGGAAGATCGATTGGAGAAGTTGAGTACGATATAAGGTGACTAACTTTACCAGTTTATAGAGGGTGTAACTACGTTGTTAGTTGGCTACGTTTTGGTTATCGGGATCAGGATATCAGGATTTTTGGTGCAAGCAATAACAATAACAAAATCAACGACTACAGGTTGTCCTTAGTAACGCGACTTGGCCCCAAATCGTACGTCGCCATTGTCATCGTCCTCGTCGTCGTCATCGTTATTATTCTTATTGTTGTTATGGTTAGTTTTATTTGTATTCTTTGGGGTTTCTCCTCCCGGCTCACCCTGCGTCTGCTTCTTCTTGTGCCGCTCCCAGACGACAGGACCCACAACTCCTGGATCGGGATTATCGCTGTGAGAGGCGGATCGTACATTCCTAACCGACGAAGGTGGTGCCTTGGGACTGGGGAAACTGGCAATGGTGGCGATGGTGTTGTCCTTGCTGCCCTGAGATTTGTGGGATCTCAGGGATCTCGTGGAGTTGTGCGGCGCCACTGCATTCACATTATCATAGTAGGTGACAAAGACGGGATCTAGCACTCTGTTAAGGGGTTCCGGATGAGTACTTTTGGGAAAGGCCCGAACCGAAGCCATTGATAGGAAGGATCCCACACTGGCTGTATCGGATTTATCAGAGGGTTGTAGATTCCGTATCATCTCGTTGTTAATGGCCTCGGCGGAAACGCCCCTCCCAGTTTTTTGAGTCAGCAACTTGTTGCGGTGATAATTGTTGTGCGGATTGAAGGCCTCATTCCTCTGGAAATTCTCATAGCTACGACGCATAACCTCCGGAGAATCCTCTGCGGAGGAGTGACCTGCCAGAGAACCCTGAACAGGACTCGTTTCCAAGGAACCAACACGATTCTCGTTGAGATAACGCCTCCTCGACTTATGCCTCATCTTATCGCCCTTTTTCTCGGATACCACCGATGTATAGACCGTTTCCTCGTGACCCTCAGCTCTATCGTATTGATGACGCCTCTTATGAGCATCGAATAAACGGGCAGCCTTGTCATCTAGGATCCTCTGAACATCGGCACTCGGCGGATTGATGGGACAGTACACCGAAGAGTCGGAGGTGTTGTCCGTCGACGAGGATATGGAATCACGACGGGATCGGGATTGGCTCTCCTGCGGCGGAGCTGGAAAACTAATCCTCGGCTCTCTTTCATAAGAGAAGTTCCGCAGTCCTCCCTCTACCCTCGAATGGGAATGTCCTGGACTCGGTTCTCCTTCGGTCCTCTCACTTGTCGTCGGACGGATGGATTGACCCTCGGAGAGCAATTCGTTGCGGGAGGAGTTTCTGCAAAGGATACTCAAAATTAACAAGGTTTCCAATTAAAAAATATCAAACTGTCTTTAATTTTAGATCATTTAATAGCATGGTAGCAAATATAAGAACATATCCTTTAGGTTTAGGAAACCGTTCAGTAACATAGAGAGTATAGAACTCACCTGTTGACCGCACTAAGTTCCCTTTGTCGGGAACGTGTTCGTCCCAAAAGTAGAACCGCCACCAGGAGCAACATCAGCAGCAGGATGGCCAGGGAACTGATTACCACCAAAGCCACATTGTCTTTCACCGAGTTGAAGAAGCCAGCCTGTCCACTTCGAGGAACCGGAGCTAAAGCAGTGGCCGTCGGCTCCCTTATATAGGCTAAACAAATAAATGTTGTAGGTAAATCGGCTTGCAAGGGAGTTTATTAAACTCACGTTCGGATTTCATATAGACAGCCTGCCCAAATGTCTTAACTGCCTCGGATTCGCTAACCAGTTCCATATCCTTGGCTGCTGTGGTGGCCAAAATTGGTCGTCCATTCACCAAAACTGTGTAAATCAGCTCGGTTTGATTGGCTATTGGACGATCATTGCTGCTAAATAAATATATCAAGCAATTAAAACAAGAAAATTTGATTAGGGTTCCAAAAAGAATAGCTAAATAAATGTATTTTTTATAAAAAAAACAATGCATTTTAAATTAATAGCTTTTCTCAGATTATTCAAATAGTCCTCTTTTAATTAAACTAATATTTTATATTTAAAACTATAAGCTATCATAACATAGAACTCTAGCAACTAAAGACACCAAAAATATAAGTTTAGAAATAAATGACAAAATCAGAATTTTTTTTTTTTTTTCGTCGTAAGAAATAGCATTTCAGACATTTTCAATTACTATTCCAACAGTGCATATCCATATCCCTTATCCCCATCTTGAAATGGATATTTTTGCGAGTGCACTTTATGGGTTAATCAAACTCCTAATATAATAACAAGTTCGGCAGGGCAGAAGGCACTTACAATTTGAGGTTGACGTAGTTGTGCTCCTCGATGGTACCGAACCCATTGGTGTTGGTGCTCCACTTTTGCACATCCGCCTCGCTAATTTGCGTTAGGTTGTGTATGACAACTCTGACGTGCTCGTCCCTATAAAGTGGTTGGGTTTGGGTCTGGGGTTGGGATCGGGGTGGTTCCACTCCCATCCCCTGTTGCTGTTGTTGCTGCACCGGCGGTTGCTTAGTCAACAAGGTTTCGTGCATTTCCCGCAACTTTTCCGATTTCCCATTCTGCTGAATGAGCTCCCAGGGGATCAGAGTAACGTATGCCCCGTAATCTATCGATTCTGTGCTCGTCGAGGTTGTGACCCCCATCGGAAGTCGCTCCTCCGCCTGCTCCTGTTCCTCCTCCTCTGAGTTACTCGCCCATTCGGTGTCTTCGCCCAGTCTTCTCACATTCTTGATGTAGTGCTCCTCATCGTCCTGCATGTCCAGTATTTCCACATCATCTGCCGGTGATCCCGTCGTGGTTTCAGGTCTCCTTGGCGGGACCAAGGACTTCCGCCGCTCGCGAGGTGACGCCGGTAGGTTTACCCCTTCGATTTGCTGTGCTCCATTTATGCCCAGATGACGGGTTTGCTGTCTGATGTTTAAATTTATAATATATTCAGAAAAGTTGTTAAATAAATAACTTTATGATTTCCCTTAATTGTTATCCATTTTTACCTTGTAAAAGCGAGCCGATAAAGACGTGCTAGCTTTTCCTCTAAAGTGGGATTATCCTTGGCAGTATAGAAACCCGACATGACCGTCAGCAGCCAATATCTTCGATCCGTGGCTGAATAATTGAGCGGTGGCATTCCTGGACCACCCATATCCCAAGTGCCGCCCCCATCATCCGGTTTACAGTCCAGACAGATGGGTATGTCAATTTCCTATAAGTCAATCGTTAGATCTTCGAACTCATCTTTCAGGTTAATCCCTTTAACTCACATTATTTCCATCCACATAGATAGTGGCCACCACTGTTTCGGTCTTGAAAACCGTCTCCTTGCCCTTGGTAATGCCCGTATGAACCTTCTTCAGGAAATCCGGGGGGCCATCGCCCGAACCAGTCCAAAAAAAGTCTTCCAAATGTATTTCGTCCTTAACTTCGGGATAGTCATCATCGGAGTTGTCTGGAAATGTCATGGTTTTTTTATAACTTGAGCAGTTTTTTGAACTTTCACCCCGTTTCCATAGAAAGTAAACAAAGTATTTCCCAAAAAAGATTAAAGGAAAACTCCAGAAAAAGCCCTTAAAATATATTTTTTTAGTTTTAAAAGGATTTTAAATATACATAAAAGCTATTCCAAAGTTGCTGAATCATCATGCCTCAATCATTTATCAATTGTTATTTACTCTATTGGTTTTTGATTTTTTTACCCTTTATTTTGGTTACAGCTTTTCGAGTTTGTTTGATCAATTGCGCTAATGGCAACATATTTCCTACAATGAATGCAGTTGAACCGCAGCAATTATGCTCATAGTGAATTATATCGAATGCATTGAAGGTGGTTAATACCCCACCTCCTTATAGACAACAATAGCATAACCTTATCGATTAGCACTTTCGTTACCGAAAAGCCAAAGACAGGAACTTGACAATTTGCTTGCGTGTTGGCCGCTGCAATTAACTATACACCTGCCTTGATTTGGCAGGTCGAATCACCTGGGTCAGTCCTCCTTTTACCTTTCGGTTTTTTTTTTTTTTGCAATTAACTCTTATTGATTGTCCCAAATTTTTGCTACGGTCAATGATGAATTTTTGATGTTTTTTGTTGTGGTAATGCTTTCAGCCCGAAATGCGTAAAGCGTTAAAGGTCAAAATACTTGCACCACAAAAATGGGTGTTCGGGTACTGGGGGACCCTAGAACCTCTAGATAATATAGAACAAATACATTTCACTCGCTGGATGCTCAACTTACCGTGACTTAATTGTATAAGCGACTGGCCAAGCTGCGACTTTTGCGTAGCTTTGCAACTTGGTTGGATTACCAAAAATAAATATATAAGCAGAATCGTATGATTTGCTTTCATTTTCACTGGATTATTTATGAGCGTTTTGGGTGACACTTTCGGGGGTTTTCACTTCGTACCGCATTTCCCTTTTACCACGAGCTTAGGCTTGGAAAGTATTCAGCTATATACTACTATATAGAAATGAAAAGCCGATTCGGCACCGTCGAACGTCAACCGGGAACTAAACGCTCCATTGTAATCCAAACATTCTCGGGGGCTAAAGCCTATAGCTACATGGTGGTGCGGATGGTCGACATTGTTATAACCCGCTCTCTGTTTGGGCCGCTTTATGCCTGGTCAGTTACCTGGGTTACCTGGGTTTACTTTGCCTCAGTTGGCAATTTCAGAGGCAACAGGCATATATCGGAAAAGCGCGCCAACACAGAAAACCGCTTTTCCGTAAACAAAGAAAAGCGTCAAGTCCGACTTTCTGATAACTTTTCATAGCTTTTTGGGACAAAAACATCGGTATGAAAATATACTATGTAAAAACTTTTAATCATGGTTTCAGTTTCTGTTTATTAAAGCTCTATTAAATAAAAACCAAAGCTGATTGATATGATATGCCAACAATTTTGTTAAAAATATTATAACGGTCTTCTTTAAAGAATAATATTATGATACTGTTATTATAAGATGGGCAATATATTTATTCATTTATAATTATACCACAACTTTTGTGGTATTTATTTATTAAATATTATGAGTATAGTAATTTAAACCAGAGATCTTTAGCTTCAACAACAACGATATATTGCAGTTTTATAAGTTAACCAATACAATGAATACCGTAAGAAACATGCATATCATTACATGAATAATAGGTTTTTGTAAACATCAAAGTGGTTAAAGCTTGATTAATTAACAATAATTAGCAAGTGGTTTGAACAAGTTTTTAAGTTGTTTGGCTACAAAACCTTATAAACCAATTAAGTATCATTATTAATTTTGTAACATAAATATTTATTTTTATTCTTTTACTAATGGTAATGACCCTATGATTAATTAATCAGTGAATTATAGCCCTTCAGGTGTCAAGTAGCAAAAATACACTATTGAATGTAGTAAAAAAACCTTCATTTATTACTACTAAAACAAATGATTAATTAAATATAATTATTAAGTAATTTTAAAAGCTTCCTAAAGTAATAAATCCGATTGCCCAACGACTTCTGTGAAAAACGGTAAACGGCCTTCGTTTTATTACGTGAATTATTATCTCTTTTTTTCTGAATATCCGTGTAGTATACAATATATTAATTAATAATAATCATGAGGATGTACCGAGTAACTTCCCACCTACATTTTTGGGCAAACTTGTTTCTGTGATTGATGTAGCCGCAAAATAAGCCAAATACGTCATACAATGGAACAAGGTTTTCTATGTAGGCTTACAAAAAACCCCCGAAAAAATACATAAATATTACCTCGTACCTCAAATTACCATTTATCATCGATAGAAACAAGTTTTTATGGTCTAAATGCTTCCAGGAACCAGTCTAATTTTTGGTTCTTTATTGTTGTTATCTGGATTCACCAAAAATTTGAATTTAATTATACCTATGCTACGAATTAAGCCTGTCAAATCCGTCCATAATTTTGAGCTGTAGGCGCTTATTAAGTTGTGAATCTCACCTGACTTGTCTTTTTTATGAAAAAAAGATATGTATTGAAGCTTGGCGAAAAACCAACCGAATGTATTTGTCAATGCCTCCAAGATTATCAAAAAAACTTGTTTCGGGTGTCGAGACCATCATTACTATAGAATAGAATGCGCTAATTTGTCGGGCGTAAAGACTTTTTAAAGGTCAAAGCCATTACGCAACAGAAAACTCGTCTATCCAGAGTGCGGTCCAATCCGAATGATATTGAAACGAGTAAACTTGATCTTGGCCAGAAGGCGAATGAAAATTCTTTGGAGGTGCTCAAATAAACCAACCAGTTTTCAGCAGTAGAAAAATTATATTTTTTTAAATCTGTTTTTTTTACACATCTATATTTAATAAAGGTTTAACCAGCAGCGGACTTCAGGGCTCCAGGGCTGAGTTTGCGGTTCTTGGTTTGGTAACGGGGCTTGTAGCCATCCTTATCGGCGGTGTACATCGTGGTGGTTTCGAGATCAGTCTTCTCATCATAAACGGTGTAGGTACCCATCACCACCAGTTCTTCCTTGTCGGTTCCGGGGTTCAAGATCATACCGACTTCCTCCCGACTGCTGCCATTGGGATCGTTAACTCTGCAATTTTAATATGGTTTTAGGGATTAAAGATCTGTGATCCGTGATGAAGCTTAGGATTACTTACTTAAAGCTGTAAGCTTTCTCGGAACGGGCATCGCTGTAGAACTCTGTGATTGCTTTGGGAACGAGCACGTCCTGCAGGAGTCCCGCCGAGCAGTTGGCGGCCATGATGGCCACAAGGGCAGTGAAAAGAAGCTATACGGAAGAAATAATAGATTGTAAATAATTAAACACTATAATATCTAATATCTAATAATATAGTTATAGGTAAGGACAAAATAATAGAGTATAATTACTGATATTAATTAAAACAAGAGAGAACGCTATAGTCGGGTTGGTGTCCCGACTATCTAATACCCGTCACTCGGCTAAAGGGATTGCAAGGGAGATGGAGATATAAACTTTGATCAGCAATAACTTTTTAACGAATGGTCCGATTTAAAAAATTTCTTCTACATTTCGATAGGTATTGATAAACACAACAAAACTGCATTTTTACATTTCCGAAATATTTAAATTTTTAAAATCGTTTATCAACTATTGTGGGCGTTAGAGGGGGCGTGGCACCTTTTTGAAATAAACTTGCGTTGCGTAGGAGCTCCAAGAATCTTCATGCCAAATACCAATCCTCTAGCTTTTATAGTTTCCGAGATCTCAGCGTTCATACGGACAGACAGACAGACGGACAGACGGACAGACGAACAGACAGACATGGCTAGATCGACTCGGCTAGTGATCCTGATCAAGAATATATATACTTTATGGGGTCGGAAACGCTTCCTTCTAGCTGTTACATACTTTTGCACGAATACAATATACCCTTTTACTCTACGAGTAACGGGTATAATAAAATCAAACGCGTACCGAATTCAATTTTTTGTTTCAAATAACCCCCTACTACAAATTATATAATCAGAATTTGTTGATATAAGGTATTTTAAATGCTTGATAATCTTTAAATACATTTTAAATTATAGAAATGAACTGATGTTTATTAATTCTATTATTTATCAATTATTTTAGGTTTACTATTCCATAATTTAGTGGTTCTATTAAAAGAATCTTTTTGTTGTAGCACGATTATTAAGAAATATTTCTTAATATTATCTTTGTCAATAACACCAATTCTGAGACTTGTTCTAGCCACCTTGGACATGAGACATTATATAACCTTTCTTTCTTTAGTTAGAAATATGTTTCTAATAAAAGAGCCACAGATTTATAATTTGCAATTTACTGGCGAAATAAAACCGCTTCGTGACAATTAAAAAACATTTCCAGCAGCCCGGGCTATTAGCACAGCTGCATCAATATCAATATCTTGTGAGCATTGATAGCCTCTATTTGGATTATTCACACACTACACATGCCAATGTAATTGTAATTGCCGTCCCATTGGTTATTATGAAGTCGTAGGTCTCGGTCGAGGGTTCCGGATGGAGATTCTGATGGGGTTCCGCCCTGAGCAAATGCTTACCAATTTAGCAGAGGCCATGTTGATGCGCGCTGAAGTTACGGAGCTATACTAAAGCATCCGAAGCGCGCCCCCTAATATATAAAAGTTAAGATCTGCATAGATCTTTCAAGCTCGCGACGTCAGACACACACACTCAGTGGATAAGTCATATTTTTTACTTAGTCGCTGCCACTACTGAGTAAAACCGGTCGCTTCTCTACAGAATCAAGACTTAAATGCCGAAACAAAACGCCAACGCCTTACAGTCATTATGTTTTGATTTTTTTGGAAGATGGATTCGGATTCGGAAGAACTTATGGCAAAGAAATCGGATTCGAAATCGACACATCTGCTCGGCACACACATAATTCACAAATTCTCCCTGTTGTGCGAGAAAAACAGATGCAAAACTATTTCCAGATATCTTATCAAAATGCGGTTATCCTTGGTCTTAAAGCCAGCGAAACCAGTGATTTATAAAATGATATTTGCATATTTTTGATTTGCAAAATTAGACAAAAATTATTTCGAATGATCAGAAACTAGTTTATTTTGGTTTGTAGTCTGGCCAGTGATTTCACTTTCTATACAGGTGAAGCCCAAACTCTGCTGCGCATTCTGAACAATTGTTTTTTTTTCTTTGAACAAATCAGGTTTTTTCTTTGAAAAAGGTTTTTACGGTTTTTTACATGATTGTCTACGATGTGATGAGTAATTACTTGTAATTAACCATCTATGATGTTCACTTGCTGATTCATTCTGACTCCAGAAATCCTTTGTACATTCGGCTTTGGATCCAATGATGTTAAATTTATGTATTCCTGGATGGCAATTAAATGAAACTTAAGCTGTGTATCCATTAATCTAAACGTCAACTTTGAGTTCAACGCTCTAGACGACAACACTTCAATTTAAAGTTCAAGCTAAGGAGTCTACCAATTTGAAAATAGGAAACAAATTTCTTAAAAAACATGAACCTTTTTTAATAGCAATTTATTTTTAGGAACATTTTTCTAACATGCTTTGTTTAATAGGGCCTTCCAAATAATTAGTAACCAATAAATATTATATACATTTCCCCTACTTCTTTAAAACTTTATTACCAGATATTGCTCTCATTTCCAACAGAATATAAAATATACAGGCTTTGAAAACCTCACCACCAAAATTGGATCCGCTTAATATTATTATTTAATTTTACCATCGAACTAATATTTTTTATAATGTTATGCTATATCTATTTATTTATTATCGAACATAACACTAGTTTACAGCCAAAATGCTACACAGCAAACGATTGCAAATTCTGTTAGTGTTATTTAATGGCACAGTTTTTTGTTTAAAGATTTTTTAGCTTAACTTTGTTATGCAGATCAATATAATTGGATAAGTAATGTCAGCGCAGCAGCTCGACAAAGATGAAAATTGTGTTATTTGGACACTTAAGTGACTTAAATCTCACAATTTTCTTCTTCTTCCTCATTTTCAAACATAATTTTGCGCGCCAAATTTAATTTCTTGAATGCACAAAAGTATGATTCTCTTTTTATTTTTAAAGGCTTTTTACAAATTCCTTACTTTATTTTATAATGCTAGTTATATGTTTTAAGGAGCATAAAGAGACTTCAATAATATATGTATAAATGCATATTTTTTTAACTTTTTACATTTCCACTATTAACAGTTTAGACAACTAGTTTTTTTTTAGCCAGAGCAGGTCTTGAGACACATAGTACTCAGTTTTCTGACCTTATTTTGGTAGCGGGCTCTATTACCCTTCTTATCGGCCACATACATGGTAACAGAATCGGTGTTGGTCTCTTTATCGTAAGTGGAGTAGGATCCCATCACCACCGTTTCTTGTCGGTCCGTTCCAGGATAAAGGAACATAACCATTTCCTCGCGCATGCTGCCATTGGGTTCTTCCAATCTGAAACATGAATTATATGTTATTTGAAATCCTTGTTTGGTACTCAGATCACTAACTTGAAGTGGTATCCATCCTTGGTGGGAATCAATGAGTAGAACTCCGTTTTCACATATGAAACGAAATTGTTAAATGACTGCAACGCCGGACTAGATGGTCCAAGTAATCCAAAGTTTTCAAAAACGCCCTGTGCCGAGCCCCGGGTGGCCATAATGCTCAGCAGGGCAGTAAAGAGGAGCTTTAAGAAAAAAGGGAATTACAGGAAATATTAAAATTATTTATTTATTTTAAAAAACTACTTTACCAATTTTGTTGATATCATCTTGATGCGATCTGAATTTACCGAGCTATACTGAAGCATCGGAAGCACTGCACACCTCTATTTATAAAACTTAAAAGTTGCATAGATCTCCAAAAAAACGTATTTAAATATAAATATTTGCTATCAATAATAAGTGAAACCGGTCCTATCGATTCCCCAGTTAAATGCCGAACTTGGTGAGAACAGAACATGTAGAGCAGGAATCAAGCGATCTGCATATCTCGTAAAACAAATTTGCACGGCAATGTGAAACAATGTGGAATGTGTTTCGTTTTTATTTGTTGGTTTACTTATATAATGATATTTAAATAAAGGCGTTTAGTAAATAAAGGCGTATTGTCTGATAAAGGGTGATTCAATAACATCTACAAAGTTTTTTAAGTTCAAATAAAAACTCTTTAATTTTTAAGGATGATAAGAAATATTAAATGTGAAACTACATTTGCATTTGTTTTTTTTACGATCTATGCAGATCAATGCAAAGATCGTTAAATTAAATAAATTTGGCAAACTCATGCGAAAAGCATAATTGTCTTTGCCCATTTAATTGAAATTAAATAGAGATTATTTATTATACGTAACCATATAATCTACATCCATTTTTTAGCTGTAAAACTTTTCAAGGAAAATAAATATAATAAATACATTTTAAACAATTAGTTTAATTTACCACAGCATTGTGAGTTTATAATTTTTGTTAATACTTACTCAGATAATTCCAATTTATTTTTTTTATATATAGTTTAACAAAATTTCTAAGAGTGTATTTCTTTTTATTCGGCATCATTATATTCTCATCCGTGGTATTACTTATTAACATTTCTTTTGGACGCCAATAAAAAAGTACTTTGAATTTATTTAAAAACTTGTTCTTATTGTTCAAGAGGGATCTCAATTTTTATATGTTGCCATTTTAGTTTTGCCAGCTGCACCTGTTACCATGTCTTTTCATTTAATGGATTCATTTAAATAAATGCTTAATGTTTTAGAAATACGGAAAAGTTTTTTAACAAGCTGAATGACAAAAAGCTGAATTATATGACATGTTTTCTACTCTACATCGATTTTACGTCGATAGGTGGCGCTACTGATAATGTAGATATTTGTAAAATGTCTTAATTTGCTTTGAAAAAATGAATTATTTAATTAGGTACTTAAATTAATATTGTTTAACTGTTTGTTTTATTTTCGATTATTTAAGGTACCTACATATTTTTTGACTTTTGAACCTATCATCAATTTACCTAAATGGCAGGCTATCACAAATTAAATGACCCTATCGAAAGACTAATTAAATTGCGAAAAATTATATATGAGTAATTAATACGCTGGAGAAGTAAAGTTGACAAAAAGTACCCGCTGGTATAGTTGATGAACAGTTGGTGATACATTTTAGAGGCATAACAATGGTCAAATCCTCTGCCATTCTGGTTGGAGTCCTGGCCATTATAGCCTATTTAAGTTACGAAATAGATGCCGCAGGACTAACAGTATCAGCCGCACAGAGTCAGGGTTGCCAATGCTCCGCAACGTTGTCCTGCAGTTGTTGCCAGAGTGTTTCGGTCAGTCTCATGAACGGAACCAGTACTCGTAAGTAGCTGACATACCATTATAAAGAAACTACTTCAAGAATTTACCACTTTTAGTTTGTCTCACCTTGGGAATTGGTATACCTAGTGGAAATATAGATTTGGGAGCTACCATGGATGGAACTTCGGTGGGCTCGTTTTCCATTGATCCCTCGAAACCGCCCGCATATTGTCTTCCGGTGATCTCACTGGCCTCCGTGGACATGTGCCTCAAAATAAACATCCAGATAAAGGGAGCTGCGGTCCAGGCCTGTCCCACTTTCTATACCAACTACAGTAGCAGTCAGGTGGTAGGATACGATTTTCCCTGCGTTCAAATAGGCATCAGTGGCGTTAGTCTGGTCTAAAAACCATATACCATATGTAAAAAAATATAAACACAATGCTTCTTTCAAGTTTTTTATTCTTTACGCTTTTCGTTAGGTTTATAAAATGTTCAGCAGCTAGCCAGGAAAATTGCTATAGTATATACAAGTGTTACTGGTCAAATGCATGGAGTAACATTATAACCACAGGATCTAGCTAGATCCAGGACATATATTTTTTAAGGCTATTAAACAAAAACAAAAAGTTATCGGTGAAACCCATCAAGCCCAAACCACAAAGAGAAAAAATGTACAATAAACTTACAACTGAAGATCACAAAGGACTCCTAACCATAAAGAGGTTGGTCTTACGAATTCTACCAATTACATATGCGTATATTATATGTTGGGTCTTCCTTATATTTGAGGTAAGCAGCAGTTAATTTAGGCTTCAATCAGGATTTCTTTTTTTTGGGGCAGGGGGCATTTCACGAACTGCTACTACATAGGTCACCCAAAATTTAGATCAGTTCTTCGCTCGTAAATCGCTCGTACACCTTATTTATCGGTTATATCAAACTAAAACTATGCTTGGAGCAGGCCACTTTGATTGCCCAAACAGCTCGGCTGGTCCTGCATTCCGAACGGGGATCGGGATCGGGTTTGGGATCCTTCCCCTCCAAGGGATGAGGCGGCGGGCACATCGCTCACGATCGCCTTGCACATGACCGTCCTGACTCCGGCGAGGAAGTCCGAGAGGTAACATCATGTGGGCCGTGAAGGTGCCGGTGGTTTTCGCTCCAAGGATGATGAGGATTGCACTTGCAGAACGGCAGGAGGTGGCGGTGGGGGGGCACTTCGCATCCGGGGCACCGGTTTCTGGTCCTTATTGCCCAGCGAATCCCTGAGCACCTTTGGCTGCGTCGTTATGACCTTTGGTATGGTTCCCAGATGCTTAGACCGTCCATCTGCAGTGCCCTCGAATCTCACGGACTCCACGGACGAGGAAATCCTGCTGTTGCCCTCCTCATCCAATTCGTTGCCATTCTCCACCTCGTCGTCCTCATCCTCGTTCTCCTGATCCTCGATCAGGGCGCGGAACTCTTGGATCGATTCGTTTAGCACCCACAGTTGTGAAAGCAACGAGAGATCTAGTTGACGCAGTCCGTTCTGGAAAAAATAGATAAAACAAGATTAGTATGATAATTGGATAATCAGAATTGGTGCGGCTTTTTCTATGTGATACGTCTTTTTATAAAATTTAAATTTGAAAAGATTTCCTTTTCTGCATTTAAAAATAATTTATAAATCCATGAAACTTTTTAAACGGTTCAATGTAGACATTTGATATTCATTAATAAAATTTATAAATGTTAAATATGTATTTCAAGATTTTAAAATACATTCAAACTTTCAAAGTTAATTAGTTATTGTCGATATGGGTGTATCTCCATTGATTTATCATTTGCAAAATAGTTACTTTACATTTTATAGATTTAGATTGCCTTATCCGAAATACACATCTGTCTGGCTGGCCATGAATAATCCCAAATACTCATGTCCTCTTAAAGCCTTGGCCTGTATTTTCCGCCAAACATGACGCTTGTGGTCAAAATGAAAGTTCCCCTGTCGCTGTCTAGTAGGAAGGAAAAATCTCATTTGTCAATTAATATCGCGGCATAATATCGCGCGAAAAGAAAAGCAGAAAAACTTTCTGCAACCGCGGCAGCATCTCGTGGTATTAACAAAATCCGCTCAAGTCTGCCTTTTCGCTTCAGCCAACTCCCACTGAATGCAAATTAAATAAAATAAAATAAAAGTAAGAATTGAATGCGAAAATAAATGAATTTTAAGTAACTTGGAAGTTAACATTTCATTTCGAAAATGTTATGAATATTTTAATAAATTAAGCAATGAAACTTAAATGGTTTTTAAATATTTATATATTTTCTAAACCATAAATCAACTGAACCGGCTTTCCCTTTGCGGTTCCATGTAAAAACCACAAAACTCAATTTTCTTAACTTCCGTCTAGAATACCTACGGTTAACAACTTCTTCGTCGATATTCAATACCTTTGCATCTGCCTTTTTACGCTTTTCCTCAACTTTCCCAACAATGAGGAAGTATCTACGTGTTCTCCACTAAAAACTGCCCATCTGCATTTTTTTCCATTTTTCCCCCATTTTCCATGAGCCAAGTTAAGTGTGTGTGTGCCAGTTTTTCGCAACTTAATGCCGGTTGTACAAAACCTTTTTTGCCACTTCT
Organism: Drosophila prostipennis; assembly: GCA_037075205.1. Classification (NCBI taxonomy): domain Eukaryota; kingdom Metazoa; phylum Arthropoda; class Insecta; order Diptera; family Drosophilidae; genus Drosophila; species Drosophila prostipennis. The sequence continues at coordinate 222,470 of JBAMCJ010005110.1, read as the reverse complement.
GGCGGGGGCGTCGCCTTGGTTCGAATGTGAATTAGTCGCAAATTAACATACTTAATTAACATACTTGCAGGGTTAGCCGTGGGAAGTTGATCTAAATAAGTAGAATTGTGCTAATACCATTAGTTGGCTTGACCAGAAAGTACGGATCAATGTAGGTCAACTACTAGATAAGTAAAATATATATCTGATATCTTATGATTTGGATTAAAAAAAAATATATTTACATTTGTAAAATCACAGATCAGAAGGTATTGAATTTAAAATGTAATAAATGTGAAAAAACCATTTAAAGATATTGAAAAATATGGTTTGAAGACAAAAATTAAGAAAATAAATCTTTAAAATAGTTAAAACGTAAAAGAAATATATATATTTCTTCAACTGCTGTCATAAATCAAATCGATATCGGTTGACAATTTAATTAGCCCTAAGCTCTTTGCGCTAAAATTGCTTAGGGCTGTTCAAAGTGCTTATATTGAGTGGCCCGTGGTAATAGGAGGCTTTGACACAAGCAGAAGCCCTAAAAGTATTTCTTAAATGCAGCGCCAAATGGCAATGAACGCTGCAAATGCCAGACAAGGCTGCCACTGCCCTCTCTGTTTGCGTTTATACATATAAAAGTCACATCTAGGTATACTATACATATGTATATGGATCTGCCCAAGATCCAAGATAAATAGTGGCGCGTTCTATCTTTAGCCGGGAAGCCATTCAGTTTACATCAAAGATTTGCGAAGATTTCTGCACTGATGCGTAAACTCTGCAGCTGAAAAGGCGGCACCTTTGCTGAGAAATGCGGAAGATCAGGAAATGAAAACAAGCCGGGAATTTCAACAATTATCTGTAGGAAAGAAGACAATCTGAATCCCAGATGTTTGGCTGCTATTTACCGCAATCCATTTTGTTTTATTCCAGATATTTGCATTTTAAAATTAGCATAGGGAAATGAAACGTACATTTTTATAACCCCATTCCAGTTGGTGGCATTTATCGATCATTTTGCCTTTTTATGGAAGTGGCTCGCGTTTTATTTTGTTATATATATTTCAAACGTCATAAATTTACCGGAATGGCAAAAAGTGTAGTTTATCTACTTTTGCCTTTTAAATAAAATGATCCGATTTTATTTTATTTGTATAAATAAAAATTAAAAGGTTAGCAATCACATGTAAAAATATAATAAAAATAAAATTAAGGTTGTGAAAAATGTATAATTACCTAGTAACCAGAGAATAAATAAATAAACAAAATTAGAAAATTATTTTAATATTTTTAAAATTATTAAATTAAAATAACCTGTAGATATTTGTTGATAAAAGTAAATATAAAGTTAAATAAGTAAAACCCACTAAACATTTTAAACAATCTGTTTCTAAAATACCATATATCAAACGAATTAAGCAAATAAAAGCCGACCCATTAGGTTTTTCTACACCCTTTTATTACACCCCACGGATTTAATTAACTCGAGAGGTAGGCAAATGAAGCAATAGATGGATTGCAGAACGAATATATATCTTTAAAAAGCCCTCGGCGGGGAGGTTGGCGTGTCATGTTCGCGGTCTGATAAACTGAGCTCGGTTCGCATGTGCCAAATAAAGTGGAACAAGTGAGAAGCAGCTGAGATTAGCCGCAAATGGGGGTCTTTCTTGGCCAACAAGAGACTTGGGGCTTAATCGGTAGCCGACGATCTTAAGGCTGGAGAAAGAATGCCCAAGTCAAGGCCATTTTATGTAAGCCGTAAAAATCCATTTCATGCATTGATGCATTTCTTCTCACAAACTGTCCGCTGGCTCTTTAGTTACTTAGCTTCGAGCTTTGGTTGCCTCTTTTTTTGTTCATAAATTTAATTTGCTGCCATAACCGAGGTATCTGGCAAAGCAACATAAATTAGCTGAAGCGGACCCGCTTTGTTGCTTTGTTGCTTTGCTGCCAGCTTGCTTACTTGCTCACTTGCTTACTTGCCCGCTTGCCAAGTTGCCAGATTGCCTGGCTTAATGGCTGCGCATGCGCTGATTAGTCTTACTCCTGTTTTCTCCCATTGTGGCTCGGCTCGACTTGGATCGGCTGGGATCGACCGACTCTGCCTGGTGCTTTTTATTTCTCCCCGATGCGTTGTATTGCATTAACCAGGTTTATTACTTCATTTTCATCGTTGTACACATTAGAGATGGTGCCGCTGATGGCGATGGGAATGGCGGCCTGTAACAATTGAGCCTAATTTGACATGACAATCACCTATTAATGCGGATGGTATAGGGTATAAGGTTTCAGGGTTTATGAGTAATGCAGAGAAAACCAACAGAGCCAAAGAATAATTGAGTTTTGGGTAACGTTTTCAATGAGAAAACATAAAATATATCCTTTTCAATAAAAATATCCCATCGAATTGAACTAACACCAACTATGTTTCCTTTGTTAAGCACTTTGTAAGGTATTATTTTTCATTGTAAAAAAAAAAACATAAACTATAGAATGCATAATCGCATTATAGGTGGCACGTCAAAAACTCATTGTGCCCCGGACTGAAAGCTGATCTAATAACCCAATAATAACCAACTACCGCCGCTGACCTTCAGCAAATATTTACTTTCAATTCGTGTCCAATATTGGGTGAGTAAAAGCGGCTTTATATCAAAAGTACACAGTGAGTGAACAATGCATATCAGTATCTATAACTTGGGTTCACCAAGAAGGCTAACCACTCAATCTCTGCCCCGTTCGGCATTCGAAAGCAAAAGCAAAAGCAAAAGCGGCCAACTAACATAATTGCAAAACAAAAACAAAAACAACAAAATAAAAATAAAACACATTCACACACCGGACCCATACTTACTGGCTTACACACCCACCGAACTGAACGATCAGAGCTTGAATCGTTAATCAACCGACCGAAACCGAAACATTTGCGAAAAATAAAAACCAAGAAAAGATAGTTCAGATAGGTCAACACACCGATACTCTAACAAATAAAGATAGTAATTAGTTTAAAAAATAAACCAAAAATCACTTCCCCCATTGATTCAAATCTATAATACCAAGAAATTTGTGTTTTCCTTTGAATGGCGTCTAAACAACCGGGGGTTTATCCTCCCTTAATGGCATTTCAACTTGGCCAGCAAATGACTAAGACCCGGTAGAGTTAGATAAACAAAGCCCCACAGAGATATTGTGGCAACGAATAAATTTAAATGCCTCGCAGAAAAAATAGCACACAATAATAAATGGTTGGGTAAATACAATGACCAATTAAAGTGTCATTGGGCTGAAATCGCCAAGCTTTGATGTAACAAAAGGTAACAGCTAATAGAACTACCCATATGAAATGCGTGTAATAGTAATAATAATAATAACAATATTACAACAGGAAATGTGGCCCACAAATATATCAATTTGAGCCCAAGACACTCGGCCAAGTCTTAAAAGCCATATTGCACAACAGCAGACATGCAAATTGCGCAAAATGCTTTAAATGGTGCACAATTTAGTATTTATTTCCAATTGTTCACCACCGCCACAGATCGACGTCTAAATCGGAGCAGCACGAAAAAGTCAGAAGACTTTTGGTTTTGATTTGATCCGAGACAATACTATAAAATGGCCGCTCCTAAACTCAAGGCTTGCTTGTGGGGTATTTACACCTACGCCTAAGCGAGTATTAAACAGGTTCTTATGGCCATATTAATACCATGGAATATATATAAGTGTGTATTGAACAAAATTAAATGTGAAAGGTTCGGCCAACATTTAGACTTTGCCCCTGCCGCAGAAGTTTCGGTATTAGGCGGCTGAGCTTAAGTTTACCAAGGCAGGTCAATAAAGTTCACTTCCAATTGCAGCTTATACCCTTAAGAATTGTGTTATATTTCAGCCAGAGAGTGACAACATTCGAATAAAAATAACTGTGTTCGTCAGAGAACTGGTTTTTGGTTGTTGAACATTAAATTGGCGACTAAATTGTTTTGGACCCAATGCAAATTTTTTGAAATATTTTATTTCGAAATTGAGTCATTGGGGAATTTAAGGTATTTCTGTATCAGGAGTAAATTTATGCATTTATAATATTCTAACAGAGAAAGGTTGTATTTTGAAGTTAAAAAGAAAAAAAATACCTATATTTACAAATAAGTATTACAAAATGACGTCCGTAGTGTAATAATGCGGGTTCTATAAAGCATGTGCCTTAAAAGTGCTTACGTGCTTATTTATAATAACATAAAATGTATTATAACCCCTACTCAACCGATCTTGGCTGATATGGGAACTGTTTTCATTTGCGATTAACAATACAATAAAATATGATTGAGATCTCACCATTTCCTTCCGCAGCGTCGCAATTTGTGCATCCAGAGTGCTGCCTGCTTCGACTGCTTGGGGGTTTCCTTTGGCGGATAAACTGGGGGATTTCGCCTCGCATTTCGCTGCTATTGTTGGTATGACCGTATTTCCGTTTGGCGATGCGGGCAGTAACTTATCGATGGCATTCTCATTGCTAACCTGGCTGTCCCCTGTAAAAGTGTCGTTTGGTTTTTGGCTGATATCGCTGCTGTTGTTGTTTCCTTCCACATCGCTCAGGAGTCCCGAATCGGAGCACAATAGTTTATTAAAGCCGATCAGAGATTTTGGCAGCGGTGGCAGTTCGCAAACTGAATTTCCACTGCAAAGATAAGATGTGGGAAAACAAGAGTTAGTTCTATGAATTTGTTTAACCGAGAGACAATACATACAATTTACTTCCAACCCAACTATACCTTTGCTTGCCACCCAAATAGCCATAACCTTGCCAATAACCAATCACATGACCATCTAGACCATCATCACTATCCTTATCAAAATCATCTGTACCATCATCATCACTTTGGTTGATCATTTCGTTTAGGACCAGGGGTAAAACGGTCGCCGCCTCACCGAATTCACTCTCATCGTCATCGTAATCACTGCAGGTTGTGGGTGTTTCACCGTGCCCCAATCTCAGTTCCTCATCCTCGTCCTTCTCGTCAATGTTGAAGAATCCGTCCTGAAATCGCTGATACCACTTGGCCACATACTGGGCACTTGGGCAAAAGGGTCCGAAGGCATTGCGGCACTCCTCGAATATCTGGGCAGGATGGAGGCGTCTGCGGAAGCCAAACAGGATGCACTGCTGCAATTCCACAGGCGAGGGCGCCGGAATCGGCGAGAGGAACAGCTCATCCAGATCCTCGGACATTTTCGGTGACTTTGTGAGATGGCGCTTGAAACTTCTTATCACATTAGCTGCAAAGTTTCCATTCGAGATAATAGATAAGTGGATCTTTTAGATTTCATATTTGAAGCTGGGAAAGCTTGGTGTTTCCTTAATTGCAACTCAACGCATTTCCTTAGTTTCAACAGAGAACGAAAAACACAGGAACACAGAAATTATAGAACGCTGGATGAGGTGATGGGTTCTTGCAGCATGGGATATTATCAGATGTTGGTTAGGCACAGCAAATGTTATGGCTTTTTGTATTATTTTCTATGAAAAGACTTGTGACATAAGCTGCAAAGTGGATAATAAACTATTTTTGTACATACTATATAGGAATAAATATAAACAGCGCAACAGGTGGGTAGTAGTTCTTATCGATTAATGAGTTGTTGACCAAGCAGATAAGATAAGTCCCTTTTGTTATACTTATAGATCCTCTTTCTGAGAATTTAAAAGATTTCTAACCACAAAGCTGGTCATTAAAAATAATTAAAAAGCTCAAAGAATTTAAAATTATAGGTTGAGCAGTTAGAGATCTTAAATTCTCCTTGTGAAATCAGACTTGGACTCAAAAGAATGGCATTTCAATCTCAATCTGTAATATTAGCACAGGCATTCGTATGTACAAAGATACTTGAGAACATGGGCAGATATGCGAAAAAGATAAAGTTATGTACATAATGCAGGCACAACTCCGTTCGTCAAAGAAAACCAGACACGAAGGCCATCAACTTATGGCTTTTAGAATGCTAACAAACGAGTTCAAAAAATATTGTTAAACAGTCTGTTCAGTCAGTTGCATCAAAGGCCATAATACAGTCGCAAAAACGTGGTCAATGCAATGATAATTTGGTTTGTGACTTCATTTAATCGTAATGGAGATTACCAAATCAATGGAAGTGAGGCATTTTTCAAAGTAATCAGCTTTTTGGGGTAGTCTAATCTTGAAATATTTTTCTTAGTATATTATTTATTTTGTAAAACGTCTTTAAGGAAACTTTATTTATGAGACTTCTGATTGAAAGCCCTAAATTTATTTGGATTATTTTTCTTTTTTAATTTTTTAGACTAAAATAATAATATAAGCAATAATAAAATAAAATAACTTTTATTGTCGGTCTATGATTTTTTACTAATAATTTTAATTAAATTCAAACGTATTTTGCAACCTATTGGTTTGTCATAACATTAAAAATCATACCTTATAAAAAGTCGTTTAGCTAAATAAAACCCAGCTGTTTTAATATTTCAATAGGGCTGCCCGACAATATTCATAGCCATAATCAACACCTTTCATCTATTTTCGACCCACACGTCAAACTATTTTAAATATTCCAATTGAATCAGTCAGCAGATGTTTTAAGCTCTATATTCCCACCTTAATGATGCCTAATTAAAGTGAATATGCAATTATTAAAACGAAGAACTCAACAAGTGATCACAATTATAATTTCCTTTTTAATTTCCTAGTGAACTGATATTACGTCATGAGATTTTCACACAAAAACACATTGGGAAAAGCAATTTTCTGCGCAGGGCAAGGCTGGAGGTCAACGAAAATGATTTTATACAAACACGTAGTAGGTGATGGCTCTATCTGAAATGTCTCACATGTCGGTTAATGAAAACACATGTATATCATAGACGATCCGCAAGTTGTTACTTTTCGAATAGCCGATGATGTTGTGAAGTAATAACACATTGGAAAAACACTGCGGCAACATATTCCTTTTTTAAAGACAACACACACAGAAATCAGCACGAAAACTTTGTATTTCTTGTATTTATTTATTTGCGAAGCAAAGGCAGCAGAAAAGATATTATTATTATTTATTTACTATTCAGCAGCATGTCTAATTTGGTTTGCTAATCTGTCATTTTTATCTGAAGAATTCACACAGCTGCGTAAACATTGTCATTAAAGAAGAAAGAAAAAAAGGGTCTTGCGATTCAGCGCGTACTCACAAATTACGATTTGTACAAACAGTATGGGAAAAATGAACATATAATCTGTATTTCCTAGTTCCGTTTCGACGTGGATATATTTTGTTTGTTTCGCTGCGAAATTCGCGTGCAACTAAAAATTAAATGCTGCCACTTTCGGCCACGTTGGAGCACCCGAGTCCCAATCGGAATCCAAATCCCCGCAGTGAGCGAGCCCCAAGGAAAGGAACCTCAAAACAGAGAAAGCCACGCGATCGACCAGCACGAAATGCTCACGAGAGTGAGAATTAGGAATCGAGACAAAAATAAAAATATATAAGAAATGAGCAAATTGATTTAATAAAAAAATAAAATGACAAACAGGGTGTTTTAAAAGAGGGGAAAGGTAATAAGGAAGTAAGTTTACTTTTTATGCCATTATTTATTTTGTATCAGCCAATGAATTAAATTCTTTCTAGCTACCATTACCATGGGCTAGAAACTTATGATCTTCATATATAGATTTTTATACTAAATATTTGCCCATTTGTTTTGTATTGTTCTATCGAGTTTAAGGACTTTCATATCGACTTAAACATATTTCCCTAATTACTTTACTTTGAAATTACATGACAGTTATTTCTAATAATTAAATTCGGAGCCTATTGTATAAAACGGCAGCAAAAAGAAATTAGATCTAAAATGTAAAATATTTTGTAAATAAAAACACATGGCAAATATAAAAGTCCTAATCGCCAGATTTTACAACAATTTTAGATTCATTGTAAAAAGATTTCCCCTAGCTGCCGTTTCCTGTAAATTGTTTTCCAAAACACAATCGTAAAATCGTCATACATGTACCATAAGATCCCCAGCCGTGCACCACCCTGTAGTGCCCCTGTCACCATCGCATCCCCAGATATTTTTAGAATATAACAAAATAACACGCTCGCGCTGATGTAGTACATCATGTACGAAATAATCAGGCGGCTCTTCAGGGAGACGCGAGACCTTAGGTCGATCCGAAGCCAAATCCGAATAGCCGGCAATAACAGAAGAATCGTTCCCATTCCCATTCAGAAATATCCGAAAATGAAGGCGAGTGATGCAGCCGTCAAAATTTGTCTTATTTGGGACCCCAAACAGCGTCTCTTGACTTTTTTGTTTGGTTTTTAGTTCTAGAGAAGAGACCAAAGCGAATTGGGAGCGTGCGGAATGCGACTGTAGCTATGCTATATATAAACCGGGTGAATTTTTTAGAATCCAAACCACGCATTGCTGTGACCCACAGAAGAAGTGCATCGAACGGGGAAATTATACAGACAATTGCGCAGGTGGCACGTTGCAGGATGTCTTTCGAGAATAATATATATAGTACAGTGTATATATATTAGCGCCATAGTGATTTCTCGAGTCTGCCTCTGCCTACGTGATCATAATACCAATAGTTGACCCAAAAATTTCACCAGACTCTCGCACATTTATGAGCTTTCCTTCGGCTAAAATGCTTGGCAAAACAAATGGCACTCAAGGCGAGTCGACAAGGTGATAAAAGGGGGATTTAAATGGCTGCGTAGAGATCTGTGGGTCAGTTCTTCAAGAGACGCGAAGAGACTCTTTCGCAGCCATTTAATGAGGGCACGGTAAAGACTAATAACGCCGCCTCAAGTTGGGAATTGACTACCACACAATCGGGTTCCAGTTTCTCACAGTAACTTTCTCACGCATTCTAATAAGGCATCGTTTTCCATTGTCTTGAAGACCGGAGGAACCCATAGAGTCCGGTGCAAATTAAGTGAGAAGTTACCGAGTTGCTGGTTAGTCTTTTTCGGGGGAGTTATTATCGCCAGTTACTCACGTATTGTCGCCCTCTACGTGGAACCACTCCCAAAGAAATAAAAAAAAATAAAAACCTCCAGAAAATCAGTCATATCGAAGCGTTTTCGCTTTCGTTTAAAATGCCCTCTCACAACTACTCACCGCCAGAGCCCATAAATTTCTATTTTCTAGCTTTTATTTTTCGTTTCGTAGTTTCTAAACAAATAACCAATAGAGTTAAATGCAAATGAGCCGCCGACTAGAGCGGTTTAGTTACCCAAATAAATTGTGTTGTGCGGCATACGATTAGTCGCGCGTTTCTCTTTCGAATCGGAGTCCGAATAAAAAGCGAAATTTTGATTTCGGTTTCCTGATTAGTAGAACGAAGCCGGCCAATACCTTACTACCTTACCCACCGCCTTACAAATAGCTCTTCGAATGGCTTAATTTATGCAGATTCACCATGTGTATACATATAGCATGATATCGGCATATCGGCCACTGCTGAGACTTTGTTCGCCAGAAACCCAAAAGCGAAAGCCCCGCAATATGAGCGGGACATTTTTGAGAATACCACAAAATATGCAAGACACGCTATTGATCCCATTAAAAGAAAAGCAAAAAAAACAAGTAACAATACGAAAAGAGGGGCTCTGATGATTAATTGTCTTTTAAAACAATCGAGTTATCCCAATTTGGAACGAGAGAGCGCCTATAAGATATTTTTAACGCATAAAATTGGCTAGGAAGGTAACATATAGTAAAAGCTATAAACAAATTTTAACACAGCTAGTCTTACTTAACTTGAAGATTCAAAAATCCTGTTGGATTTTAACAACATTGTTTTTTAAGAATAACTAAAAATATCAATCTGTTATAGCTTACCAAGACTTTTATATTCAATTTCAGGTGTAATATGGCCTTAACCATGACCAATTTCAAGTCCGATAAAATATTACAAGATATTAGTTTTTTAGGAATAATTCGAAACAAAATGAATTGATTTCGAAGCTTAAATTAGTGGTGTAAAATCAATTTACCACGAAAGTTTTCCCATTTTTACGATACGCAGGCGTACAAATAAAAGTAGGCAATTTAAAAACCCAAGTGCTATTAAAATTTCCTTATGTGAAAGTAAAATGTTCAGTGTGAAGCTCTTGGCAACCGCAAAACGAATAAATCCGTCCACTTGACCACCGAACGGAACAGGAAACTTGGAAACTTGGGCAATACTCGCGCACCTGAGATACGAATCTACAAATCCACAAATCTGCGCCAGCTTGGCTCAGACGGCTATTTTTGGCCAGACATCTGCGTGGAGTTGTTGGCATTAAAAAATTGGCATTAAAAATAAAAGTAAGGTAACACGACCGCAGAGTGGGGGACACATTGAATGGGAAACGAGGTCTGAACGCTGTAAAAACATATGGAATCTATTCGAATGAAAGGGCTTTTGTAGGAAATGAAAACAATATCTATAAGCTAAAGGCAATTAAGAATTGTTTATTTTAACCTTAGCCCAGATACGATTCTGATTATAAAATCAGTTAATAAGTCCCATAGGTCTTACCCTTAAATTCCCCGACTTAAAGCCTAGATTATATCATTAGTTTATAAACTGTAACAGAGCGTACAAAAATTAATGTGTGCTCTATGTTTTCGGTTTATGTAAGCCAAGTCGGCCCACACTCGTAGACCAAGTTGAGTGGAGTCCAAAAACTTCATCCACTTTTGGCTTCCAGGTCCAGCATGCTGGCTGCTTTTCCGCATGTTTTGTTTTCCGTTAAAATCAAGTTTATAGTGTCTCTGGGTATTTTGGCCACTTTTTGGCAAAGTTTGTCTCTTGGATGGCAGAGTGGTTTGGTCTGTATTCCTCACCTTGTAAACTAGTAACACTCATTTGGGCATTCGTTTCTGGTACAAGTAGTAAACACTCTACTAATCACACACTTAATTGAGTTGATCTTTCGCAGAAGTTTCACAGCTTAAGATCCATTGACCTGATATTTCTTTTTTTTCTTCAAAGAACAAGGGGGTAGTTGAACTCTGAGTATCTGTCGCATCATCTTGGGATATTTAGCTGCTAGCAAAGTGAAACAGAAGCAGAAGCATATTACGCAGAAATACGGGTACTCCGCACACCTGAAAGTCAGTCAGTCAGTGGGATTGCCGAGTCACCTGTCGTACTTTAACGGTTCTCACACTCTCGTAACAGCCTCAAAAAACCTGACTTGTATATCTTTGGCAAACACACAGAAATTACAACTCTGGCAGCTCTGGAAATACGAAAAACTACTGAGTGGCTGACAGCCATCAAGACTCAAGACTCGAAAACCGAACCGAACCGAACCGGCCATGATTTTAATCGTAGTTGAAGGTGTTTCTGGGCCTAGTTTCTATGGCATTACCTTAAAAAACCCATATAAAATGTATATCATAGGCAGAAAATACAACACAACAATTGGAAAGGTTTATAAATCTAAGCACTTCATTCAACAAATAAAGCTGCAAGGATGGTTTACCTGTAATATGTTTATACTTATTTTTTGGTGAAAGCTTTTGTGTTTGACCTGCTAATCACCTAAAACCCCTTGTTCAAAATAAATGAAAATCTGTAAAGTCGAACTAAGATATATATAAAAAAACTACAGTTTCTTTTATGGGCTTCCAAAAGCGGCTTGCATTTACATTGAATTTCTAGAGATATGTAAATCGCCATCTGGATTGACTTTCATTCGCTTCGCCATTTCCCAGAAAATTATGTTGGAAAATGATTGGTGGTAAACAAGCAATGCGAAGCAATAATCAAGTTGCAGTCGTCGTTATTCAAGACATTACCACATGCAAACATTCCATTTCGCTTTTAATAATGGCTTACAAATGACAATTAAGCGCGATTTTCAAAGGAAAAGTAAGTTCTTTAAACTCCAAAAGAGTGAATGAAATTTTTGTATGCCAAAGCAAAGAAATGAATTCACGGAAATGGCTTTATAAAAGTTTTACGACCTTTATTCATTCTTGTAAAGTGTCAGTATTCTATACATATATGTATAGCGTATAGGAAACGGTAAACCATTCTTGATAACGGCAACCATTATGCAAATTGAAATCGAAGGAGCAATAACTGGCAATTGGGATTGGTGCAGCAACATTGCTTTCGCCATGTGAATGTGATTGAATTTGAATTTATTTTATAACGCTTGCCTCGAAGTTGCAACAGTTAGCCACAGCCGATGGAAATAGATATAGATATAGATAGTGTAGGTATATACATATATATATACATATCTCTCTGAATCACCTCATATGCATAAGAGCCAATCTACACGTTCGGGCATTTGAAAGATGCAATTTGCCAGTTGCATCTCGCTTTAGGAAATGACTTCTCGACAATGTTCGCTTAAATATGCATTGATTGAGTGAGTAATAGATAAAGTGAAATACATTATTATCGGCACAAAGTGCTTGCTTGAGAAGGAGAGTCGAACCGAGTTATTTCAATTATATACGTTTTGTTATTGAAATGCAATTGTGTAATGCGTGAAAAATTTTTGGTTTTCTTTGGAATTTTAATCATTTGGAATTAGTACTACGAATTATAGTATTACAGTATTATAGTCCCAATTTAATCAGTTTGGAAAAATATTTCAAAGTTACGTTTTTGTAACTGTTTTTTATGCCGATGGATCTTCTCCCCAAAAATATGGTTATTTTATTAGTAAATAGATTATGATCGTTAATCATTATTTGCATAAAAATAAAGACTGACTTGGCAACGGGTTTTTTCATACACAGAAGACTAGATTCATTCACTGGTTTATTTTAATATGAGGTATCATTTTCAAGAGATAAGCTCCAACACTAATTTTTAATAAAGCCTGATAACTTGCAACTTTCTAACAAGAAGCGCACATGATTAGAGAATATTAGCTCGTGATTTATGGGCCAGTTTCTATCGACCTGAAATTCTGATGGCTATTCAAAGCCAATGAAATGAAAGCCGCGCTTCGTGTGAATAAGCAAATATTGGAATAATACATATATGCACGATATATGAAGTATCTTGGTCGTGTGTGCGATGGCGCAAATGCCAAGCACTGTGAGTCACGATAATCACTTTTCGCGGCGACAAACACGTAGCGCAATATAGGAATATACATACAAGTATTTTATTTATATGTTAATATAAACACAGGCCCATTGTGTATAACCGCTAAAATCCGAACATTTCGAGTCGCAAAAGAGCGCCTCGAAAAAACGGGTTTTTGGCCACTTCGATTATTCTGCTGTTTCGCAGTTTGCTGCTCAAAATACTAACGAGTAAACCTAAATTGTTAATATCCCAAGTAGCCGCAAATACTTGCAAAAGCTCGCACATGCAATGTGCAACGTGCGGCGTGCAACTAGCAATGTGCAACATGCAACACAAACCACATTCGAAATGATGTCAGCACAGATAAATTAATGTAAGCCAAGCCAAACCCGCTTCTGTGGGAGATCTCACTCGGAAAGTGTGCGATGCGAGGTGGGAAACAATAGAGGACCCCAGATGATGAAGAGCTAGGTGCTCGGGAGTTCAGATTCGGATGCGCATTCCGTGGGATGCGCACGGTCGATCAAAACCATGTCAATGGAGCCCAGCGAAACTCGGTGAAATAATTGCGGTAGCTCGATATTTTTGCATATCCATCACATAAAGTGCGGCACAGACACATTCGAAACTATTACGACCTCCAAACTCGATCTCTTATAGGTCCGCCATTAATGAGCCCTATCTTTCTTTTCCTTCGACCAAAAGTTAATTTCCATATTCATTAACACTAAATATACGGCAATAACAATAAATATTTTTATAGCAGCGATTATGAATGCTAACTCCTAACTCCTTTCCATAAAAATACACATTACTCCCAATATTAATGGCATTCCAATTCATAATGATTGCAATTTATGCGAAACTTAAAATGAAAGATATCATAGATTATAATGTTATATGTTTGATCATATTTGATCTATATTTTTCCCCGTTATTAAAAAATCATGAAAAATCTTCAAAATATATTATAAAAGACTTTTAAAACTCACCGTTTTCCGTTGCGAGAACGCTTCTCGGTCTCGGCCTCCTTGACGCTATCCCAGCTATCGCCCACTCCCGAGGACATGTCGTCCAGCCGCTCCTCATCCTCCATGCCCGAATCCTCGAGGCTGATGTGGCAACTGGTCAGAGTCACCGCGGTGCCATTATCGCCCACCTCGATCCAATCCGAGGTGCGAATGCGTTGCGATCGCTCGGTTCCGTAGGGCGATGAATCCGTGGAGCAACCCGAAGGGCAGCGTTTTCTCGATGAAACACCCTCCTTGCCAACATTCTCCTTCAACGATTTGTTGACCGCAAAGGTGAGGGTATCCTCCTCATCCACATCGCCATCTGCATCCTCCACATTGTCCGCATCCACATCCTCGGTATCCCCATCATCGATATCGATGGAGTTGTAGCGCCTGCGAGAGGCTACGCTTTTGGGAGTAGATGTTGTTGGGGGCGTTAGTGGGGATTTGGCGGTGGGCAGCTGCTCCAGGGAGCAGGACTTGTTCCTCATGGCCGCCAGCTCCGAGATGAGCATCTCGTGGAAGGCTTGCTTCTTCTGGGGAGTGTTTCCCACGCTAATCGAACTCTTCATGGTTTGCGTTTGGGAGTTGGAGCCCCCATTTACATTGATTCTCATGCAATTCCCGGTGGATTGGATGGTCAGGACGGGATCCGCCTCCTGTTTCAAGGCCTCGTGCTTGGTTATAATGGTGGTATCGGTGGCTGCCTGTTTCTGGCTCTGATTTATGATGATCTCCGAGAACAGACGCTCGGCGGCATTCTTGAGATTATTCTTGATCTCCACTGTGCGGCCAGCCAGAAATCCTCCAGGGGGTGTGCCCTGCTCCTTTTGAAGGCCATCCAGGGTGGTTTTGGATCTCCTGAAGAGGCCAGTTGATGGGTTACTGGGTGCCACCGGTATATCCTCCACATCCAAGGTGGCCACGGGCAGTTGAACTATTTTCCGGGGTCTGGGAAGCGGTTGGCTGGCCGGCTGGAGTCCCGCCCTCTCAAAGTCCACCTTTCCCAGACTCAAGCGGGTCTCCTTGCGGGGCGTGGTCTGCGGGGATCCACCGATGACGCTTATGGAGTTATGACGATTCACCGTGACCACCGAGGAGCTGATGGTGATGGGATCCCTGGGCTTGGCCGTTGGTACATCGGGTGCTTTGCGCAGTTTCAGGGGTTTCACGGGGGGAACGGGATTTGGCACCGCTGTGGTGGGCGTCTGGGTTTGGGCCTGTTTCTTGGGAAGATTAACACTGGGCGACTTGTAGACCAGGGTGCGACCCACTGCACTCAGTTGGCTCACAAAGGTGGGCTTCTTTTGGATGATGGGCGGCGTTGCTCCCAGTCCTGATCCTCCATGGGCAGCTGCTTTGGGCCTGGGCGGAACTGGTGGACCTGGCCTCTTAACCACCACTGCAGTGGCTCCTGCTGATCCGGCGGCTGTGGTGGCCATTGCTATATTCTCACGCCAAAACCGCACTCGAAAACCAGTATTTTTAGGTCACTTCTCGAACGGCGAACAAGAGACTACAACTGCGCTTATTTATTATTATTACTTAGCATAAGCGCGCAAATGGGAAACTAGTTTTGTTTGGCTCTTCTCACATGGCGATCTCCTCATCTCCCCGCCGATCCTCCGCCTGCTCTTCCAATGCAGCTGCCTTCGAAAGAGTCGATCTCTGATCTATTTTGAATATAGGCCAGTGCAACGGAGCTAGTTGGATGTTGTACGTTGTATGTTGGATGTGCCAAGTAACACTTTATTGCTCGGTTATTCTGTTATTCAGTTATTCGATATGGAATATGGCCACTCGGCTTTTTGCTCTTTGGCGAAACTCGTTTTTCGTTGATCTTTGGGGTTCTGTGGATTTTAAAGTGAAAGGGTTCCGTTTATTTTGGTTTTTGGTGTCTCTACTTCGGTCCAATGGAAACTTTAGAGGCCCACAATGCCAAGCCAATTTAAGTGTTCATTATTTTTTGGTAAAAGAACCCAAAAAGCCTACAACCCATAACAAACGATCTAATTGCTTTATTATAATAGGAAATACACTTGAGTTCCTTAAGGTCTTTAAGGTGAAAGGGTTTTGGGATGGGATCTTTAATATCTGAAGGTAGTTAAATCAATTAAAATAAGCTTATATGGGGCTAAGATAAGCTGACAAATGAATGAGCTATAAAAATCGATAAACAAAGGTTTAAGATTTTAACAAAACCATAAAGGCACTTAAAATATTTAACAAAACACACACACGGAAACACTTTAAAAAGTGGGCTTTAAAAGAATGGCGTTGGCAATTAACGGTTTTTGTTGTTTGTACAAAGAAGTTTCACTTTAGCACTGGAATTTCGGCACTTGCTGGATCTCGAGTTTACGATCTTTTAACGGCCTTTATTTGTTTAAATTTTATGTATATTATTTATGCACTGCACCCACACACACACACCTAGATATAAATCACTGAAGCGATTTACAAGGCAGGGTTAAGTGAGTTTATATAGGGTTTTTCGTTGGGGTCTGTAGTTCCAGTAAAAATGGAAGTTGTCTCGGGTTATTCTAATGAGTTGAGTGATTCATCTGCGTTTGTCAAATAGTAAATATTGCACTTTTGCGCTTCAAATAGCTGAAAACCATTGCATCCGATACACTCACTCACACACACTCAGGCACACTCACACACACACGTTGTTTTTGAACCGATACGAATACGAATACGATACTTTATGCTATATGTCCGCTGTACGTTGCGCTTTGCACGAGAGCCAGAAATCAACTGAAACGGAGAAAAAAGATTCGAAAGAGCGAATGCTAAGCGCACCTTGCTCAATATTGTTGTTGCTACACGGCCACACGAGTGTGTGAGTGTGTGCGTGAGTGTGCGGCAGTGTGGGTGCTTTGGATAAACGAGTGACGCGGCAAAACTCGAAAAGTCTGCACTTTAAAGATTTAAAGATATTATAGGTAGACGCGGAACTACACTATATCTCTTGTTAAATAAAAAAAAATGTTTAAGTATTAACTTTTTAAAATTTAACGAATTTTCTATTATTTTGTTGATTTTAAGGTTTTGTATTTATTCTCAATTAGGTCATCTTAAATATGAGATTTACTAAAACGTATTTTTTTAGTTGAATGATTAATTAAAAATGAGTAAACGAGTAAATATTTAAAACGAATTTACTGTAACTCATGTTATGTTGAGGACAGCTATTCTAAAACTTTTCTTTGGTATCTTTTTTTATGGGAGACCCTTCAATAAAACCACAATAGTTAGAGTTTCGAGGAGTTAGAAACAAAACGAGTTGAACTTTAGTTTATCTTTAACTTTTCAACCGAAACCAAAACCAGCTCTTATACAATTCTGGTTCCTCTCTTTTAAATAGCTCTCCGAATTTTCGGAAGAGAAACTTGGCACATGGCCAGAAGTGCATTGATTGCTTCTTGAAAACGGGTGGTGTACTATGAAGATGATGATGAGGCCCCCCGTTTGCCGGCGTCTGGCTGCTGTTCGTTTTTTCCTTTTTTTGGGGGGTCGTCTGGCGTTGCAACAGCTGTTGTTGCCGCATCGCGACAAAACACCCGCCACCCCAACTCCAAAAAATAAAATCTTTATTGATTGCATGTGCAAGTACTACTGTATGTAACATAGGGTGGACTTTCATGAACCAAATGGTAAAGGGTTAATATTTTGTCGAATCTAAAATATTTCATTTTTAAAAAAAATCACACATACGTAAAAAATTACTCATACGACATGTTAACTCGGTCAACCTTTTTTTGAGAGAACACCATCCGAATGTGGAAGGCATGCAAAAATGGTAATTTTAGGGTGAAAGTAAGATGCCAACAAAGACATCCATTTAGTTAAGACCATTTAAAAGACCAAAAAGAGCATTTTGAAGAGAGAACTCTTGGATGACTTTCTTTAATAAAGGTAAAGGTAGGTGTCAAAGGAAAATAACCAGAATGAATATATTAAATTCATATTCAAAAAGAATTCTTACCATTCTTTAGAAAATATTTCTTTTTGTTTACCATTTTTTATTGTTCTAATGACAAGTCGTACAAAGGCAAAACTACGTATGAGTAATAAATTCAAAAAAATTATCTGTTTATAAAATCGTACTTAGTACATTTGTTTTTGGAGACACCAAAAGAGAATTTGGTCCACCCTTGTGAATATGCACAGATTTTACAGATTTACTATGCCATGAATGCATGTTACATGTACGTAGACATAAAATGGGAAGTTAAATTAATAGCTCTAATAGTGCTTCCCTTGTCACCACTTTTACTAATGTCACTGCTGAGTAAAAGGCTCCAAAAATTTGATACTTTAGAATGTCAGTATGTAATTTATTGGTTCCTACAGCAGTGTATATATTTGTTGCCGACGATTCATTTTTGGGGGTAAAGCCATTTGGAAATGGTGCATTTATTATTGAACGAGTAGACGGACATCGCTAAACTATGCAAATGAGGTAGGGAAGCCAAAAAACCAGTCAACAGGAGCCAAACCATTTAAACCAATGCCTGTTTTACTCATGTTTTGCCTTTCCTTTACTTCCAAATCAAGTACTTCAACCCTTCCTGCAATTATAATACCTAAGATTTACAAATGTCTGCAGTGTGGTTCCCCATATCGAATTACAACCATCTATGTTTACTTTGTACTTATTACTAGCACGCACCTGAGGAAGCCCCAAATACGAAGGTTAAGCTTTTGTTAAATAGCTTCCCAGCCCGTTGGAATGAATGTTTTAGACATACTTTAATCCCGAAGCACTTCAAAACCAAGCCCCCTTCCATCATCATAAGCAATAATATCGTTAGGAGAATTAAAGTTACAGTTTATGTCCTGTTTGCACATTTTTACTTTACACAAAATATAAGTTGTTTAAAATTTAGTTATAATAAGTGGGTTAGATTAAGTTTGTTTGATTTTTAAAATAACTTATTTTCGATTCGGCGCTCCGAGTCATTCGTACCTTTGCAGGTTGGCCAGTAGTTTATTTTTAATCTACATAGTTAAAGTCAAGTTAGTGACTTATGGCCAAACGGACAGATTTAATCATAATCGAGAATATCAAAAACAATGCTTCTGTACAGTCAAAATGTAAACTTACAAGGGTATAACAATATACAATTGACTTTCGAAATAATCAACTTGTTAAAACAAATCCTATACACATATTCACACACTCAGCGTTAAAAATACATAACATATTTTGCGTAAGATTAAACAGTTCGCGCCAGCAGCAATTGTTAACAACTTTTACAATGGGGGATAAAATAGGTGTTTGGGGACAGACAGAAATTAGTAATTACGGATTATATGCATATATAAATAAGCGATGGCGCTAGTTACTAACGATACAAAATGTCACAAATACAAAAATAAAATAATATTTTACTTTTACTCTTCTATTTATCTCATCCACTACCTAAAGACTAATCCGCAATGGCCGTGTAGGGTAGACTGCTGTGCTTCGGCTTCGTCTTGTTGATGAAGACCTTGATGGCGCCATTGAAATCGGCGCTGACCAACACATAACCACATCCCTTTTTGTGCTGCTCGACCAGTGGATCCGGCTGATTGTGAGCCAACTGAAATCAGGAAACATGTTTATTAGAAGTACTCTTATAATAATCTGGATTATCACCCACCTTCTCATTCGAGATTTCGTCCGGTTCGGGCTTAATGATAGCCTCTGGGTGTGGCGCGAATATGGCACAAGTGACCGTAGCGTTGTGTGCTTTAATGCCTTCCCAGAAGTCGCTGCGATCGCGCCGAACCTGCAGGTATAAAAAAGCGATATAATAATAATTTAAGCAAAAGATTTGGTGTTTCACCCACCGAGCTGAGTTTCGAGTAGTCGTGATTTGTTTTCCATATATAGATGCATTGATTCTCGGATCCGGCAATTATATACTTTCCATCGTTGCTAAACGATCCCTTGATTTGCGAGGACACATTTAAATATCCCTTGTACTTGCAGGACAAGTTCAAGTCCCTCAAATCGTAGAGCCGCACTCTGCTGTCGTTGGAGGTGACTAGAATTTTGTCCTCCCCGGGCATCGGTTCAATGCCACTGATCTTGCGGCCAATGCGGTTTTTACCCCTCGTAGAGCGCACGTGAATCTGCGTATGGTATTTCAGCTGATCCGTGTTATAAAATATGCAACGGCCATCGTACGTCCCGACCACAGCAAACTGTCCGTTTTGGCAGAAGTTGGCAGCCGTTATAAGCTTCGCCTGGCCATCCACCTCATTCCAGAGAGCCACCTTCTTGTCGGGTATATTCCACAATCTTAGCTTGCCATCGAGACTGCCACTCAAAAAGTAGCGATCATCGCGCGGATGGAACGCAATGGCGGTGACAAAATCGATATGCTGAAAGCAGCAAAGGCACTCCTTTCTGGATATGTGCCAGAGCCGCACAGTCTTGTCCATGCTGCTCGACAGAATGAAGTAATTCTTTGACCAGCTGACGTCCAGCAAATCGGAGGTGTGTCCATTGTAGGTGCAGAAGGGTTTCGGCATGAAGGGGCCCGTACACTTCTCGGCGGCGGTGGCCATGGCAATGGCTTCTTCCGCCGAATGCTGCGAGACGAGCGACTCTTGCGAGGGCGTAGGCGAGGATTTTTGGTCAGCATTGTATTTGTTGCGCATGTCCTTAAATTAAATAATAGGGCGTTAGGTACACGTATAATCAAAGGGACAGCATATGTTTACCTGGAAAAACGGATAGGCATCCTTGAGAACCCAAATCCTTAACACCTTGTCCTGCCCAGCAGTGGCCAATAGTCGCCCGCAAGAACTGAACTTCATGCACCAAACGGCACTGGTGTCTTCGCCACTCAAATCTTGGACATGCTGCAGCTTGGTAAACTCGTAGGGTCCCTTGTTCGACGACGAAGCCTTGATTTTGATATTCTGCTCGGGATTCATGGCATCCACAATATCGGCCACATCCTCCTTGTGCCGCGCATGCGACACCTCGGATGCAATCGACTTGGCCTTGTCCACCGTCTTTCGCATCGTGGTGCCAAAGAAGCGTTTAATCCGCGCCGTCTTCTTTTTCAGCCGACTGCCATCTTCCGCTTCGAGCTCCTCCTCGTCGGCCGGCTGACCCTCGATGCTAGGCGGTATGCCAATCACACTCTCCTCGTCCGATTCCTTCTGGATCACCTCCAGGTGGGAGGTCAGCTTTAGGATGTGCAGCGAGAGCGGATTCCATCCCTCAGGCACTGGTGGTGAACGCATTTCGGATAGCGGCATATTCTCGCCCGTGTCTAAATTTTTAACAGGAACTTGTTCAAGGATCTCAAAGTCGGTTAGCTGCTTGCCTGAGCTGGTTCGCGTGCGGACATAGATGTTCATCTGCTTGAGCACGTCCTCGTCGCCGGCAGACTTGCGGCGCTCCTTGTCGTTGACGCCACGATAGAATCCGGGATAGCTGGATGGCAAATTGAGGCGATCATAAAAAAATAAAAAACAAAAAGATATGATTACTCACCGTGTGGAGCTGCCCAAGCTGTTCGATCCAGTACCCGCCAGCTTCGGTCGGTTCGCGCTCTCCATGAGCATTTTCTCAATGCGCTCGATTTCATCTTGGGACGGACCCTGTGCCTTGTTGCTGGCCTCATCGCGTGGTTTAACCACATAGCCACCCTGAATGGCCTTGAACAGGTTCAGACCCTGATTGGGATCGATGGAACTGCGGAAGATAATGGAATATATGTCAAAAACTTTTTAGGAACTCAATCCATTGCCTAATTACCTAACCCTGCCTGGTGCCGAGTTACTTTTCGCCGAATTCGATGGACTCGGCTTGGAGTGAACAGACGTTGAACTGCTGCCCAGAGATTGCGTGGGTTTGGGGCCAGCAATCGTGACCGATGAGGCCATGGGACGCATGTGAATTGCACTTGTCGAGGGCATGGACGAAGATGCCCCCGTAGTCGAGGCCGAAGCGGAGACGATTGTATTCGTGGAGGAGCAGGTTAATGTGTTGTTTGACGCTGAAGTGGTTGCATCATTCAGGGAGCTCTCAAACTCGCGCAACTTTTGCTGAAGACCCTGCACACTCTTCACAGATCGGGTATCACTATCGGTGTCTTCGTTGTCCGCCGGTGGCAAACTATATTGATCCGAGGAACTTATAGAGCAATTTCGGGACTTCTTCTTTCTTCGCGGCGGCGCCACGGGTCCCGACGAGGTGATGGAATCAGTGGTTTTCGACTGGGCAAGCTTTGTGCTTGCTATCACATCCGGTTCCTGCAGCATTATGGCTCCAGCAGTTGAGGATTGCAGGGAGGATGTTGCACTAGGTGGTATTCCAGTTGTGGTGACGCTGCCGCCGGTTCCTGACCGCTTTGCTGATGCTTCGGCGAAACCCTGGGCGTGCTCATCCCCGAAGAGGTGTTACCAGTGCTCGGCGGAGTGGAGTTGGAGTTGGTGGAGGCAGACTGCGTCTGCTGTTGCTGCTGCGCCTGCTGCTTCTGCTGTTGCGCATTTAACGAGGCCAGGGACTCGCGATCTATGCTAATAGCTGGGGAGCAAACAAAATACGAGTGTCAGCGGCTGCTTTGTTTTCTTGAAAATACCAATTTGCACTCACCCGATGGATCAATGCTGCCCGCCAAGATACGGCCCACGCGACCCAGTGATGTCATGCTCTGTATGCTCATCGCATCGGTCTCAATGACCTTAAACGGATGCGTCGAACGGTTGGTGAAAATGCCATCCGTCGAGCTGTTCTGTAATTTTAATTAAAATCATAAGTACACCTGGGAGACCATCGGCGGTGGTGACACAACAAAAAGCTGAGCAAACACGCTAGATTACAAAAATGTATACCTGAGAATCAGGTGTGAGTGTATTTCCTGGATTATCATCTTCATCGTTTTGCATGCACTGACGTAGTTCGTGAAAGCGCTGTCTACCCAACTAGATATGCGATTTATGTCATTTTATTTGAACATTTATTCGAGATTCGATTTTAAGTTGTTTTTCCATTTTTTTAAGTTGGGTATTTAGTTTTTATTCGTTGGATTTACGAAATGAGGCGGAGAAAATATGAAAGTAAAGAACACAAATATGGACACAAAATTAAGGGGGTGATTTGGATAATATTCATTAGATAGATTCGTTTATGTATTTGGAAAAATAATAATCACCAAATTGTCACAAATTTAAATGTTCCTAGGTTTATGCGAAATCAAACTAAAAAAAGGCATTTGCGTAATTGCTAAATAATTATAGAGACTTTTTTACTCAAGAGGGAAACGTGTGATATGACTAAGTGCAACATTTAAAAAACCTAGCTTTATCTTTATACCCTGAAGTGATGGTGCTCTGTGGTTAAACTCTATAAACCATATCATATCGGTTTTTAATCAATTTTAAAGGTCGCCTATAGAGAACTGGAACATTTTATGCCTGTTAACTGTGATAGTTACTATGGGTAGTTGCCTATAAGTGGTAGGTATATGAGAATTTCTAGGTGGAAAGGGAAGTAAACATGGATAAGAATGCATTTGTAAACGAAATTTGATTTCACCTAGTTCATAACAGTGTCATTTTTGCTAATTAGTGCTCAAATAATATAATAAAAACCACAAAAGTGGTTTGTTATAAAAGTTACTAAACAAAGTTCAGCTTCTCCTACTTTATAACATAGACAAATGAATGTGAATCCTAAAATACCACTCTAAAACTCATAACACCAGACATGTGAACTGAAGGAGGGCTTTCACCAAAATGAAAATGGTTTCCCAAGGCCACCGATGATGGATCGTTGCCCCTGCTCGATGACATCATTAACTGGGTCTAGCAAAAGGGAAGGTGGCTACTCCATTTCAGAACCCATCCACTTACGGATCCAAGCACGGGTTTGGGCTCCACAAAGACTCCGGCATCCTGCTGCTTCAGACGGGCACCCAGGCTATTGGTGGGACTCCTGGTGGCGGGCGTTCCAGCGCCAATGGGCGTGGCATCGCTGTCGGAGGAGGCGGCCGCATTCACACGCACGGCGGGATCGGGAAAGATGAACTCCTGGGCCACCTCGGGCGGGAGTTTCCGACTGAAATGGGTTCGAGTTGAGTAGAGA
Organism: Drosophila prostipennis; assembly: GCA_037075205.1. Lineage (NCBI taxonomy): Eukaryota > Metazoa > Arthropoda > Insecta > Diptera > Drosophilidae > Drosophila > Drosophila prostipennis. Next base: position 198,291 of record JBAMCJ010005110.1, on the reverse strand, counting down.
TCTAGAAGAGTTATCCATTAAGTACCCACCACAAAGTCGAATGACGATTGGGCGTTGTGTCCTCGGCATCGAAAAACTCCTCTGAACTGTCCGAATCCGTTTCCAGCTTACTCATCTCGTGATTTCGGCTTTCTGATCTGCGATTTGTGCGCTGCGTGATGGCTATCCTATCGTTATTACCTAACCACCCAATTCACATGCAAATTGTTCACGAAATTACGCTTTTCTCTCTGATTTTTTTTGTTATTGATTCCCTTTTGTTGCTGCGGCGCCCCACTGTCTTTTGTTGTTGTTGCTGCTGCTGCTGATATCTACTGCTGTGACGTCACTCGCTGCCGCACTAGCGCTGATTGTAATGCATTTAACATTTTGCTATCGCCTGGCTCTCGTTGGACATAATCACACTGCTAATTTAGACCTTAATCAATTGTTAATTGAGTTTTTACGCTTGATACGCGTAAATACTAGTGGTGTCAATTTTGCGATGGCATCGAGTATGATTCATGAGCAATCGATTGTACTAGGGATGAGCGTGTTTTCAAACGTGACACGAATAAATAATGAGGGTATTCCGTGAGCTGTTTATTAGCTCTTATAAACAACTTACCTACCTCGAATTGTTGAAAACCAGAGCTAGCAGGAAATTAATATTTGGTTAAGTAATATTGATTGAAATTGATAAGAGTATTACATCCAATTTAAAGTGAGAAATTTTAATTTATTTATTGACTTTTATTATTGCCAGAAAAGGTTCTTCGGTATCTAAGAATTTTAACAAATTTTAATACATTGTACTAGGGAGAGGAACTTGTGTGATTACAAAAGGGTATTTTCTTTTCAGGCAATTCTGTATAGGTCTTTAATCTTATTAATAGGGTCTTCCCACAGAGCTCCATCCACCATCTACCATCCGTTGAACGGATGGTCCGTAAGGTTTTGCCGTTCCGAAAATTTAACGGACTTTGACGGGCTCTTTTATGCGATAGTTAGGCGATGTTTTTTTGGTGCAACTCTGAATTCTTCCTCTTGACAGTGAAAAATGGAACGTTGACTACGAGAACAAATCAAATCAATGGCGGGAGAAAATTAAATAATGCTCAAGTTCGTTGTTTTTTGGCTATTGTTGAATTATTTGTAGTTTGTTATGGGCGGAAAAGCATTCGCCAACAAGTTGCTATGTGTGGGTTAAAATTTAAGCTGTTCTGCAAACGAAAACATCAATGTTTGCAGCGAAGTCTCAGAATATGTTCTGCAATTCGTAAATAGTAACAAATATTAATTAAAAGTGTACTATGTACTCTTAAAAAGCTCCAAAGTTGCTATAAATTACCAAAACAGCACAAATTTGGTTTTGTTTACAAATTTTACACATTAATATTGGCTAGACAGTGGCGTAGTAAGAGCGGAGTGTAGGGTACGGGAGGTTAGGCTCTCCCCCAGTCAGCAATATGTATGCATAATCGTTATAGAATGTGTTATAAAAGCTCAGATATGTTTTAAACTATTATCTTATGCTATTTATTACATTATTTTACAATAAGTTTAGGAAAACGCAATTTTACGCCAGTTTTGCCGAGTTAAAATCCCCCTTCGTCAATGTTGAGTTGAGCAACTGCTCTTAAGTCAGCTGTTATCGGATGGTAGATGGTGGATGGAGTTCTGTGGGAACACGAGTTTCACATTCGTCAAAAATCCCAACCGTTTCACACGGATGGACTCTATGGGAAGAGGCTATAAATGTGATCACTGATCATAATTCCCCTCCTTATCAAAGTCTTCCCCTTTGGTTCGAATCTTTGCTCAGGCAGCATGCGATAGTTGCTGATAAAATATCGATATAACGACATTTTGATTTCGTTTTGCCATCTCAAATGCAATTTTCCGCACGGCCCTCGAACGAAGTAAACAAAGCGAAATGTATAAATGCATGTGATTTTGGCGAGCTTGAAACTTTTAGCAAAGCGACGCGCGGGGCGACGACATCGCAAGTAAAGCCGTGAATTCGAATTCCGCGGGGCCAAGTGTATATTTAACTTTTGGTAGAGCCCAACCGAAATAAAAGTGAATCCGAACAATTACTGCGGAGTAAAAAAACGGGTGCCAATGATCGCTACTACGCAATAGAAAAGTAATTTATCAAACAATTTCGCCACCGCCACAAAAACCAATTGAAACGAAACCGAAAGTTTTGGTTTTTATTCCCTACCATAAAATTGATAAGAGCACGTTAACCCATTCCTGTGGCAAACGAAATTACGGTAAACATAACTGCATATTAATAATCCGAACCGATTTCACAAGAATCGTGCTTACAACCAAAGTCTGGAAAATATTGGAAATCACTAGTACTATGTAAACTATATGATTATGTGACATTTTCTGCTTTGCGTTGAAAAAGAACTGAATCGATTGAAACTATCTATAGTATAGATAGATTCTTTGTCATATGACTTTTAACTTTTGGAACTGAAACACTGAAACCAAAAAAAGTTTTTAAATAGAAGCAGATGGTGATGCTTATCAGTTTTAAGTGTATCGTATATCATAGTAGAATTACCAGCTTCCGCATAGATAATTTAAAATGCATAACGGCATAACTAACCTAGTGTAAGATTATCATCCACACGTCACTAATAGCGGCCATATTTGATAAATTCTCAACAGTACTCAATCTAATCTGAAATCTGTGCTCTGAGCACTATAATAATATGCGTGTATTGTCGTTTATCAGCGGTACATACGTATATTATAACAAATCGACTAGACTTTGTTGAACAACAATACAGTGATAACTTGTTTTGCAAACTGGTTTCGGGGCTTCAATCTTGTTTATTAATTTTTGTGGAGAATCGAAGGGTTTTGATGCTGGCATAATACCATATGTACACATGTGATTTTCAGTAATTATTTTCAATACATATTACCCCGATCAAAACAAAGAACTTCCTCTGAAGAAGTGGTTTACACGGATGACAAATCTATTTACATGGGTGACAAGTGTATCAGAGCTTCAGCTTGATTAATTAAGGGGAAAGTACCAATGTTTGTTTATCCGACCTTTCAATTCTTTGTTTGAGCACTTACTGATCTTATCTTCCCCAAGGGATCCATTTTCTCACTTAAATTCAGTTTTCCGCACGTTTTGATTGATAATCAAAGCTTGTTCACTGCGCCATGTCTCATTTTTAGTGCAGCGTGCAAAATAATCTCGGCCATTTTGATGATCCATTGCAAAATTGCGGCCCTATGGCGACAATAATGATTCAGAAGTGATTTACGAGTCAGCAACTCTTTGCAGTACATAGATTTTATACACACATGCGAATATAGATAGATTTGAAACCCCCTAATTACACTCTCGATTCAATTCTTCTATATGAACGACTGTAGAAGACGACTCTTCCCCCATAACGAGCTCAGTTACCGGCGCGATAAGACACGAATTTGTGGAGCTTGGAGCATAAATTTCCGCATTAGCAAGAGTCAAGTGTGTTATAGTTACTTTATTGTGTTAACAGTTGAAAGTATACAAATACCCACACGCCACAAATCAACTTTGAAGCGCAGAAGAATCTATTGTCCTCGAGTTCTATGGGTATGTGCCTCTTTAGATTCGTATATCTGTGCGAATTTGGGATTTATACACACAGGATTACCGGAAAGAATCTAGAAATCTAGACAGTCTTTTTATTGAAGGCCCGTCCGAAAAGCTCAATTATTAAGTCCAACAGCTAAATACATATTCCCCATTTATTGTGCTGAAACTGGAGTATTTATTCAAGTGTTATATACAAAACAAACTTGAGTGGCTTCCTAGTAACGAAATTTTGACTACTTTAAATAAAGCCTCATAAACCGGCTTTGAAGTTGAACAACAAGATTTTCTTTGTTATCGCAGTTTTTGGAAGAATATCTTTAAAAGGGCGTCATTTACAATTACACAGATGAATTTTGAGATTTAAAATGGTCACGGTCTATAATATATAGTTTAGATCATGTCAATTGAACTAAAAGTGAAGATTTCTTAGGAAATGAAATACTAAATTCAATGAATCACTTGTTCTTACAGCCTCTCGGTGTTAGTATGTATAGATATTCAGACAGAACCGCCTTGCCTCCCCTTTTTCAAGTAATTACACGGCTTCTAAATCTAATCTAAATAATTTGCTTTGTGATAGTTCAATGACAATGACTGCGAAAGATAAGAGTCGGCCATAGTTATAGTATTTCCCTTTCTTCGCTCACGGGTTCGTCTTTCGCATCGCTACCTCTATATGTACATATATATCTACATGTAGATTTTGAACTTTTGGGGTATAGTCACAGTTCTTGCGGGAATTTTTGAGACGGTGCCAGTAGCATATATGTATACCCCTGATTCCGATTCCGATTCCCCCAATACACATGTGTAGTATTGCCGTTTAACAAAGCCGCCGAAATCGTACCACTCCATTGTAGCAGCGCCATCGTAATCTTATCGCTGGAAAAGTGAACAGTTTAAGCTGCATCGTGCACATCAAATCGGAAATCAAATGGAAACAAAATATCTTGACGTGGGCGTTTCGAACCCAGCGTCTTCTGAATTTTCGTTTAGTCTGTTTGTGCACATTGGAAACGACGGTTATCGAGTTTTGCGCCTCTGAAATTATTCTTTTTCGCTTAATTTACGGTCTGTTTTTGTCGGTAGCAGTAATATAAGTTTAGTTTATAGTCTTTATAGGTGTGATTTACAAGGTTTATTTAAAAATAAGATTGCTTATTTTTTAACTAAGTGAATATAATGTGGTCTTTGGGAGCCCTTTTATTAAAACTTGAAATACAATCAGTTTACACTAATGTAGTTGAATAAAATCCTGAAAATCCAATCCAATAAAATTTTTCAAAAACTATCTAATAATCCTTTTTAAATTGCTAACTAATTGTAATTGTCAAATCAAATTAAACAATAACCCGAATAGATCCCTGTAGTTAAGATAAAGTTGTGAGGTTTGTTCTGATATGGAAATTAACCTCTAGAATTAATTAAGTGCCTTTTTATTGGTTATAGTGAGGCAGGACACGCTTACTCATCCTGACGAATTAATTATCGGGCAATGGTCTTAGTTTGATTGACTGCTGTTCCTCATAAAGCCATCTAGTCACACTTGAGCCGCTATGCTTATATTTTACAGAGACTTGCTTATCACGGCCCCTATATTGTATTGATTATGGCTGACATTGTCCATATCTAAAAGATTTTCCCATCACCGTATATGTCTGATACTGGGAAACGCATCTAGTTATTCAATGATTTTGTTGCCAGGTGGCGGATTTAGGGAAAATATTTGCCTACTACATTATTTCTATCAAAATTAACGTGTGAATTGACAGTAAAAATTGTATTTCGATTTTTAGCCGGCTGAAGACCATCGTATACGGCACATATCCTTTCCGAAGCCACTGGACATGAACAGGCAGTAGCGTCTGAAGAATATATCCTCAGTTCCAGCATAAAACAGCTCATAAATAGCCGCAGCAAGGCAGCCGAAAATGACCAACCACAGCAGCTTCTTCGATGAACATTTCGCCATGATATACTCCAACCTGATGGACAACTACATGCCCGAGTACTTCAAGAGTTTCGAGTACACACCATGGGTATTCTCACTGCTGGGATCGGTGGTCATCGGGTTGAGTGGCATATTCCCACTGATCATCATTCCCACGGAGGAGAAAATGGCTAAAGAGGGATACAAAGATCGTAAGTTTATTGTTTTTATAGGGGGTATATTTATATTTTACTTACGAACTTGATTGATTTCCTACCATCTGCAGCTGCAGAATCAAAACTCCTGCGAGTCCTGCTGAGTTTCGCAGTCGGTGGTCTGCTGGGTGATGTATTCCTGCACTTGCTGCCGGAAGCCTGGGAGGGCGATAATCAAGGTGAGTGCCCAAGATCCATAAATTGCACATTTATTTCTATAAACCCATATCCTCCATAGATCCTTCTAGTCACCCATCACTTCGCTCGGGTCTTTGGGTCCTGTCCGGCATACTCATCTTTACGATCGTAGAGAAAATATTCTCCGGCTATGCGAGCGCAGATGAGGAGAATCCCCAGCCCAAGTGCGTGGAGATAGCCAACTGTTTGTTGCGAAGACATGGTGGTCAATTACCAGAGGGAGAAACCTCGGAGAGTTGTGGCGGTGCCTGCGATATCGAAGATGTGGATAAAGTTTGCTTCCTGCGCGAACGCGAGCTGAAGTCTAAGGAGAAGAAGGAGCAGCCCAAGAAAGTGGCTGGCTATCTGAACCTCTTGGCCAACTCAATTGATAATTTCACACATGGTCTAGCCGTGGCTGGATCCTTTTTGGTCTCCTTCAGGCATGGAATCCTGGCCACATTCGCCATATTGTGTGAGTACTTCCGTTTGGCCTAATGTATAGGATAGAATCTCATGGTTATTTCCCTTTACAGTACATGAAATTCCGCACGAGGTGGGGGACTTCGCCATCCTGCTGCGATCCGGATTCAGTCGCTGGGATGCCGCGCGTGCGCAGCTTCTAACGGCGGGAGCTGGCCTCCTCGGCGCTCTGGTGGCTATCGGCGGCTCCGGCGTAACGTCGGCCATGGGTAAGCTTAAGTGGGCTTTCCATTTGACAACAACCAAACTTATCTTTACATTTACAGAGGCACGTACTTCGTGGATTATGCCGTTCACCGCTGGCGGCTTTCTGCACATTGCTCTGGTCACAGTATTACCTGATCTCTTGAAGGAAGAGGAGCGAAAGGAGTCCATTAAGCAGCTGCTAGCACTGATATTTGGCATTGCGTTAATGGCCGTGATGACCATGCTATTCGAACATTAGGAACTTTAGATGACAGCCAGTATAAGATGAAAAATTTAACAACACAAACACACACAGTTTGTAATTGGCAGTTTCAAATTTACATGAATTTGTTGTACTTTATGGGATTAACCACGAAATCCTGCCTGCGTTATGTAATTATAGCCAATATGAATGATATTTAAACTATTGTTAATGATTACGTATTACTGTATCATACTTATGAAGCGAAAATTCAATAGATATTTAAGGGCAGAGTCTTCGGCTCTCCACTGTACTAACTGCATTTATTTGGAGGGTTTCCCTACCTGAAAGCCAGGCACATTTAAAGAAAAAATCAGACAAATGAACTTCCTTTAAAAAAACAAGTTGTTTTATTCCGTTTTTTCTTTGCAAATCATGTCTGCAAGCTTATCTAGTGCCTTTATTTCTTAGACTTGATCTTCTTAAGGTAGAATTCCAACTCCTTGCCTTCCAAAATGTAGCCGTCGGAGCGACCGCATTGTCCGGGGCGGGAAGAAATGCAAGCTGGAAGGGAAGAGGGTAAAGAATTAGTCAAGGATCCCTAGTGGAACTTCAATCAAACATTAGAGTAATGAAATCAGAGTAACTATGACAAGCCGAATCACGCCCAACAGGCTTGCATCTCTCTTAAAACAAGATCGATACAATAAAGTAGCTGGATCGCTAGGGTTTTTACATCACTTTAAAGTAGATTTCATAATAAATGAATAACAAAAGGAATACACACCCAAGATGCGGCCGGAGGTGAACTGATCCTCGAGGGCCTGCTCGACCTTGCCGTACTTCTGGCGCTCCAGGTACTTCTTCATCACCTTTTCGCTGCGCTTCTTGGTCAGCACGTCGTTCTCGTCCTCCTTCTGGGCGTGCTTGGGGTTGCGCTTGCGTCCCAGGGGCAGAACGTAGTGGGCCTCGTACCACTGACGGAAGGGCGTGGCATCGATCACCACGATGCTGTTCTTCACGAGGGTCTTGGTGCGCACCAGCTCGTTGTTGGAGGCATTGTAGACCACATCGGCGATACGGGTCTTGCGCGCCACTCCCTCGGAGGCCCAGGCGAAGTTACCGGTCTCCAAGCGGAGAGCACGGAGCTTGGTGTTTCCACCACGGGTGCGCACACTGTGCACGCGGCTTCCGCCAAGCTGAAAGGAAAGAGTTGTGGGTTATTCGGGCTTTCTGTGGGGGTACATTATTTCTAGGCAAATACAATCAGCAGTCCGAACATAATTGCTTTTTAGTCATCAAGATCAGTTGACACGCGCTATCATCATTTTGTATTCCAAGTTTAGCCTAGGACCGGTTTTCTCATACTTTGTCAGTAACTTTTGAAACCGTCTAGCATTTGATAAACCGATTTGAAGAGCTGTTGATCAGGGATTACAATATACAAAAATATTCTCTGGGTTTTAAATAAACAAACAATATTAAAGGGTAGTAGACTTGGATTTGCTTTTAGCCATTATTAAAAAACTTAGCTATAATTTGGACTTGGTAAAACAAAACTAATTGATCCCATGTGATTCAAGTTTTTAAAGTTACATTTGATCTTTGAAATTAACATTGTGAAAACATGTTCATGTACAAAAAAGAAGACCATGTGTTTGGTCACCTGGAGTGAGAAAAAAAGCACTTAAAATGTGTTGGACTCATAGGTATACTATTCCCCACCGACCATTAACCCTTAACCAGAGTATGAGAAACTGGATCTAGGTCTGGGTATCGGTACACCTTTGAGGGATTATCTTTTTACCTTGGTGTTGGCGGCTGGGCGGCCCAACTCGAACTTGCGCTTCTTGCGGAGCGACTTGCGCTTGCCTCCGGTGGCCCGGCGTTTGTGTGCACTATCGCGGCTAATACCTGGTATTGGAAAGGAGTAGTAACAAATTAGTAACTTAGTGGAGGCACTCAAAAAACCAACCGAAAATATCAAGAACATGGACGCACGCAAAACAGCCGCATTGCACGGCCACCAAGTTGATTTCACTTGTAGTTCTTCAAATTCACATATTTCTGGTTTCAGTTCACTCGATGCCGCTGTAAACGTACTTTGTGCGCGCTCTCATGATGTTTGCTGGCCATTTTAAAACCATTTTCTTGATATTTCGACGCATTTTGCCGGAGTCGACTTACCCATGTTCGAGTAAAAAGCGAGAAAGAAAGGAAAAGACACGCACAGCACCTCGTGTCAAAAAAGTGGGGTTACCTTTTTGACGTTTGCCGTCGACTGGCAACGCTGCGCTGTTAATGCGCGCATAACAGCACACCGAGTGCTGTTAAATAAATTCAAATAAATTTGAATAACCAATGAAATTGGTTCAAAATAATCAATGGACAGCGAAAATTACCAACATAAATATTTCATCATTATACCCTTTACTTTACTAAATGTGAATTGCTTAATTTGGTTCCTCAGTTGTTATGTTCAAAAACGATATGGCAACTTCGAAATTTAAAAAATTAAACACTTAAAAAATAAAGTTTGCTGTTATTTATTTCAATTGTGCTTACGAAAAGGCAAATTTAATTTATAACTAATGAATTTTAAAATTAAGGTGCAACAGTGAAGCAATTTAACAGTGCAAAGAATACCCCAAATATTACTATCAAAACAAGTATGACCAAACTGTTAACCTGGCTTCTCCCAAACGGTCACACCCCGAAATACACTGTACTTTTGCAGGCGAAAATAAAATTGCAATTTTGGTAAATAAACGCGAGAATTTCCAAACAAATTCGGGCCAGGAGCTGGCGAAACTCGATCCCCTGCGGATTAGCTGATGATGGTTGGGAAAAACTTCAAGGCACTAGCGCATTTTCACCGCCTCACCGAGTACATAGTACAGTGCAAGCACTGCGACAAAACACTGTCCTCCAAACACACCTCCTCCAATCTGACGCGCCACTTGATCCGCAACCACAAGCTCTTGGCCCGCACCATTTTCGCCGGCGAGGAGGGCAAGATGCTGGCGGAGCTCAAGGACGAACTGGAGGCCAGCGCCTCCGAGGATCTCAGCATGGAGCTGGCCGAGGGCGAGGGTGAAACCAAGTCGGCAGTGCGCGGCATTATGGGTGTGAAAAGGGAGCGGGAGCGAGAGCGGGAACAACGGGAGCTGGAGCGGCACAGCCACGAGGCGGAGATGCGCAACAAGGTGATCGGAAAGAACAACAAGCTGTGGGCCCACTTCATCCGCATCTCGGAGTTCATGGCCAAGTGCATGCACTGCGGCAAGACGCTCTCCTCCAAGCACTCGTCCTCCAATCTGATGCGTCACATTGTACGACGCCACAACAACCTGGCGAAGACCCTTAATCACTCGCACCAGCACCTGATGACGCCGAAGAAGGAGGCGTCCTCCTTTGGCAGCCTGGAGCGAAGGCAAACATCTGCTGATCCCCTGGAGAAAGTCAACTTTGACGATGTGGACAGCATCATCGAGAAGGTGGCCGATCACCTGGACGAAGAGGTTTGTTACCCTTCTCATCTTGTTCTATATTCCTTATCGATCTCTTGGTTTTAAGGTCACTTCGATTTCGCTGCAGGAACCCTTCTACGAGTATGTCGTGGACAACGTGGTGGACAGGTGCGAGGAGACGGAGCAGGAGCCAGCGGACATGCAGAACCTGATGCCGGCGGACAACGCATCGCTGGCAGAGACCACGACACAGCTGGACGAGAAGCTCAAGGCGGAGACGATATACTACAACGAGATGGCCGAGCTGGCCAGGGCCAAGCGCCGGCTCATCGACCTGCAGACCAAGAAGTTGCTCCTCGACATGAACGTGGCTGACAACTAGCTGGCCAAACTGACGATTATTACGGCTTGTATTTGTAGGGTTGATAAGAGGCGGGCAATACGATAATTTAGACTTAGGTACGATTATACTTTTAACTACATTACGATCTGTGCATTTACTGTGCGGGGGATTTCTGGGTGTCCAATAGGGAAAATGTTACAAATTGTTTATATATCAACATTCGAAAAAGTAGGAATTTCGTCAAAATTGCATAAAAGTATAGGTTCAATCTCATTTACTCTTTCATGTATTTATATACCTATTTCTTAAATGTTTTCTGGCATTAAAACGTAAATATTACTTTTTTTCAAAAATAAAGTTATATTCGCCAAGAATTAGTTATAAACAGTATGTCAATTTTATTCTGTAAAGATAATTAACACGGATTTCCTATCAAAAATTTGTATCAAAGTTTTTCCTAAGAATTATTCACTTAAATAATTATATTTTTAAAATGGATTTCCGAGTGTTTCATGACAAATGATTAAGAGTGTGTATCGCTTGAGTATTGACCTCAAGAACTGATAAGATAGGATGCTGTAAAAATCTGGTAATAAGCAGTATTGGAAATGAAAAAAATTGAAGTCGGTATCTGGCAAACGTTTTTTTTAAATGTGTTTTCCTCGGAACTTTAAAGAAATGATTCTCGAAATTAAACAACACCTCTAAGAAACCAATAGATACAACGATTGACTGGTTTTTTTCTTATTTTTTCCATAGTACATACTCACAATCGAAGTTTAGTTTTCAGACGGATAACTGTACTTTCTGCAATTCCTGTGGGATATTTTTACCGCAGAGCTGCGGGCACACTCTTCTTAGGCGAAAACAAGGTTTTTGTTTTGTTCCGCACTGTAAAAGAATGAGAACCTTTGAATTTAAGCTATGCACAGGTATTCACCAGAAATCCCGAGCTTCACTGGAACTTCCTGCTCCTGGGAGAACATAACCTTTGATTCGGATGATGATGGTATGTCCGGATATTGCTTGAAATCGATCCACTCACTTTTGGTTTTTTAGGATCCCAAGATCTGGAGAGCTCCCTCTGGAGTCGCCGCTCGAGATCTGAATACCCACAGAGCACAGGGCAATCGAGATCCCCAAACAGAGACCTCCATGGGCAGCGAAAGCGGAAAAGATCGACGACTTCAGATGCCTTTCAGTCAATTTCATCTTGGAAGTACACCGAATTGCTTCAGGACAACCTGACATTGGCCCTGGTGGACAAGAACGACGATGATGGTTGCCTGCTTCGCGAAACTTGGCCGGACATCGAGGGCAGGCTGGCGGATATGGTGGCCAAACGACTCCGGGCGGTGCCACAGGGTCCCAACCCGTCGTTCGACTCGTCCTACGTGATCCGAGGCCACCGGGTGATCAGATGCCTCGACGGTTTCTCGAAGATCTTCCTGGAGGATTGCCTGGACAAGATTGGTAATGCATGGCGTGGCCTACGCATCAGGCTTGTCCACGCCAGCGAGATACCCTGTCCAGAGGCACAGCGGATCTTCCCATCCACGGAGGATGTGGAGCAGACGGAAGAGAACTGTTTCGGCTGGACAGTACCACGCGGAGCACAAATATCCGAAAATGTGATCATGGAGATCCGGAACCGGGCGTTGAGCAAGCGAAAACGCCAACGGTTTAGCCTTAAGGATGGCCCAAAAACATGGAGAGTAAACATTGGCCGAGGGAATCAAGTGCGTATCTTAGAGCAAATTCCTTCCGCGGAAGAGACAAATCAGACGGAGGAAGCGGAGCAGACGCAGGAGGAGCAGCAGACGGTGGAGAATTCATTCGGTTGGATCGTTCCCCGGGGAGCTCAAATATCGGACGCATTGATCCAGGAGATCCAGTTTAGAAAGCTTCACACCCCAAAAGGCCAACAGAGCAGATTCCTGCTAAAGGATGGATCAACAATCTGGAGGATAATCTTTAATCGAGATCATGAAGTACGCATCCTAGAACACATTCCTCCCGCGGGAGAGGTGGATCATATGGAGAAAATGAACAGCACAGAGAAACTGAACCAGTTAGAAGAAGGCGATCAAATGAGCCCGGTGGATAAGATATCAGAGGTAAACTCTTTTGGTTGGATAGTACCTCCAGGAGCTCAATTCTCCGACACTGCCATCCAACAAGTAAAGAACGGTATGATTAAGGCGAAAGGAAAGGCGAAACGGAAAGGCTTTTTGGTTTTCGATGGTTTGAAAGCCTGGAGAGTGCTAGTCAGTAGAGGCGACCGAGTACGCATCTGCCCATACAATGGTTCTGCGGTGAGGAGGGAGACCTCGAACGAAATAGATGAGAAGGTGCAGTCGATAGATCAGTCCGAACAGAGAGAGAATATTGAGCAGACGAATGAAACGTTGCAGACGATGATGAATAAGGCAGAGGATTTTGAGCTCACTGAGGTTACAAAGCAAACGAAGGAGTTGATCCAGCCTGATGAAATAGACAAGACAGAGAAGATGTCACAGGCGAATGAGTCTGAGCTGACAGAGGTTAACCATTTGGGCTGGACAGTGCCTCGTGGGGCTCAATTCTCCGACACTGCCATCGAACAAATAAAGAACCGTATAATTAAGGGGAAGGGAAAGCGGATGTCCTTTTTGTATTTTGAAGATGACTTGAAAGGCTATAAAGTTCTGGTCGGTAGAGGCGATCGAGTAAACATCCGCCCGTACACTGCATCTGCGGTGAGGAAAAAGCAAATGGAGGAGATTGAGCATACGGAGGATAGAGAGCAGAAGGAGGTGGATAAATCAGTGGTGATTAATCCTAAGGAGGATACTGAGCCCACTGAGGATACAAAACTGTCGGAAAAGGTGGCCTTCTCTGAAGACAACCAAATAAAGATCAGCCATTACGTTCGACCTGCGGTGAAGAAGGAGCCATCAGAGGAAGAAGCAACGATGGAGGTAAATGGCGAAGATGAGATGTCTCCGCAGGCGGAGGAGCTTAAGCAGACGGAAAATGCTAATCTGGAGGATGGGAATGACCAGACAATGGAAACGGGCCAGCCAGTTGTGAATTCTTTAGGCTGGATATTAGTTGAAGGAGCTCAACCGTCCGAGACTGCGATCTTGGAGATCCAGCCTAGAGTGCTGAAGAGAACAAACAAAACCCGGTACCGATTTCTGGTTAAAGATGGTTTAAAGACCTGGAGGGTCCACCTTTACGGAAACCAACCAGTTCGTGTCGGGCCGTACAATCCTCCCGAGGATAAAATAAAGGAGCTGGAACCGACGGAGGATATTCAGCTCACTGACAAGTTAGAAAGTGAAGTAGTTATTAAATTCAAAGCAAATTAAGAGTGAACTATTGCAGCAAAGAATGACAATAAACAAAAAAAAACAAGTTGCATTTTTTAAATATTGTATTTTGATGCGGTTCAATTTTTAATTTTAATAGAAAAATATTTACTGAAGGTATAAGTTTTATTTTAAAGTTACAATCAAAGCTCATTCGGATTTCGGCCTAATCGTCATTTCTGCAAAGGGAATCCCATCGATGGTACCCCAATATGAATCATTTAGCTGACTGAAATTTTAAAATATTGTTAGTTCTAAAATGTAAATATGTTTTTAAAATTAATTTTTTTTACCAGTAGCCACAATCTCTGTACCACCAGCCGCCAGACATCAGAGAAGCGCAATTTCGCGTACTGTGAGCGTCATTGTCTTTGTCAAATGTGGAGAACTTCATTCCTTTGAGGTATCTTAAGTGGTTGTACATAGTGGATGAGCTACTGTATGTTCCCAGCGATTTTAGATTGTAGAATTCCTGCTCGCTCCCGATTTGGAAATCGTCATAATAGGCGATATAAGTGTTGTCCCTAGAATCGACCAGTTTTATGGACAGTTCGTGTGGCTTATCCTTAGTCATCTGGTGCAGCTTCTCCAATCCGATGAAAAAATCTCCTGTTAAGTTTCCAAACCCATTCCTATAATCCACCCAGCTTCGATTAAAGTTCACTGAAAAGTCCTTCCGCCTCTGAATGGTCATCCAACCCTCGGTGTCGCAGGGAGCTTCAAAAATTGCTATTCCGGGTATATTTATTTTGTAAATTTTAGCTGGATGCCCAATGGGGCAACTGCACGTTCCATTGCACAGTGTACCGTCAACAAGATATAGTTGATCCAAGACGGCAGACAGCAGAATTATTACCAAAATGCTCGACTTCATTACGATTAAGATGCGAACTGTATCAGCAGCTGGGAAAACGGAACTGAACTCAAACCATCGATCTAATTGAATTTTATAAGCACAGCTTAGGTCGCGCAACCTGCCTATGTAATATGCTTGTGATAAGAATGTGATTCTGATGTACTCACCAAAATCGTCTAGCTACATACTTTTAACCAAGTGTCGTAATCAATAAACCTTATCTGTTTCACATAATTACGTTTTAAATAAGGGTGCCTGAAGCAATTTTTCTAACAACATAAACAAATTTTTATTATGCGACTTTTAAAAATCAGAATAGTATTTTTTGAATTTCCAATATGTTATGTACTCATATACTTTTCGTAAGACTAGAAAATACATTTTTTTGAAATTCATATAAGGAATTTAAAAGTGGGGATTGAAATTTTTTCAAATTCCTCACCTATGGTTTCAAACAGCGCTAAATTGTTATCAAAGATCTTCACCATTTGCCTATTTGGCTATCAGTTATTTTTTAGGTGTTTCTTGATGCGATTTTGGTGGTAAAAGTGTTGCGTTATTGTTTTGATCCGGAACAACAATTGAATGTCGAAATGTCTAGGTGGCCAAAGCAGGAGCGAACCTTCGGCTCCTGGAAAAATATGAAGGCAGAGCAGGACATCGAAACGATTATAATCGACGATGATGGTAAGTGGATGTTTCCTGGCTTCCCTTTACTTACTGGTCCACTTTATTCCCCAAGATCTGGACCGCTCTCTCTGGCATCGTCGGATGAAGTCCGAATCCCCATATGATGGCGATGATGATAAGGGATGGTTACCCCCTCTTGACCAGGATCATAACACGGATCAAAAAGACGGAATCCATCAGACAGTCAAGCCGAAGACCAAGAAATCAAACTACTATCGAATGCGAAGGAACAAGGCCACCGCGGCTCGCTTTAGACTGGCTAAAATTGCCAGGAACGAGGCAAAGGGCAGAGGGAAGCACAGGGATATTGAGGACAAGGCTCGATGCCAGGCGCAGCTGGATGAGTTCGAGAATTACAAAAGGAGGAATCCGGTGGCCTTCCTGTCCAAACGATCGGCGATTAAGAACGGTAGTGCGGTGAACAATAGATTAAAGGTTCCCGGTCCAAGTCCGGCCAGCGTTAGAAACACCCATGAGGTGACCAAGGACAATCTAGTGATGGCTTTGGTGGACGAACTGCACGAGGACGGCCAGCTGCTCAATCAAAAGTGGCAGGAGATCGAGACCCGGCTGGCGAATATGGTGACCGACCGACTGATGGCCGTGCCAGAGGGTCCCATCCCGTCCTTTGACTCGTCCGATGTGATCCGTGGCCACCGGGTGATCAAATGCGACGACGGCTTCTCGAAGATCTTCCTCGCCGAGTGCGTGGCCACGATTGGTGACACCTGGGATGGCTTACGCATCAGGCTCGTCCACGTGAGCGAGATTCCCTGGAGGCCAAGGGCCCGCATCTGGTTGCCCAAGGGGCAAAGGGATCACAGCCGAATCTTAAGCTGCCTAAGAGGCCAGAATCTTGATATAGATATGTCGGACTGGTCGATTCTCAGGGCCGAGGAGGACATGAGGGCAAGTCAGCCCTTCTTGTTTCTCATAAACCGACGCTGTCTGCCGCAACTGGAGGCCGCCGATTACAAGGTTCGTTACGGCATTCGAATGGCCAAGCTCAAAGTCCTTTTTGCCGAAACAGACGAGTTGGCAATGGAGGACGAAGACAACAAGTACTGGAGACATGAAGACGACATCCCACACTCCAGCACATATCGCCGTTCTTACTGATAGCAATGTAAATGAAGAACTAGCGGCGAGAAAGGCACAAGTTTAAAGCAAGATCAATAGTATACATAAAAGTGAGAGCAGTAGTAATTAGAGCCCTGCACAAGTAACCTGACTTGTTTGTCAAACCTTATACCCAACCGACCTACTTGAAACCCATTTGACTTGGGTCGTTTGGGTTTGGGTATTTGGGTAAATGAGTCAATTTTTAATTACTACTAGTAATTATAAGGAAACATATGACAAGATCCGAGAAAAACAGATTTGCAGTTAATGATTAATTTACAAAACTAAGTAAGTTGGATATTATTAACCATAAAGTTACACGAAAGGTACCATTATTATTACTTTAAAATAAGAGTATTGTTCACGCCAAAAAGGCGTTTAATTTCTGGATGATTTCAGATGTCCACATCTCGCTTGCTCGGACTGCTAATTTACAAGTGTACAAGTGAAGTTCGAATAAACCGTGGAGTACTTTTATTTTATAACGTTTAAAAAAGCGCGTTCTAATTTTCGATCGGAACTCATCAAACAACCCCTGCTGGAATAGCCCGCCCCCCGCCAGTTCAAGTATTTTTAGTTTTTTATAACATTTAAATAATAAAAAAACAATTTACATTATTGTAATACAAGTAATTTAAAATTGATACATACATATATCTTTTTTTATGGGAGTTACAAAATTGAACTGCTGACTGTGGAATCCCCTTAATGGTTCAGAACCAGGCTAGCTAGCAGAGTTCTTCACCCGCTGGCTGGTACATGTGCTTGGTATTTTATCCTGATTGTGCTACGTTCACACTGTGAAAAGCAGGCTTCGCATTTTTTTGTTTCGCACGGAAAATTGAGAGAAAAACCCTGAATTAAGGAGCTTACTTGACAGCGAGATGTCCAGCTTTTCGCCCAACCAACTGCGGCAGTGCGCCCGCTTCACCGGCACTCCGTGTACGCCGGACAAGGAGCAGCAGCTGCGCGAGCAGATCCACAGCGAGCTGGCCAAGATCAAGTACTGCGCCAATCCCACCTACGAGTGTAGCCTCATGCGAATCGAGGGCCACGACTACTGCATCCGGCACATCCTGCGCGATCCGCGCTCCAACTACCGCCAGTGCTCGCATGTGTACTCCAACGGGAGGAAGTGCATCAACGCGGTGGCCAAGTACGACAACAAGAAGGAGCAGATCCTGACGACCCTTTGCTTCGAGCACAACCGCCAGACGCAGCTACAAAAGACCCACCTGAATGTGGGTCGCATCCGCAGCCGCGTGGAGACCAACGAGACCCTGCTCCACAGCCTCTCGTCGCACATAAATGTGGAGGACATCAAACCCGAAGTTGCCAAAATCGAACCCGATGATGATGAAATCGATGTGGTCTCGCCTCATGTTACGCCATTTGGTGGGTTATAGTGCTCTTATAATCCACAAACTCTAAGCTAACTATCCTTGCTTTTAGTCACCCAAGATCATCGCAATTCCATTGGACACGTTGTGGAGAGCTCTCGCAAGCGTCGTCGTATCCTGGACTATGCTTCTGATAGCTCCAGCAATGATGAGGATCCGCCTTGCCTGCGGAACACCGCCCAGGACATAGAGTTCTACGAATCCGACTATGAAAGCATTGACTCGGAAGATGATGATCCGCTAAAGTAAGATTTTTGGCTCTAAAGAAGTAAAATTCAACAGAGCAAACTGTAGCTAGCATTTATCCAATGTCGTTGTTTTTTCTAGGCACGCTGGCGTCTTTACGCGCGCCGAGGCAGTTAGGATTGCCGAGACCAAGCTGATTAAGCTCCAGGGACTCTATCGCGAGCAGATTTCACATTTGCAGTATGTGCTGAAGCAAAGACGTCGCAAGTATTTGCATGACATTCGTCGAGAGCGGGAGCTATATTGTATGTTTAAAAATATCTCACAACTTGGTAGGAAAAACGTATATACATTTACTTTCAGGCAGCATCCACGATCAGCTTAAGGAGACGCCGCACGAGCGAAAGCTGTACGAGCAGCTAAAGGCGCTGAATAGCTACCATCGTCGCCAGGGCATGGAAGCGGTGCTTTACAAGAAACTAAAGGAGAAGCGCGCCCGCGACACCTTGTACGCATCCAAGTCGTCGAACCCCAAGTGCGTCTTCACCGAGGGCGGCGTCAAGTGCGGCGAGCGAACGCTGCCCTGCTGCAAGCACTGTCGCAAGCACATACTCGAGGATAAGCGTCAGGTGCTGTTCCGCGCATGCGGCGTGGAACGGAGTGGGGTGGTCTGCCAGGAGCCGGTGGCTAGCATTCTTGAAGACTCCAGTTGCGTACTGCATCTGACGGTGGCGCCGGCTAAGCGCCAGTATATACAAAAGGTGCGTTAATCCAAAAAACTAAACCTAACCCACGCCATAACCACCACACACGTTACTACTTAAAATATTCCAACTCTGCCTCCTTCACTCATTGCCATAAGTTGTGTTGCACATAACTACAGTCGAAACTACTTACAGTAGTTGAACTGTTAAACAGTTTGTAACAAAAAACAATACTTCGTAACTAGTATGTAGGCTGGATTTTTGTAGTAAAGCTAAGCATAGATATCTACTATCTAGTACTGTGAAACAAACACGAAACACACATGTATATAAGTGCTAGTACTGTACTGTACTGCTATTAAGCCTTTTGTGATCGACCCTGAATAAATTGCCGACCTCTCATCCTCCAGTTTTATGAAGTTCCAAGCACTCCGCCGCTAGAAAGTATTTTCGCAGCAGGCCGTGGTGTCGATAATTTTGTCGGAGAAGATCCACGGATTGAAACGCATGCGGAGGGTGATGATCTCTTGGATTTTGCCAGTGGTATATTCGAGTTTGACCTCGACACGGCCGAAGATCTGGCTGAAGATCTGGTTGAAGATCTGTTTTTGGACATGGACAGTGGTGACCTGGGCTTAACCATTGACGATCGCGTTATGGACAGTGCCCATGATGTAGACTTAGCTGTCGCGGAGGAAGGCGAAGGGGTGGTGTCCAACGATTCTGTTGCACCACTCGCTGAAGACAATCAAGGCTTTCGCATCGATCGGGATTTAGATTTAGAAGAATCATCATCATCGGTGCAAGACAGTAGCGAACTTAACTTTGAAATCGATGAGACGGAAAGCAATGTTAACGAGGTGTTGAGAATGCTGGAGGGCATTGAGCAAATGCCCTGGTTTGATGCCCTCATGAACTAGTTCGATAGCATAGTAAATGTAATAACCCACCATCCTAACCATTCTAGAGCTAAATGTAGCACTGCCCCTCATTGCTGATAAACACTTTACTTTACAGAAATGCGAGTCGGAGACCGAAGAGGATGAGACTCTGGGCGTGAGTACCATTATAAAAACGGAAAAGGAGGATCCTACCGAAAATCTGTTTGCGAACCAAATCCCCAACGTCACCACAGCTCACGACGAGGACAACAAAGACGACATTAAACTCATAGAGGTCATACCAACTAGAACTACTAATTAAACCATCGTAGAATATAGTATGTTTACTGTTGCAATCATAAATCAATTTATATTAAACAAAACACAAAACTTAGAAATAGCTCTCCTGTCGGAAAGGGTCAATTTTGTAATTTACGTTTCTTCGGGAAAAGGAATCCCATAATAAATAGTCACTTCTTTAGTTTACGTATTTATTTATTTACATTTATTGGCTTTTCATAATTTATACAACTTAATATTTTGATTATATTTATGCATGTACATATATTCAACAGTTCTTAAAGAAAGTGCTTAGCTTTTCAGCAGTTCCTAAAAAAATATAAAATATGCACTCTGTTTTGCTTAAAAGTAATGACTGTAATTATTTGATCTTAAAGCACAGTTAAATATATCAGTTATCAGTTCCTCCATTCAGTATTTCTACTAAAGTATTTACAGATTGCATATGTGCTATGATCATAATGTGGATGGCAACCGCTCTCGTTGTTAAAATGCACTATTAAAAATATAAATTGGCAGCTAAATATATTAACAAAGTCTGTTATATGTTGAAACCAGTTTGATTCTTAATCTTCCTAATCAATATACCCTACAGTTCCGTTGTGGTCTCAACCTCTGACCTATCCAAATCGTTTAGATATGAGAAGCCTATTTGACCATAGTCCCTTTTGCCAAAGGAAACGTTCTCGTTTGTGCTGCTCAAGTGGTTGTGATCAGAACTGGATCTGCAAGATAGAGAATATTATAGTTATGCATAATTTTATGACTTCAAAATATATCTACCTTTGAAACAGTGGGTTGGTGATGGGCACTTCTCCGCCATAAAGTCGATTGTTGAGCTGGCCATTTCGGCCCAGTGTGGCATTCATGAGCTCCCCATTGCCATTGAGCAAACCCACATCGCAGAAGGTATTTCCCCGCCTGCCCATCGTGCTGTAGGCATTATTTTTGGCATTGGCCATATTATTGGGACCAGTTGGGTCTATATTGTAGGCGCCGTTCTGATAGTGGTTACTATTCTGGTGCTTGATGCGACCCAAAGTCAAAGTGCCCGAAAGAGCACCATTTGGAGGAGGTGATCCCAGTGGATTGGCATTGTTCCGAGTGTTCATCTCCAGCGTTCGATTGAAGGTGTTCTGCCTATTGTTGATGGCCAGGTTGTTGTTCATGTTGGCGTTGTTGAGGTTCTTGTGCCGCCGCAGAGTGGCGATCGTGGCGGTCGTGGCATCCGAGTGAGATGGACTCGACTGACCACCACCATTGGTGTTCTCCTTGTGCGTTATATAACTAACATTGTCCAGCGAAAAGGCATGATTCTTGGCACTGAAGTCCAGCTGCAGATCGTCGTCCACATCCGGAGGCACTGCCATGGCCAGCATCTGGGTTTCGTACTCCTTCATGTTCGCAATCGTTTCACTGGCATTCGAGGCCTGCTGATTAACGATCACGGGATCATATCGGGGTGGATTCGTGGAGGAGTACTGACGCATGCGTTGCTTAAAGTTTTTGTATCTATTAAGAAGAAATGGGTAATTAAATATATTTTTAATTTCAGATTTTAGCAACTCACTTTGACCAAGAAATGCATATGTAAATAATGCCAATGGTGCCTAGAATAAGTATAACAAGTGATATGGCAATAAGGGTGAAGGGAAAGACTTCATTATCGATGGCTACAGCGGCCTTGACCTGGGAATTCAAGAATATTTTAAGTTAAAATAGAACCCTAAAAAAAAGTATTTGAAAAAGTGAACCCACCTTGTGAACCTGTTCCTTTCTTTCCAGGGGAAATGATATATTTTCGGCCGTGGCTCTTGGTAAGGCTATATTCAATTCCGATCTCGCAGCTGGTTCCAGTAGAGTGGTCTCCACAATGCTATCCTTCCGGCTCACCAGCTGTTCCGTCTTGGGATCGATCAGATAGAACCATATATCCGTTGCAGCTGGGTTCTCGATCACCGAACCGTTTTTGGCCAACAACTTTTGACTGCTCATGCGCTCAATACCGCTGACTAGTCCGGTCTTCTTGTCCAGCAGTTCCTCTAACTCGGTATAATAGTTGCGAAGATCGCTGGGTGCTGCATTCGGGAAGGATAATGCCATACGATTTATATCCGCCAGTTTATTAACGACGATACGGGCCCTCGTCCGATGAGATCCCTGTTCCTGAGCATCGCTATCGCGTGCCTCCACCAAAAATGTGAGGGGAAAATCATTCTCATTTTTAAAATGCCTGGCAGTTCGCAAAACTCCAGTATCTTCGGACATCATGAAGAAGCTCGTGGGCTAAATAAGGAAATTATAAAGTAATTAAAGTTATAAGGTGTATTGTGATATCAGCGTACGGTAGCAAATGTTCATTCTATTTATCTGCCAAAAGCTGTATGATATTGATTTCTTAAAACTAAGCACATTTTTGATTACTTACCATATTAACACGGTTTTCATCATCGTCGTAGAGAGTGTATCGAACGGTTCCGAATTTCCCCGAATCACGATCTGTGGCACGCACTTGCAAAATGGTTGTGTCAACATCCATTTCCTCGGTTACCACGGTGTAGAAAGTGTCTTGTTGGCCACGCAGTCGATTAAACTCAAATTCGGGGGCATTGTCGTTTTCATCCTGAACTATTATCTCCACAGTGGTGGTGTCTTTCAGTGGATTGACAAAGTAGCGATGGGATGTTAGGCGTAACTTCAGGGTGAAAGAGGTCTTGTTCTCAAAATCCAAGGGTTGCAGGAGCACCAAGTTACAACCATGATCGGCGGCACTCAAGTTAAAGATGCCCTCCTCGTTGCCCTGGACAAATTCACACTTGAATGCCGGTGGTCCATCTGTGGACACCTTTGAGTTCACTATCTGAATGAGCTTCAAAGTGCTATTTGTTTCCATTGACTCGGGTACACTCGTCGTATAGCTATCATCGCTGAAGGCCAGACCTATACTTTCACTACTCATACCCAACCCACTTTCCAACTTATTGTCCAATTTAATCTCATTATTTCCATTGGCCAAGACATGATGTACATCTACACGAAGAGGAGCCACCGAACTCAGTTGGGGCTCCCCCAAGTCATAGGCTCTGATGTCCACCTGGTACTCGGTATCATCCTCCTTGCGCAGTTCATCTCTTATGCGAACTGCTCCCGTGTCGGGATCCACTTGGAAGTACTTGGGCGCCTTGCCACGTCCCACGATCTCGTAACGAACCACATTTCCCGGCGAAGTGCCATCCCCATCGATTGCCGGCAGAGTGGCTATGATGGTTCCAATGCTCTGGTCATCATTGACGGTCACGGGATCGGGAACGGTTATAAATCGAGGGGGTAAGTCATTGCGATCCTCAACATCTACCGTTAGGAGAACTGTATCCCCAGGTCCATCACCATCGTTCTCTATCGTTCCTATGGTCAGTTGATGCTGCTTCTGGCTCTCATAGTCCAAGCCCTTGAGGGTTCTTACTTCACCCGTTTTATCTGAAACCTTAAAGAGTTCCGCATCACCTTTCCTTAAAACGTAGGTTATCTCAGGGACCGTATCCGGATCAGAAGCCTGCACAGTGGCCACCAGGAAGTTCTCCTCATTCTCTGGTATGTGTACATCAATGCGGGCATCACTGAACTTGGGCACCTCATCGGGGAGATCCAGAACCATCACGGTAACACTAGCTGTTCCCAGTCGAGCGTCGGGAGCTCCATCTTTGGCCGTGACCACAAACTTGTACTCATTCAATTGCTCATAGTCCAGTTCCTTAGAAGTAAGAATCTCCCCCGAAGTGGCATTTATTGTAAATGGTATATCAGTGGGAATGGAATAGGTAATCTCCGCATTGATACCTTCATCGGCATCGGTGGCATGGACCACGCCCACGGAAGCCTGTGACTTACCCTCATCCACTTGGAAGATATAGGGTAAGGTGGAGATGTCAAATTCCGGATTCTTATCATTGATATCTGTTACTTTTATATTCACAGTGGCACTACTTGAGAGTCCACCAGTGTCCTCTGCTTTCAGGATCAGTTGATAGCGGGTTAGGCTCTCCCGATCTAGCTTCCTTATCACTATGATCACTCCACTCTCCTGACCCACCGCAAATTGCCTCAGATCATTTCCAGATATTATGGAGTAGACAACGGCATCGTTTTCGGGATCCTCGGCATGAACTACTGTAACTGTGGAGTTGATTTCGGCACCCTCGCTGACCTGAACCTCGTAGATGGGCTTCTGGAATCGCGGTGGCTTCGTATTGGGTCCCGGGGTAACACTTACTTCGACGATCGCCTGAGATGATAATCCACCAATATCCGAGGCTTGAACCGTAATGCTGTATTGCTCGCCGGCCAGCAAACGTCCCTGGGTTCGAATCTCACCCGTAGTATCGTTGATGGTAAACTTTTGCAAGCCATTGTTGGAGACATGGTAAATGGAGTAGGTCACCACGGCATTGGGGCCCTCATCATTGTCGCTGGCCATGACCTGGGTGACCAGACGACTTTCACTTTGATCTCCGGCTGTTATGGAGATGGGCGGAACCATCGTCAGTTTGGGGGCATTGTCATTTATATCTCGCAGATGGACCGTGAGACTCAGTGGGGCACTGGCCGCATTGGTTCGCGGTTCCCTGGCGACCACCTGAAACTTGAAACGTCCTGGCGAAGGAGGGTCGCGATCGAGGTTATCCTCGTTGACTATCAAAATACCATCGGATGTTACATTGAACGACGGCGTGGTCAGTTCGTATATATAGTCTGGCTTCGGATCGGTGTCACTCAGGTCGGCATCTGTGGTTTTGAACGATATAGGGTTACCGTTCGAGTCCAAGACCCTAGTCCCAATCGGTGAGTTCTCATCCACATAGCCCTCCGTTTGTGAGGATGATATCACTGGCGGATTGGCATCCACTGGCTTTACAAATATTTCCAGTTTGGCCGTTGTAAAACGCTGTGGTCCCGGGGAAACCTCTTCTGCTTTCACTATGATATCATACTTTTTCGCCGTCGACGTATCTATAGCTTTCGTCTGCTTCAGCACCCCCGTACTCTCGTCGATCTGAAAGTAATCAGCATAGTTTCCCGGCATTCCACTGGCGAAGCTATAGCGAATTGGCGAGTTTATGGTATCCAGATCCACTGCCTGAATCCGTTCGGGTAGAACAGTTAGTACTCCCAAAAGGGATCCAGCTGGCACCGAAGCCGAGTACTCGGGATTTATGCAGGCCCCATCGAGGGAAGCACATCCGCTATAAATAAACGAGGGATCCAAATCATTCGAATCGGCTATATTAACCGTCAAAGTTGTGGTCGATGAAAGACGATCTGCGGTATTGCGCGCGCGATCCTAAAAATATAACACAATAATATATCATTTAAAAGAGTTCCCAAGTGAAAGGGATGAAACATAATAATATGCCGGTAAAAGTATACAGATAATTGAGGGCTTTTTTAGGCCAAAACTTTAACTGTTGTAATAACAAAGTAGATCAGTTAATTAAAGCTTTGCTATTATTTAATTAATTAGTTAGCCCTTACTTACCGAAGCCACAATAGTAAGATAATACGTTTGTATCTTTTCAAAGTCTAATGTCTTGGCTACCGTAACCTAAATAAAAGAAAAACGAAATTATATTATATCTTGCAAAAAAAAGGTTGAGAAAGATCTTACCTGACCCTGGTGAGGAAAAGAAATGGCAAAGGTGCCGTAACCATCTGCACTATATTTCTCGATATCGGTGGAATTGGCACTGCCCTCGGCTATAAAATACTCTACCAGCCCATTGACACCTGCGTCCTTATCGAGGGCCTGAATGTTGCGAAAAATAGTGGTTCCCACCGGTGTGCTCTGAAAAAAGAAGGAAAAACATTGTTATTATAATAAGCTATGGGTATTATAAGCACAAGCCATTGAAATGTCAGTTAATTCGACATGGGAAGCAGCGGGGAGCTTTCGTATTTTTAGAGAGGTTGCCCTCGTTTAAGAACCGAAAGTGTTTCCTGCCCGGCTAATAAATAGTTTATATTTCTAGTTCACCACAAAATATGTTCCCCACCTTGCGCTGAAAAATTTCTAACATTTCCCATGGAAACCCAACTGGGAAGCCAACGGAAACTCCGAGATCATTATTTTATTCGCATTGTTTTTTCTTTACCGTCAAGTGGTTGGGATGGTATATGGTAGAGATGAGATCCAAAAGCCTGCTGGGTTTGTTATATAACGGTCGCAGCCTCTTAAAGTGATGTTAAGGAGCAAGTTTGCTACTTGCTTCGGAAGATGGAGAGTCTGTTTTTCAGCTTCTCTGCACTCTTGAGTCGGTAATTTAGTACCCAGAATTGCAGCTGAGCCGAGCATCCCGCATTGTACATAAGACATTGTTCATCTGCTGAACTTTGCGATTCGGTTTTTGTTTTTAGTTTTTCTGCTAAATGGCATGCAAGCTTAGGTCATCTTTTTTCGCTTTTCATAATTTTCAGTTTTATAGCATGGCAAATCTTTAGAGACTTGCCATGGTTTTCCTTTTCTGTGTATTGATTTTGCACATACCTTGCATTTTATAGGTAGGTATCATTTATCTCGGTTCTTGTAATTATTTGATAGAGCGGCAATGAAATGCGATTCTGTTGTCTTGTCTTTTCTTCCCTGGACATCACATCATCTGCTGTTTTTTTTCTTCATTTTTTTGGTCCCTTGGGAGTGTTCGCCTAAGCCGGCAAGTGCATACCAATTATATTCCAGTTTGACTGGCAGAACGCCATATAAAGGGACCTGGATCTCGAATTTACAATGCACTATATATACAATTTTCTGACGCAGGTAGACTGGCCCTTTTGTTTATTCCGCACCAGGCTTCTTAAACTTTAAGGCTTCACATTGTTAAATAAATTTCGTATGGGTAAACGTCCTGATTGCAAATTCCAATGAACGATATATATTCAGTTTTATTGTATTTACTATCTGGAGAGGGGATACTTTCAAGGCTCTAGGCGATCGAAAGATATAAAGAGGTGCTCAAGGTTTTTCTTTCTGAGCTTAAAATGGTTTATCATAGACTAAGGAAAGTGATTTTGAATCACAGAGAGATTAGAAGCAAATTATTTAATTTCCCTGACTATTCTTGATAATTGAAAACCTATAAACTGAATTAACAGGCAGTTATAATTTCATTCTTCATGATTGCTAAACGTTCTTATGAAAACAAACGTTTTAGGTAATTATTCTACAGGTTTAATATCTCAATAAGTGTGTGTGGCTTTATAAGTGAGGTTTCTCCTATTATGTAAAGACACAGGTGCGATCTTAGCACGTTTATTGGCAAGGTTTCTTCGCCAAGCAATGCACTTTATAGGGGTTCTTTTGTACGGTCTTGTATGTAGCACGTTTCCGCTTTGTTTTATGCTTTTTGCTGACTTGCTGCTTTCTAATATGTCAACAGTTCTGTAATTGAACGTTATTAGTCTAAATACGTGATTAAAAGCCGGCAGGCAATGCTAGCCGCACTGGCCGGCGATTTCATGATCCTCTCCTCTCGGATTCTGATGGTTGGGGATACGGTGGATACTGTGGATACTGCGGATACTATGGATACTGGGGATCCGATCCACTCGACATGCTATTGTGTTGCTGAAGCGCTGAAAACATGTTCACTACCACTTCATTAGTGTTCAGTATGTAGTTGCTGCTGTCGCGTCGAGAAGACTATGCACATTCACCTGACTAATGCACAGCAAAAAATTCGAAGGAGTTCATTTAGATTGGTAAAGTATAGCAAGGAAACTAGGTTAGCAAAATCGAATTTCTTTAGAGAATGTTATTCCAAAACAAAGGATCAAATTGTCGGAGTATGGATTTTCAAAACGTATTGAGTTATATTTAGATTCCCAATTGATAAGGGATTACAACTTAAAATACTTGAGTGTTCGACCATTTTGGAGCCTAGTAGTGTGATGTCTATTCTGGAAAAAACAATCATTCTTTTTGTCGTTATTTTCAATCGAGATAATACAGATTTTACCCATAATTTTATAATAATAAATTAATCATAATAATTAATTTTCTCAGTGATTTTAAGATATTAAGGAGAAAAGCTATTCTTTTTCTCAGTGTATCTGTGACCATTTCCAGCGTGATAGTCCGTTTGGCACCCAACTCCGAGGAACCGGAGGAACTACAGCGAGAAATGCGGGCAAACTTTGGGTACACTACACAAAGGCGACGAAAAGCTGATCGTGCGGACGTTGGAAAATGTCTATTTACTGTGTTAGATGTACTATTTACTCACCTCGGGAACGGTAACCTCGTAGGGCGTGTTCATGAAACGCGGCGCATTGTCATTTATGTCCGACACCCGAACAATAATGGGAATGGTGCGCTTTTTGTTTGTGGACCTAATGGTGCAGGAGACCTAAAACGATTCGGGATGAAAATATTTTCATAAATATTTTGAATCTTTCAGAAGAAAAGAGAAGAGGGTAAAGTACCTGGAAGACAATGTGGCTGAGGTTCTCCTCATCTCGATCCAGAGGCTGCAGCAGTTGCAGTTTCTTGCCGTTCAATTGAAAGATCGGCTGGCCTTTCGGGAAGACTAAATTCAAAGCGATTTCCGTCTCCGGATCGCCGAAAATTGGTAGCTCTGGCGGAGTGGTTGGCTGTCCGATGACTGCAAAAAAACAAAAAGCGCATAAATAATATAGTAAAAGTTGATGTCTAATAAATAAAGCTGGGTTATTGGTACAAGTAGCTCTAAAACCGGCAAACATATCGGGAGGGAAACGAGACAACTAAGAAAACTGAGAAAACTGCAGACAGCAGCCTTTCTCTTTGCATTTGGGGTCAAGTTGCAGCGATCACTTGCGTTGTATATATACATCTGTACATATATATGCACATATTTGTGGGCACATATCGTAGATGCATCACATATGCACATGAAAGTCGCTTAAATTTCGCGTGATCTTGTTATTTCGCTTTAAGCGCCTCCAAAAGTGAGATCATATCATTACACAACGAAGCATAATATTTAATTGTATTGTTTTCGAGATTCATAACATTTTATGATCTATAAAATAAGAGGCCATTAGAATGTATAATTTTTTACAACGATGGAAGACATAAATATTATAGATCCATTAAAATGGTAATCTTAAGATTATAAAGTACTTATAAAGTACCTCCAAAAGTTATCATATCATGAATCATAATATTTAATTTGACTTTTTAGAGATCTAAAATATTTGAATTTCGTAAGATACATAAGTAATAAAGATCCCTTCATTTTGTAATTTTAGCAAAGGTGCATTCATATTGTATAAAAAGTACATAAATATTATAGATCCATTCATATTGTAATCTTAAGGAAAAGGTTTTCCTATTATAATGACGTACTAATTTGTATATTTTAGGTAATTTTGTGTGGGAACCTATGACATTAAAAATGTTTCCGACAAAAAACCCAATTAAGCTTTAAAATGTCTTAATAGCACAGTCAAAATCAACCAATTAGGGCATTTAGAGTTGGCTAGTTTCACCTTATAGAGGAGGTTCACCCTAGCAGCAGGTAAATCATACAATGTATGTACAATGAACATTTAATTTCTCTTGTCTGACGTGCTTTTTATTCTTTGATGTGATGTGATGGGCTGCCTATGTGCTTTGAACACGTTTAAAATTATAATTATGGTGTTGCACCTTTCGTGCTTTTAGTCTATGATCTTGAAGTCGAGGTTGCTCTCGAAGCATTTTGTCTAAAAAGCATATGGCCATTCATGTTTTTGCATCCACGTAATAGATTTGACGTTGAAGCATGCAGTCTTAAAACTCATATTTCCTGTTTAAAGCCATTTTAAACGGCTTAAATTACTTAGTTAGTCAAGCAAAGGTTATTATATATTTTTATAAAGAATACTTACAAGACTCTCGGCTCTCCTCGATATCCAGAATAATATTCGTTTGACCGGTTTCCACTTCGCACATTTGCGATTTGCCCAAAACCGCCGAACAGAGCAGGATAAGGAGCCCGAAAAAGCCCAATCCCTGCTGAGGAGTGAGTTTTCTCGCAGTCATTTTATATCTGAAAATAAAAGTAAACAAATATGTATTTCTTGTAAATCATCTGGAGCCTGATTTAAATATTATTTTTTAACCTACGCTGGGCCCACACAGCAAATGTGGAAATCCAAGTGGAGCTCTAAAAAAAATGCCTTCTGCATGCGCTGCTTTTTTCAGCTTTTTCTGGTCTTTGCTGCTTTTGTATGCAAAGACGGCTTCTCAAGCCTTAAATGGTGTGATATCAATATGCAATAAACCATTTAACAAACTTGGCGTTTTCTTAGTCGCTCTTTTATTCTCCTCTCAAAAGCCGAATATATATACAAACGTATATGGAGATGTGGAAATCTAAGATGCGAAGATGCGAAGATCCGAAGCTCTAGAACTTAGCGAGATAAATTGAAAATTTTCCTAGTTCCGTTTTGCAGGGGGGAAATATTATTGACAGAGAAGAGTTCATAACGGTGGGATCATAAATTGGTTAATAAAGTGGGAAGCCATGCCGGGCAGCTAGAAACCAGACAACGGGCCTTCCACGATCAGGTGCACATTTTGCACATTTTGCCCACCTCATCTCATCGGGTGCCTAAATGGCCAACTCGGACTGGCCGATCAACTTTTGTGGTTGGCTTACAGTTAGAAGCTAGAAGTTAGTAACCACTTCTCTTGCGGCTTCTATCCCTAAGTTTGTGCTCTTACATCCGCTGGCTTTCTGCTCCATCTCCATGCTCCATCTCAATCTGAATCTCATTCTCCATCCCAAGACTCGTTGGCACCAGGAGCCACTTTTCCTCTATCCCATCCTATCGTTTCGTATCCGTTACTCGGATCGTTTGTTTAATGAAACAGATCGAAGCTAATCTTCTGGTTTTCTCGCTTTTTCAACCTCGGCTTTTATTCGGTCGATAAGTATTGCACAGGTTCAGTTGCGTTAGTTAGTCAAATATATCATAAACTAAAGTTATAAAGTGCTCGATCTAATAAACGAAGGATCTTCTTTGAGAAATTATAACATCAATATTATATTACCCACTAATTTACTTTTTATGTTCGACAATAAAAAAACCGGATTAGATCATCATCGATCAAATAACTAGATAGATCCAAAGATTGTTTTAATTTATGAGGTTTTTAATAACTAGTTGCAATTCTAACTCATCATTAAATAAGCCTTTTATTTTAATGCAAGAATTTAAAATAATGTATGTAGGTTTCTATTTATATTACAATTTTACTTTAAGTAAATTGCCAAAAAATACTAAGAACAAATTCCAATTTTATTGTTGCGTATTTTATAGAATGCTTTTCGCTTGCTCTAAATGAAGAAAAATGTTTAAAGTGATACTGATTTTTTAAAACTATAAATCTTTATTCATTTATTAATTTATTTGCTCTGATTGCCTAATATTATTCAATTACTCTACTCAAAAGTTGATAAAGCTATAAAAATGTGTATAATTTCCTAACGATTTATTTAATTTTGATAATGTGTGCGCTGCAATCTCGAATTGAATCAAACTTGTCTCGAAACGCAACTATTGCTGAAATAATCTCCGAAATCATAAAAGCAACGATCGTACATTGCGTAACTTAAGTGCGAGATATCACATTGTATTGATATGGGGCTTAAATGATTCGTTTCGTTTTGCTATTCGCTATTTGCTATTTACTATTTGGCAAAAATCGGGAAAATCGCTGCAAGTCCTCCGCTTTCACTGAACATGTACAAAATACCATTTCCATTTTCCCCCCGTATAAACAAAAGTCGGAGGAGCATGGAGTATGGATCATGGAGCTTTGGAGCTCGGTGGTGGCCACAGAAAGTCAGTTGCTGATTATGTTCAACCGGAAACTTATAGAAAAAGCCGAATGTGCCAAACTGGTTTGCAAAATAAACGAAAGCCGAGGTATCGGAGCTGTATGCTGTGTGCTGTGTGCTGTGTGCCTGAATGCCTGAATGCTTGAATGCTGGGTGCAGATTCGATATACGGGAAACCTGTTGCTTATTGATGCTGTTTTTGCCAACATTTTCTAGTTTTGAATGTGGTACAATACGTACCGAACTTAAATCTGAAATCTGTTGGAATGCGAACGAGATGGTTGCCACACACAAAAATCTTAAATAAACAAGAAAGGAACAAATAGCTTTTTTGGGGGACCGAATCCCGGGATACCCTGAACATAATGGCTCACCAATCATACCCATTCGATCGTTCTGTCAGCTCCAACTGTGATTGTTATGCTAATTCCGTGAGTGTTTTATTGTATTTTAATTTTATTGGACAGGAGGACGCGTTGCCGACCATACAAAGTGTACGCTTTTATGCATATTTCTCCTCTTTGACTCGTGAGATGTTTCATAATACCAGCTGACAATAAAATATTGTCTTTTATCATATAAACCATCTCAATCTGAGCGGCTTGAAGCTTCAAAGAGGTGGTAATATGAATTCATTTCAGGTAATATTGTATGGTATAAGAGTATTCCAAGCTGAGGTCCCTAAAAATTCTGCAATAATGGCTTCTTAAAAAGTTTAATGACTTTAAACGATTTTGAAATTCTAATCGTTCTAATGAACTCAACAAGTATCTTAGAGCCAATTTACTGGGAATCATTTTTCTTGATGATTAATTTTAATGAATTGCCTTTTTTTCGAGAACGCCTATACCAAAACTTGAACAACTGCTGAGTAACAGAAATAATCTTTAAATATGTTTGTCTTAAATGGTCATCAATTTAAAAGTCAAAGCTTTCAACTTCAATAAAGTATAATATGTTATAGCTTATGAGATGGCAAAAAAATTAAGACTAAGCTTATAATTTTAAACTAAGACTGCAAAGTTTTTTGGTGACAATAAAATTAATCGACCTGACTTGCCGCTAAAAAGCACTGTTAGGTGATTATGTTTTCTTCTTTATAAACTGCTTCGGGGCATTTAAGCAAATGAAGATTAATCTTTCAAGCTCTGGACATTGTTTTGTGTCTCCTAATCTCTTTCCCCCTATAAATACTGTATAATTTAATGATAAATAACTTCGTATTTACCGTTTATTCTAAAGATTTAATAATGCAAAAGCTCGAAATATTTCTGCTAGGTATCCAACGTGAGGAATGAAATCACACGCCGTTAACACAGGAATTCTTGATCCTCAATTACATTTCGGAAAAGTGATATATGTAATCAAGTATTTCCTTGCCACCCGTACGCTGTGTATAAAAATAAGGTTAAATTTAATTAAAATCACACGCGACACTATTTTTGTGTTAAAGATTTTTTAATATTCATTTTATGCATTGATTTGTCATAAAACTCGGTTTGAGTCGATATTTTAAAAATGACGATCACAAGACAGGTTTTCTTTTGTTTTTTCCACACTAGATTGATTTTGAATTATTTCTCTTTTTCCCTTTCGAGGTTGTCCTCTCCGGGGATTAATTATAAATCTTAATATTTCGCGAAAAGCAAGAAACAAAGCGGCGCGTGGGAGTTTTTGGTAGCATGTAGTAAAAGTAGCATGGCAAGTTGATGACTATCTATGCCTGCCTGTACAGTAAACAAGACTGTATAAGTTTTCTTACACAAATCTCGACATACGTGACCTCATTTGCCGATCTGACAGAAAACGTTTTTCGTTTTTTTCTCGTATTTTTTGGTTGTTTCTTTTGCAAATGCCGCAAAATAAAATCCCGGTCGATAAATTAAATTCGTGGTGTGTGATTTCTACCAGCCCCTATAAGCACTGGCATTTAATACAGCGATCACGTTCACATTCCACATTAGTGTTCTATACTTCTTTTATTTTCGTTGACTTGGGTTAAATGATGATGGTTAAATTGATGTGAAATTTTTGTTTGTTTTACAGCATTGTGTGATTTGGGTAAACAATAAATTGGCAAGAGAGAAAGTCTTGCTTTCGGTTGTGGGTAGGTACAATCTTTTTGTTTTTTTTGTTGTTTAATGATGGATGCCTTGTAGCTGGGTTTTCTTTGTTATTTAAACGGGGAACTATTATTATTTCATATTTTTTTATTCACTGGCTTTGGGAACTGATGGGTAGTATGCCCTTTAAAGGGTCTGCGGATCCACACACATCACACGTCGCCATAAACGGACCATTCTGAACTTTACACATTTTCTTGAGAGATATAACTCTTAAAAAATTAGCTCTTAGGCATATTCATACCAGCTTGAAAACCGGTATCGCGGGAGCCACCTAAAATACGATTAGGCACATAATAAATACACTGCGCGAAAGTACGTGATGTCGGCTCGCTGGCTGGATCGGAACTGTTTCGGTTTACCTGTGTCTCTCTGGCTTCAGCAACAAGTGGGCGCTACCATCTAAAACCCAGATGGAACGGAATGGAATCGGAGTCCGAGGGTCTCTCTCTCTTCTGTTGGCATTCGCTTTTGCGGTAAAACTGGTTTTTGGGGAGTAGTTTACCAGCTGATACCATACCACCATACACATCGCTATAGCCATAGATATATAACCATTTTTCGAGTGCGAAAGGCTTCGCCTATGCAGTACAGGTACTGCGATCCACGATCTGCAGGTGCATGTAGATATGTATATGTTTCGGTTTCTTGAAAATCTTGAACAACTAACAGCGCGCTGTTAAGTCAAAGGTAAATAAAAGACCACCATGTTTCATTTCCATAGGTGTATGGGGATCGGGGGATAGGATATGTTATGGGGAACCAGTTTTTGGCTTTTCAGCTTCAGCTTTTTTCCCTCTCTTTTGTTTTTAGCTGCATGCTGCATTTGTGTGTTGTTTGGGGGCTGTGTAAAAGTTTTTATTAAAATGTTTTAGGTGATGTTGCTGCGATTTTGTGCAGCAATCTGTGGCCGCACAGTTTTCCGAACCCGCTCACTTCACCGATCCGATCCCAACCCCGATTCCGATTCCGATTCCGAACCGATCCCCAATCCCCAATCCCCAGCCGATGAATGAAGTTCACTAAAGGGGCAGACAGCATTTTTGTACCTGTCAGACGGCCATGGAGCAGCATATATGCATATTCCATTCCCATTGTATT
Source organism: Drosophila prostipennis (assembly GCA_037075205.1). Taxonomy (NCBI): domain Eukaryota; kingdom Metazoa; phylum Arthropoda; class Insecta; order Diptera; family Drosophilidae; genus Drosophila; species Drosophila prostipennis. The sequence continues at coordinate 163,113 of JBAMCJ010005110.1, read as the reverse complement.
GGGACAATGAGACAGTTGCTTTGCTATCCACGAAATTACCATCATATCATTGCGAGGTGTTTGCAGTCGCACACCAAACAAATATTATCATTCTCAGCCGGATGCTAAAAGAACAATTGAAGTAATACTTTTTTTTTAAATATATTTAAGTTCATTTTATTGAAGCAGACAAGAATATCTTATGATAATTTTAAAACAATTTTATTTAAAAAGCCCACGATAATTTTGGGTAATACTATTGTACCATTTAATACTACCATTAAATACTACTGACCATTTTTGTTATTGAAACACAATCTGTAAATCGATCTACCAAAATTGGTATATCTTATGATAATTTCTTAAGATCTAGTTATCTAAAATGTCAAACGATTAGCAAAAACACCTACTTAATATACCTGCGAATATTCCCTCCTATCTGCAAACTAAAGATCTAAACAGCTTTCAACATTTAAGAGAACACAAATCTCTATGTCTAACTCCACTTTTATTCTCTGGCCCATTCAAAGAGCCTTTAAAGATTAAGACATGTGCTTACTGGCCATTAACACAGTATCTCCATGGTGCTAAAATCCATGGGATGTTGCCTCCATCTTCATAATTCACTTGAAGAGAAAGTGCAAGGGTTTTCAGCAAAGATGTACATCATTAGCTCGTTTTAATGTTTCCCAACAACCATGAGTTAAGCTTTCAACTCTTTTGGCTCTCTGTCTTGCTAAATCCCCCTAAGCTGGGAACTAATTAAAGCTAAGCCCACGGTTTCTGGTTCTTTCGTTATTATAAAAAGGTAGTTTCTTGCAAAATTTATTGAGGGGTTGGATTACCATAATGTGGGTTAGCTTTGGTTTTGTTTGCCTTCCCGCTCTGTCAACACTTTTACAATTCGAATGTCCCATTTCCACGACAATTGGAGTGGTCGCTTGGATCATTTTACTAATTTCAAGTTCAGAAAAATAAGTGCTAATTTTTCTAATTGTGAAATTTATTACTCAAACGGAAAGTTTTAAATTATGTATAATTTTTGTTCGGTATTATATTATTATAGTTAATGCTTTTGGATACAGTGAAATATTCTCCGTTACCCCACGAATACCGGATATGAAAAGGTTAAATGAAATGTGTCAGCCAAAATTGTAAGGTTTCGCTTCAACCATCCTCTTAAGCTCGAATTGCTGGTCGAGCCATTTTAAAATCAGTTTACCTTCTGGAGAATACTTGGTTGCATAAATCAGGCACATGAAAAAAACGTATGACATTATGTGGCAATAAAGTTAGGTTGTGCAATATAAGCAAAATAATTTGTATTTTTAGCAAATTTTGAATTAGTCTGCATAACACAAAAAATCGTTTGTGTTTTAAGAAATGTTTCCTTAAGAAGGGTTGTTTTAAATGTGTGATTTCTGTCTTCTAGAAACGAAAAACTAATAAAACAATAGTTTACTATACTATTTATTTACTTTGAAAGCTCTCTGCTTTGTTTGAAGTCATTGGACGAATAAAAAAATCTGCAACCAGTTGGCTTTAAAAAAATATTACGTTATCAGCACAAACTGCGAATGAACTAATAAAGGCGAGTAATAAACTGGCTTCAAATTACATACTTCTGCAGAGCTCCGCTTCGACTTGTAAGTAGTATAAACATTATGATTGCAATTATAATTTTAAATTTCTTTCGTTGCCGAAAGCCAGGTTACAATCCACAATGAGTGCATTGTTCTGGCCTCTCACATGTTTCCTTCGGCTTTCCACAGGCTGTTAAATCATTCTTCGTCCGCTTTAATTGCTCCACAAAGTACAACTGCACACTGCATTCCTATTCCTGGCCAGCAATAGCAAAAAAAATAAATAAAAGTAACAACAATTCGATTTGGGACCAATGCGCACCAAATAACCAAAAGATGCCTTGCTGGCGGACTGAAACTGAACAATCACTTTGCCCAGATCAGTTTCGGTCCGGCCAAGAAAAAATATATATATAAATACACATATATATATACCTTATAGATGGCAGGGGCGAATGTGTGTGCACAGTTGCGGTCAGAAGAAAAGTACGGAGCGGATGGTAGATTTATAAGGTGGAAATCCAATCCGGTCTCGGCGAGAACGGGGAATACATCTCCTGGATGCTCACGTTATGTGGGGCTTCCCACCTTTGTATTTACACGGAGAGAATACTTGGTATTATATGATGGAATGTATATAATTATTAATCATTAAACTGCCTACCTTTAAACTTTATTTTCAGTGTAATCAAATTGTCGATTTAATTTTTTTGGTAACAGAATTGTTTAAATGATTTGGGATATTTAACAAATGTCCTTTAAAAAGAATTTTCTAAATGTTTTTTTATTCTAGTAAAAAGTTATTAATAACTGTTTTTGCTCCTCAAATGTTAAATATAGTTTAAATATATATTTTTTGAAAACGTTCGATTTTATTATTTTATGTTACCAAATCAAACTTTTTTGAATTAAACCTAAAGTATTTTTTGCGGTGCACATACCCGTGTACTAACTTCCTGACCGCAGCTGTACCCGTCCCGCAGCCAGGCCATTAACATTGCTTAATTGAATTAGATTCCGAATGCAGATTATGAGTACCATCGCATGCTCACTCCGGGACAAAGCGAGTATGGGTAGTTCGTAGAGTATAGAACGTATTACGATCCCGAAACCCAAACCGAACCCAATGCAAATGAGAGGTAGTTAAAAGCGCCTTTTCGAAATCCTCCTTTAGTTTAGTTTTCAGTTTTGAAAATATATTAAACCCTTTGCGGTGGTAATACACCCAACTATTGGCATATAGTTCAGTGAACCTGAAGTCTAATTAGCCAACTTTCCGTACAAAAGCGGTTTCTGTAATCTAATTCGATGGCGTCAGCGGCACTTTGCGAACCACGAAACATTTCTGCAGCCAAAAACGAGCAGAGCAGAGCGACTTGTACATTGTACATTGGCCACTCGATTCAATTCGATTCGATTCGATTGCACCGCTCTGCAGTACTGGGTATTTGGTATTAAAGGCCAACAATTGTGGCATGTCCTAGTGACAGCCTCGCCGCAAAATGCACAAAATGGTAGTGCAATACTAGCCACAAGCGACTGCGAGCGTCGTGCCACGAAACGTAGGAGCTGCTGCTTCATTAGTTATGCATTAAGCATACGATATGTTGTACAACCCGGCTACAATGGCCAAAAGGGTACTTGTCCTGCTTTATGGGCTTTGCTTGGATAGGTGTTGTCATTAAGGTGAAGCTCTCTCTTTGGACGATTCCTTATAACTATTGACTATTAACAAACTCTACTCAAAAACAGAAAAGCTGGCATTACATGTCCGTTAATAATATCTCAGGATATTAAGATAGAAAATAGTTCATATCTTTTTATGGGATACCTTTATTTCTTTGTTTTTTAATGACTAAACTTATAAACAATTTAAAAACAAATTAGAGACTTCCTTCGGTAACTCGCTAATAATTTAATGAAAAATCAGAGTATTAGCAATCGCTTTTTAATGATACATCAGAGTATAAAAGGTATCAAATTAGAATAGAACTAAATACATGTCGACAGTTTTATATATTTAGTTATTCATAAGTATATTCTTAAGTTCAGAATATAAACACAGGAATATAAACCAGGCACATATTATTTATTACATTTTATTTAAAATCCCTTTATTGGGTAGCCTTTTTAAATGTAACTAAGTTTTGGTGACGCAGACATTTATAAAGATTAAAGACTTTCTGCTGATAAATTTTGCATGACATAGCTACCTATTAGTTATCAATTAAAATATTCTTTAGTGCTAACTGATTTATTTGAAAATTGCATTGATTAGCCTTGATTGGCTGCCATTACCTTTTCGAGTGTAACCACGTTTCGGTGACCCAATCGGGTGCACCTTTCCTGTTTTCCCGCATTGGGCTGCTGCAGTCAATCTTTTTGTGGGATGTCCAGCTCCCTGTTAACTGCGTGCAATTCGTGGGGGTTCGTATGTCGCTTAAAAATTTTAATTGCCTTTGCGTGTTTAGAAAACTTACACGTACGTATGTTCTGCGTAGTTTAGCAGCTGACCAAATGCCACGGCGGCTTTCTAGTCGCTCCAGGGGATATGTCTGCAGCAGTATATTGAAGTCTATTTTCACACTTTTCACACCAGCTCACACGATCGCTAATGCTTATCGATGTGGATTAAAATTGAAAGGAATTTGCAGCGAGATTGTTTGTACATTTATTAATATTAATGCTGATCTGGCGTTTTAAAAAAGTTGCTAGGAATAGAGAGATATTTCAAGAGTCCGATTTAGAAAATATTCTAATAAATTATAGTATCAGAATATGAAATCAAAAATTTCCATTTCTCATTCTTAAAATTTTACTTATTGACCGCTTAATAAATGAAATCAAATCAAATTTATGTTTAGGTTGCCATGACTTTTTTGACTAAGTTCAGTCAGTTTTAATTTGACTTAAGTATCATGTTTTTTTATCCAGCAGAAAATACAAGTGAACGTACTTCTTACGGAATTACTGAGGTGGACTTTGAATATTGATCACAGCATCTTTCTAAGTATAACAAGTATGTTAATAATATCTTTTATATTTTTGACATTTCTTATATACACATCTTATTTTTGAGGGGGCCGATTCCATTGCCTTTTCTCCATAAGGTGCTGCAACAAATAATTTTTGGCCACGTAGCCCAGCTCGGAGGCCTCATCGCATAACCCGATGGTCATCAAGGATCATCGGGTCCTTCGAAAAGGCCTGCGAGCTGTACTAATTGGCCAAGAAGTATTTATATGCTGCCTGATCGCGGCCAGTACGAGCGAAATGCTATCGGACCCACGCTTCCAGGACATCGAGCTCTGCACCCTGGACGCCATTCTCGACCCGAACCACCTGAACATCGACTCCGAGCGGGATCTGTTTAAGTGCCTGCTAAAACTCGCCAGGGATCACGGCAGTTGACTAAGGAGTCACCCGACATCATGGACGATCCAACTAATATACATATATCAATTTAATATAATGTATTAGAAAAACAAATACAAATCTTAAATGCTTTTCAAATAAACTATTAAAGCGTCCAAAAAATATACAAATATATTTTTCGAGCATTGGTAGATGTTGTTCATTAACCGTTATCAAAAAAAAAAAAAAATTAAAACTTTCTGTAAAAAATTACAAGCGAAAAATATCACAAAAAAATGTATTTATGGAGGTTTTTATATTTTTTAATCAAAAACGAACAAAAAACCTATAATCTTAGACATCGGGAGTATATATGTCATATACATCGAAGTTTAGAACATAAAAATTACCATTTTGAAAACTATACATAATACCTTGTAAATATGGCCTCTAACAAAGCGGTTTGCACTGCCGGCTTTATTCACATAATACTCGGGATTTCGGTATGCCTTTCGCAACCTGCTGATCGCTGTTCGCCTGCTCCGAATTTGGGAAGCTGGATTTTCGTGGTAGCCCTCATGCTTCTGGCCAGCGACATCAAAATGTATCCGGATCGCTATACGCACCTGCCGTATGCCATTCAGTTTCTAGTGGAGACAATCGGATCCCTGGCCATCCTAGAGTTCTTCTCCTTTGTGGTTTGGTGCATGCTGGAACGGCTGATCCACCACCTGGTGAGGTTGCTCTTTTTATCCTTGGGAATGAGCAGTGAGATTTACCTGGCCCTGGAGTATTGGCTCCTTCTGATTCCCACCACTGCTGTGGCTAGCACTCTGTTGATGATAATGAAAATGGCCATCATACCTCTTTTCGACATCAAGACAGTCTATGAAAAGCAGGAAATAAAGGTGCACTCTGGACAAGGGTCTTTACATTGACCTGATCGCTGCCCAAAATGTCCCCAAAAAGCGAAAGTATAATCGTCGATATAGTAATTAATTTTAAATGTACATTTATTTAGTTTTTTTGGAAAACTATAATATAAATTTTATGTGTTGAACTAATAGCAATAAATAGGTATTAATAAGTATTTAAAAAGTACAAGAATAAATTAAAATTTAATGAACAATATTTTGTATGGAGATTACAAAACAAATAAATACCTTTAGCAATCAAAAAATGGGTATGTGAATTTGAATATTGGTTTTATTTCATAAAATGCGTTTTACAGCACTGGATAGCGGAGATATCCTCCTTATATAGCGGAGACCCCCGCCTATAAAGACTGCACAAAAAGTATTTTTCTTAGAGCCGGACGATAGTAGTTATCGATAATTCCGCGGTCGCTCTGAGTCCACCTCTAATGAACAGCTGAATAACAATAATCATATTTTTATTTGGTTTTGTTCAAAACAATTATGCGATTCAACGCAGCCGCCTTATAGCGCCCGTGCCACGCCCACTGCGATGCGAACAGGCGACCAAGCCAAGGTGTCGCCACGAATCCTGCAACCGAGAACCGAAGCCGAGTGTCGGGAAACCAGAATAAGGAACACCCACTAGTGAATTCCGGGGAAAACACATTAAAATAAGATGTCCACGGAGGAGCATGTGTGGCGAGCGCATGTTGTGCGGCGACTGCGCGAGCGGAACCGCAAGGAGTGCGACAACTTCAAGGAGATCATCGAGCAAAGTAAGAATCTGGGTCGCCAGCGGAGCACCCCAGTTGACCTCCGAATCCAAATTCTTCTCCTCTCCAAACTTCATGGCCACACACACTCACACTTTAATTACCCGCATCATCGCTTTGCAGACAACCGACTGATCGACCATGTGGCGCAGCTCAAGGCGGACAACCTGAAGATCTCCGTGGAAAACGAGCAGCTACGCAGCGCGGTGTCAACAGGTGGCACCGGTTCCAACGTGGCCATCGCCACCCTCGAGAAGAAGCTGCTCAGCCAGCAGGAGGAGCTCACCGACCTGCACAAACGCAAGGGCGAGAACTCCCAGATGATCGTCGATCTTAACCAGAAGGTCGAGCAGCAAAGGATCATCATTTCCGAGAAGGAGCACAGGTAGCTAGAGAGGATGTTGTTCTGTTCGCCAAAAAGTGTTGATTAGATTGCCTGAGATTTTTACGGAGAATTAGTCAAAACATTTTACTGTAGGTATACATTGTCCTTGAGTCATAATCATAAGTTTTTAAGGATAAAGTTTCAATAGTTTTCCAACCCCTTTATAATAATCATAGTCAAGTTACTATGACTCATAATTTCAATCAATTGGAAATAATAACTAAGACTAGGAATAAAAATCAAAAAAGGCCCCAAAAGACATAAATCAAAAACCTCAAAAACAAACAACCAACAAAATAATTAAACTTATAAACTATTGAAAAAAGGCGGCCCTAAAAACCGCCACAAAACATCAAACCACAAACCCCCCCACTTTACCCCAAAATCATCCCAATCAATATCCTTCTAACGTATATCATTTTTACATTTTTAAAAAATTATATGACATACATACATAAAACAAACTCCTTCCTTGGACTTAATCAAGCTGACTGCAAAAAATAGAATATCATTTGTATAAACTTATATTTTAGCAGACATTAATGTATCTATTTCTTTCAGCCTCGCCGAGCAGCAAACGAATAACAATCGATTGCGCGCTGAAGTGCAGCTACTTCACTCGAGTTTAGAGGAACTCAAGAAACTGAACAACACCATGTTGGATGAACATACAGCGCTTCAGTTAGCATTTAGCTCCCTCGAGGATAAATTGAGAGGAGTACAAGTAAGTGGTTCGCAATCTATATCTATATCTACATCTATATTCCTACACAATCACTAAGGCTTTGGTTTAGTTGACCTGTATCTTAAATACAAATACACAGAAAGTAAATTCTTCGTATCTGCTAAATTGGGAAAGTGAAATCGAATATTTCGTAAGTTGAAATAAGCTTATTCAGTCCTTAACCCAATTAAATTCCCACTTTCCTAAGTACAATTTATGTCTTCGCTTTTTGTAAACAATTTTTGTTGATAAACCACTTGAAAGCACTAAAATCACATATAGTTTTTGAAGAGTATATAAATTGAATAACAGCACTTTTAATGATCAAAATGGTGGTTACTCATTTATTTTTAAAATTCTATAAATAAATAAAATTTAAAGATTTGTTTATTCAAAGTTGTGAATAAAATCTTTTTTATTGGTACTTATTCGAGGCTTCCGAATCCAATTGAAGAATTTAATTTGCACGGTATTTGGTTCGTTCGATAAATATATTGCAGATGGCTCGAATCGTTGGGCCATCGTATACAGACGGGCGAAAAGCTTGCTATCTTTTCGATTTCGATCCAGTAGCATATTAGCGTTCAACGCGGAAAACAGCACAACGGCGCTAAATATTTGCATATATTCTAAATATGAAAAAGCGTCTACTAAAAAGCTTTTCGTTCTCTTGCAATTCACAGGATGAAAATCGTCGGTTACTGGAACGACTTATGCAATACAAGTCAAAGGATGCCGACAAGTTGAACGAGGAAAACGAGAGCATAATAAGGTATGTCTATTGACGATTAAAAGCATCCTAACCCAATTATCATGCAAAACATAACGTTTAATATTACTTATCTCTTCGATCATTAATAAACATGTATATAAATGCATTTTCGTAACAAGATAAGCACAGAGGATACATATGAAATGGTTAATCGCGAAGCTTATCTAATGCTTATAAAAGAGTTTGATAAAAATATTCCATGTAAACTGTTGACAAATACATACGCAGTGAACAATATTTCCTTGGATCAGGCAGCTTTTTGCTTATTTTTGTTAACATCACACATAATTCGGGATGAACTGGACTTTATAAATAAAATGCATTTTTGAGTTATTTTGAAATTGATTGAAAAAAAGAAAACCACACTCTATAGTGGCCATTATCTTGCGTTAAAATATGGAAACAGATAAAGAAATAATTGCTTTTTCGTGTCATTACTTAGGATATTCCACAATTAATATTTGTTCTTAAAAAAGAATTTAATAGGAAAAGCCATAATCCTTGCTAGAGTTATTCTTTTTAGGGCATGTATACTAGGCTATTATCTTAATACCCGATTAGAGATTACAGTGCCCATCCACCTGACCGCTGATCACCTAGTTGTGTTAATAAAAACCACTTTATTGCCCACCCACTCAACGTCATGCAAGCAAGTTAACCGAAAAATGCGGAGCACGGGAACTACCAATACGTAAAGGTTAACGGAAAACTACACAAACTGCATGTAATAAATATATTTACCTATATATTTTTCAACTACTAACACTCTAACAAACGCCAAGGAGTAGAACGGACCATTTAGACGAATATTATCTCGATTGTGTGTCATTCATTCTGATTTGCTCCCTTTGTAATTTTTGGTTTAATATAAATGTATAACCGTTTTTAAACATATCTAGAAAAAGACTGCCGTCAATTTTCAGGAAACGTTCGGCCAAACTGAAACGTGACCTCGAAGACGCGGTCCGTGAGCCCGGCTCCTCGTCCAGCAATACCGCATCCTCGCCAGGCGCCGCCGCCGCATCCTTGCAGCGCAACTCCAGTCCCGCCCAATTCGTTGGGGGCCTCATTGGCGACGAGGATTTCGACGAGGCAGCGATAAATGGCGCCATGGAAGCCATAGGTCTCGATGATAATGAATATATTAGCGCTCGTTTTACAGCAGGCGAGATTGGGGAGAACAGCCGGGCTTCCATCGACACCCTGAAGGCCACGGGCTACCTGGGCCAGGCCAATCCGACCAAGATCCTCATGAAATTCGAGGCGCACGAGAACGAATCGCACGCGGTGCGCTGGAGTCCCGTGGAGCGGATGGTGGCCACCGGTGGCGCTGATCGCAAAGTTAAACTTTGGGATATTGGCAAAAGTGAGTTTACCTATAAGATAAGAGATTAGATGAAAATTAATGAAAAATAATAAATTATAAAGACGTAATTTAATTATTCAGATTCTTTAATGTTATTAAATCTAATTAAAAATGTATTTACTTTCAGATTCCACTGAGCCACGTGCAATTTTAAGCGGAAGCAGTGCAGGGATTAATTCCGTAGATTTTGATTCAACAGGCGCCTATATATTGGGCACCTCGAATGACTACGGTGCTAGAGTATGGACAGTGATGGATAATCGGTTAAGAGTAAGTGAAATGTTTATTAATTTACCAAATTTAACAGTGAGTTAATGTTTAACTCAAGCAAAAGCAAATCGCAATAAGACGTATAATGTATGTAGAGGAAAAACACTTTTCCAGTTTCGTCGTCGACTAGTCTAGACGCTATATATTGTTTCGTTTTATTATAATATAAGTGTGTGATTACAGAATTACGATTACTGGCTGATCTGTTGTGCTTACTCACCCGCAATTTTACGAGCTTTCAGTTCTCAGATTAAATTAATACTTTAAATACCGTAACTTGTTAAACAAAAACACAGAGGGGTAATATTTTAAATTAAGTAATATGTTCTTGCTAAACGAACATACTTCCTGCAATTAGTCTGAGCTAGAATGGTCATAACAATGCTTTCCATTTCTATTGTTGCTCTAGGCAGATTGAAAAACCGACTTCTTTGATGCCCTGATTTATAAAGAATTTTCAGCCCTCGTGATATTCTCTTTTCGCCTTTGTTTACTCAAGTCGGTATGTACATGCATACGTACATATATGCACACATTCATACCAATGTCAATGTTTATAAATAAATTTTGCATGTTTGCCGCTTTCTAACTCAGGAAAAAAGGCGAAAAGTAAACAAGTAAACATTACAGAGACGCTGATGGCAAACAAAAGTGTTTACTGATATAGTAAATAAGGCACTTTAACTATGATTTATGCGTTTCGTTGGGACTGTCTGTGGGTAGAACGATCCCAAGAATGATTGGAGAAATGATTTCATGCCTGTTGGCAAGAATTCATAGAAGTCTGCCTAAAATGGTTAATTTATTAAGGATATCTTATTTTTGTTTTCTTGATAATTTCATGTTTTATTTTTTAGAACAGAATCTAATTCTAAAATTTTAGAAGAGGTTAGTACATTTCTTTATTAGGTTTATTCGAACGTTTAAGAACGTTTACTATTCTGCAGCTGTATCGAAAGAATCATTTTCAATTGGCGGTCATAAATAAAAGTCGTCTATGATAGCCAAGAGGGGAAAACTGGCCAATACACATTGGCAGTTGGCCTGAATTGCAGTAGAATAATCTTTCTTACCCCAAGGTTCATCTCTCGCCTGGTCAGGCGAGATCCGCAACTTCATCCATTTATGCTGCACATCGTCAACATGCGAATAAACATACAAGTGCAGTTCTTCCTGCTATTCTCCGCCAGCTCCAAGCTCCAAGCTCCAGCTCCAGCTACCATCCACTCAGCCACCCATCCTCCATCCGTGTGATACACCGACTCTTCTGACTCTTCTCTTCTAACTGGTATTTCTGGATTGACATTTAAACGGTTCTTTTGCGCACAACTGGAAACTGTAACTGAAGAATAGCGCCGCTGAGCTGCAGCATTAAAATGAGCACACTGACTTGTACGGCCTCTGGCCACAATGCGATCAAACAGTCAACTGATTGCCGATAGCCAAGTTATTATCATTAATACATGCGTCTTTTTTACGATTCGTACTTCAACTTTTCACACACCGTAAACGCCTCATCTTTATGCGGGAGATTTTCCATTAATCAAAGAATCATAACTGCAACCGAAAGTTTTGATGCATTTTGTCCAACTTTATTTATCATTACTCTAATTAGCTTGGGTTTTTCATGGCCTACAATATTTGATTTCTTTTTTACTATTCGTGATGGTTTATATATATTTTTATTAATAATAATAATCTAATTTTCTAAAATTGCTAAAAATACAAAAATATACAAATTGAAAAAAAGTTCAGTTTGAAATCTAAAACTCATAGGGCAAATTATAATAAAAGCCCCAAAAAATACTATTTTTACTTAGGATTAATCAATGGCAAGAATAAAATCATGTGATAGGAACCGTGAAGTTATTTCCAATAATTTAGTAAGGAATTTCTGCAACATTTTTATTGGCTACTTATAAATTGTAATTATGATTGAATCAATCGTTTTAAGTGCTCCCAGGTGTTAAAGTTATTTATGTTCGTGTCATATTAGACCCCAGCAATAAGTCATGCATTAAAAATGTTTTGCTTAATTTATGGTTCTCGAAAAGAGGACATTTCCACCTTTCCTACCACGCAGGCATTCCTGATAAAAAGCGGAGTGGTTTGCAGAATTTTAAACTCACCGGTTTCTGTGAGGACAACACGTTTTTCGAAGCCAAATATATAAACAGCGGGCTTGGTTCCTCAAATAAGACTGTTTAAGAGAACATTTCAATCCATGTTATTAGTTAGAAAAACCGGCCTCTTGCATGGGCGAAGAAACATGGGCTCTTTTCTTAAAGACCAAGACACTCTTCTCTCCCAATTCTCCGCTCTCCGAGTCTCCAATTCTGCGAGGGAGACGAGCTCCAGTCAAACATGTTTGAGACACCATCGCTATAAGGCGTAGAGACCACTGCGTTTCAAGCCACACTGCGCGTACATTGACCGTTCGACTTGACCGGTTGCCGGTTGAGAATCGGACTTTCAGGCGGCTCTTTAATTAAGAGAGAAAGAGTCTTTTTATTCCCGCAAAGGGCAGCCCCTCGGAACGGCTTTAAACTTTGCAATTAGTAAAAGACTTTTATTATTTATTTAATGAGTTAACCATCAGCCCGCAATTCCCCTTTCTGGCATTTGCCAATCTTCTCTGGGGATTTATAGATCCTACCCAAACGCCTAGCGTATGCTAAAAAGCCTTTTATATCACTACAGACAGCTTTCTTGAAAATGTCATAAATCAACAGTTTTTCCCGATACCAAGGAAGACTCTTTATCTTATCTGGTTTCTTGTTTCCACTATTAAGCATCTTGGTTGAAAGATAAATACTCGTGAATTTACAGTTCCTTACGCGAGAAACACCAGTGTCAATGACTTTAATTCATGCATGTAGCTCTGGGTTAGGAAAAGAGTAGCAACAATTCCAAAATATGTTTGTCCCACCATGCGACCTATGTCAATAAATTCTCTGCGGCAGTTATGCGTGGCGTTTTTTAAGATCCTTGTTTATAACGCCGTAATTAAATGTCTACCGTCTCTTTAATGTCTGCGGACACTTTTTAATTGCTCCGCCGTTCTAGTGAAAGATACTTAGCTCGTGTAATTAGCCGGTTTCTAATGGAGGGTATATGTACATATGATGCGATGATGCCAGAAAAGGTGTTGGCGGTCGGTCTTCAGCCTCGAGTAGTCATTGTTTTTCTTACGCTGGAGATCTGAGATCTCTATAAAATAATGTTTGCCCTATAACGTAATTCGCCGCTAACTGTATGTATCTTTTCTGACATTCCCCACTACCCAAGCACACGCTGACGGGTCACAGTGGCAAAGTAATGGCTGCCAAATACGTCCAAGAGCCCATTAAAGTGGTGACCGGAAGCCATGATCGCACTCTGAAGATTTGGGATTTGCGCAGCATCGCCTGTATAGAGACGAAATTCGCCGGATCAAGTTGCAATGATCTGGTGACCACCGACAGCCTGGGCTCAACGATAATCAGCGGGCATTACGATAAGAAGATCCGCTTCTGGGATATACGCACGGAGAAGCAGGCAGATGATGTCTTGATGCCGGCCAAAATCACCTCTTTGGATTTGTCAAAGGGCAAGTTCTGCAGACTAACCATCCTGATCATAACTATAATGTATTTTAATCGACAGATTGCAATTACCTCATATGCTCTGTAAGAGATGATACTATTAAATTGTTAGATTTACGCAAAAATCAAGTTATATCCACGTTTACGTAAGTTATTACTTGGCACTTCAGACCAGCATAGTAATAGCCTTGATATATTTCCACAGAAACGAACACTTTAAAATCAGCTGTGATTTTGCTCGGGCTTCTTTCAACTCGAGCGGCCTAAAGATTGCTTGCGGATCAGCGGATGGCGCTATATACATTTGGAATGTGAATGGTTTCCTAGAAGCCACTCTCAAAGGCCACAGGTGGGTAGTAAAAATATTTAATAGTAGGAGTCTCCATCTCCATCCCCCAGGGAAGGTACCTAATTACGTTCAAGTTTACGTGCCATCCCTTTTGTGTTTATTGTGCTTAATCCTTGTATTTATTTCTCCTTTTATTTGTGCTCTTATTTCACAGCACTGCAGTTAATGCGGTCAGTTGGAGCCCCAACAACAACCTGCTGGCTTCCGTTGGCAAGAACAAACGATGCACTATCTATTCAGATTCATAACCCTAAATGTTGCCATAAACGTCAGTCAGTTCCATTTGTACTGAAACGCTTAAAAGTCAGAGCTGTAATTATAAAACGGCCATGCGGAGTCTGCTGTAAATAGTAAATTCGGTTGGCGAATGGTCAAGGTAGAAATCATCCAGTGCCGACAGTTTTTAATAATTTTATTTGATTATTTTATTTATACTTGAAACGGATATAGTATACAAATTGTATCAATTCATATATTAATCTAAGTACATGTTTTCCTATTGTAAAAGTAAAAATATATATACATTATGGGGTTGCATATACGACCAATCTTAAAGAAGAGTAGTATTTATATCACCTTATTAATTTTTACAGCTAGGCGACATGGGATGACAAAAGAACTTCGAGTCGCGTTGCTGAATAGAAATTAAATTGGGGCAACGGCAACCCAATAATTCTATGGCCTTCAGTCTTTATATAGAAACCAGTTACCTTCTGCGACACTATATGCTTTTTCTTTCTTTTGCCAGCACCTGTGGTTTAGCCATAAAAATTTCAGACAATAATGCTCAGCCAGCAAAACTTCTTATGCATCCTTCGAACGTGATGCATTTTAATTTCTGCATATGTGATCAATTCTTAGCACGAATGCTGCTGTGCCATTGGCGAGAACACATCCAATTATTTCGTGTGCTGACGGAGCACAATCGACACTGGGGAATCTCTAATTGAGCGAGGAAAATAACCACGGCACACCATCATTACAAATCTAACGTACATTCATTTTTATCGCCTTGCATGCATGCTTTAATTAAGAATCTTTTCAGATTATGCCTGGAAAAACAACTACAACTTAGCGTTAAGTACCGCCAGGGATCTAAAATCTTAAGTACGATGGTACTGGGCACTACCAGTACCACTTGAGCTAGTGTCGTTGAAGGCGCATTGCTAAGTAAATTAATTGAGAGAGAAGAGGAATCCAGTCGCCTCGGGCGGAGAAGGAGGCGGAGGAGCCAGAAGCCAGGAGCTAAGTGACGGGCAGACGATTGGACTTGGACAGGAGTCACTTTCCCGTGTGCGAGAGCGTTCCTCCAGCAGATAAAGATACAAATCTGCACGAAGCCTGTTTCCTGTTGTGCTGAGGGTGCATTTATTTGCATGATTCACACAAGCAGCGCTGCGGCTAACGATACTTGTACAGCTGCTGGATCTTCGTACAGGTGTACGCCATCGGTACTCGGTACTCTGTACTCCAAACAGCATACTCCACACTCTAAACTCTAAACTCCATACTCCGTACTCCATAATGAAGATGGGACGTCGAGTCGCTGGGAAAACTTACGAAAACAAGCACGACATTTGGACCTTTTTGCCTTTCTGCCCACATCGAAAAGTGAATCGTCGCTGCCTTGCCTTCCTCATCTTTATTTTATTCTTGCTGCTGAGGATTGGGATTGGGATTCGTGCATTTTGGGCGACTCTAAGTGAGCATGTTCCTGGAAGCCCTCGAGTCGCCTTTTACAGTTGGATGCATTTTAAGTCTTATTGAAGTATAAATAATAATTCGCAGGTGTCTGCATTCCTCAACCAATTCGCACAATCTGTTATGCGTGGGTAAAAGCGAGGCTTTCCGACTTTTGTTCAACCTTTCCCATTCACATATCCGCTGCTGCTCCAAATGCAAGCAATAAAAATGATAATATTTTTATTGTATTCTCTTGAAAGAAAGTTAATTTCCATATATGCATATTGCATGTGCATTTTGTCTTTCAGTTCTAGTAGTTAAACTCCGCCCCCCCAAATAAGCACACAAATTGGAAATTTCATTAAAAATCTTAAGTTTAATAATAATAAGATGAGTTTCGTTCCATAAAATTAAAGGGGTCCAATGCAAACATTAAACTGTCATTGATATGTAATAAATTATAGTGCTTAACTTAAGAGTCGCATTCGATACACAGATGATACAGGGTATTAATTCGAGAAGGTAAATGTAATATGTTTTAGTTTATACAAATGTCAACCATTTTTCAGCTGCCGAAGTCACAAAAGAAGTTCAAGGCAGTCGAGTCGGGTGTCGAACTTCCTTTGCAAGTAGGGAGTCTGTTTGAAGAATACACAAAACGCCATGGCTGCAATGCAAACAATCTCTCTGAATTCCACCGAACAAGACACATAAATTTCATTTTCATTTTTCTCTAAAATCGTGCACTGACTAGATAAGGCAAATAGCGGATGTTGTATCAGGACGACGGGGTATTCGTAAAATAAATATTGATTGCACCTTTTGAAGCTTAGACGTTAATGTTTTGTTTTGTTAATGTAAAATAACTCTGTGATTCTGTGTGATTCTGTTTAGTATGAATGTTGATACGGCTGAAGTTTCTGGCGACGTTGGTAGCAATATGTCCAAATCGCGATCACGGCCAACTGAGTTAGCAAGAAAATTGTGGCAGCAGTAATAAGACCTAATTGTGGAGTAGAGAAAAGTATAAGAAGAGTAATTGTTAGTCATATGTATATTAGGGTCATTAATCAAGACTTCTTCCAGCTGGTAAAGTGGTTCTCTTAAGATCTTTATTTTTCATGGCCATAAAAATGTACCTACCAATAGCGTTAACGCAAAATCCATGACCCTCTTCGTTGGCCGTAAATGTGGTTTCATTTCCGTCATAATAATCCCCGCTTTCTTGCTTATCTTGCTTGAATCCGAATTTGTCCGTTATCTGAATGGATTGGACCAGCAGCATGTCGCTAGGTGCGGACTTCTTTGAAGTGTCGATATCGCGACGCGGTCTTGGATGATCATCTGAGCGGGGAACAGGTAGTATTAAGATGGAAAGAGAAAATTAATCAAATATAATATTTAAATATTGGTATTTGTAGATAATGATTTCCCCCTTAATAACTAGATTTTTGCATACATTTTGAAATTAGGATGGGTAAAAAGCTGTTATAAAATATTATATTTTGAATGGAAAAATGTTACTTATTCCCATAAAAAAAATTTTTAATTATAACGATCTATTTTAATATAAATTAATGTAAATTATTAGTTTCCGCCATGATAACCTAATTTCTATTAATTTCTCTTACAATTTCTTAAATAAAACCCCTTGTTGAGTAATAAACTCACCTGTTGTGTTGAGAGATCTGCGTTTTCGGCCGTAGGACAACAAGGACCTGAACTCCCCACTGGTATCCTCCTGTTCGCACTGGACGGGCTCGCAACTGGGCATGCATGGAGTGACCAACGCTCGGAACTGAACGACCTCACTCGAGGGGAACTTGAAGGCATCAAAGTTGGAGAGCAGCACCTTGCCGGATACCGAGCCCTTGTAAATTGGTCCCATTATAAAGTGGTCAGTCGGGCAGCCATTTGAATCAATTAAGGTAATTTCCGAGTTATCCACGCCATCCATGGCAACCAACTCCCGAATGAAGATCTCGTAGGGACTCTGTTCGTCGACAATTTCGAACTTCAAAGCCAGAGGATCGCCCACCTCGGCAGATCGCATCATATCCGAACCATCGCGGGAGGTAATACGCATGATAACATTGGGTGATTCCACAATCACCTCCTCCGAGAGGGCTGGCATAATGTCGCCACGCACATCCAAGTCCACACCGTTGCTAACCGACTTGTTGGTCAGATCGTACTGACAGGCCAGGGCCAAACCCAAATCGGAGGATGTCACAATCATGTCGTGATGCTGGATAATAATATCGTTCACATAACGACCGGCGGTGCTCTGTCGCACATTGCACTCCAGATCATGATAGTTCATTCGCAGCTCAAAGTCCAGGGCGCTCTTGACATCCACCGAGCAAGATTTCGGAGATCCCTTGGCGTAAACCTTGCCGTTAAACAGTTTGGAGGTGCGAATACGTGCCAACATGTCGCCACCGCCGCATTCAATGGTCACATTGTAGCAGGAAGTCAGTTCATAAGTCGAGGCCTCGGGAACTTCCAGGAAGGGTTCTTGCACATCGGTTAAAGTGGCACGACTGTGATGGGATAATCTGCAGACCATATCGCCAGTATCATTATAGTCGTACGAGTGGCACCTGAAAAAGAGATGGAAGTTGGGAAGAGAAAGGCGATGATGTGATATTTCTTTAAGATCATTCTTTATGCAATTTACTTTCACACCAAGATAAAATATTTTATTATGCAAACGAAATATAATATCACTGCTAGATTTTATGATATGATATCACTTAAAAATAGTGTGTGTTATTGAAGATCATTCTTTATGAACCTTTTTTTGAAATTTTATTATACTTATTATGTTTAAGAAGACTTATTACTCACCTATAGGGCGAATTAAGGCACAGTTCCCGGCACTCATCAATACTGCTGACTTCTTGGTAAACAGAGTCCACCGTCTTCAAAATGCGACCACGTAGCCGTTTGAATTCGCACAGCTTATTGGGTTCATCGACACAGTGATTCTCAAGGTAATCAGACCCTTCGTTCGGCTGGAAGGCCTGAGAGCCGGCTAACGTTAAACGATCCAATTCACTTAGTTCGCAGGCACCAGAGGCGCGATCATAGTTGGCAGATCTATATATTATGGGACATAAAAGAGGGACCAAAGGAATAAATTAAGCAGTTCTTTTTATGCTCGAATTGATAGTGATAAAAGGGGTGCCAATTATTTCGACTGTCAAATAGAACATTTTGCACTCCTATACCTAAAATGTGCTTACCTGCATGTGAAGTCTGTTTCGCTTAGGCAAAGTTCAAAGCACTCGCGCCTGGAAGCCACCGACACGGTACGCTTAACTTCCGTCTTGAGCTTATAATTTTGTACACGATCGACATACCAGGCTCGCGAGCAGGGTTTTACGGAAAGACATGATTTTTGGGCATAGATTGTGAATACGGGGAACTGCGACTTTGTTAGGGCACCTTTTTTTAATAATTATGATTAGGAGAAGTAGTTTGTTTAACGTTATAAGTAGCTTACCCGGTAATTGATCAGCATGTGCTGAGAAGAGCACGCAAAGCCCGGTCTCGTAGTTTACTGACTGGCAAGTTTTGTTCTTCCTACAGGTGTCTAGGCAATCAGTGAGCATTAGAGTGCCCGGCTGGGAATCCATCAGTTTCTCGGGGGCCGAGAAGACATAGCTAACAAAATCCTTATTAGATAATTACCCGGTCGGTGGACTTGCCCTCATTACTTACCCTGTCACAATTTCAAAGCCCACCAGATCGGGATTGCAATCAATAGGGGCATTATCGTAGTAGATACTATCTTCCTCGGAACCCAAGGGGCTGGATAAATCCGAGGCGGCGGGCAAATCGAAGGCCGAATTGCGGGTCTCCACTGTTTCGATGGGTTTCTCAGTTTTATTAAGTTCCGTGGGTTTTTCCTTCAAACTTGGGAGTTCGGTTTGCGGCTCAATCTCTTCGGAGGCTATAACTTTGCTAGCATTTGGTAGTGCTGCAGTCACCGATTCAGCGGCTTGTCTGCGGATTCGCAGATGTTCCTTGGCCGTTGCCACACTATATAGCATTAAAGCTAGGATAAGGTGTCTTATCAGGTTTATCTTGGCCATATTTTAAGTATCACTGGGACCTGCAAAAGGGGAGATGTGTTTATTAAAAAAAAGAATAATCCAACTATTCTTAAATAAGATATGTGCTTAAAGACCAAGGTTCTTTAAAATAAATTTCAATTCCGAAAAAAACCTAAGAGTGTTAGTTTCAACAACACAAATAATCTTCAAAAGGGGAAACTACAACTAGAGTGATAAAATCCCAACATTTCCCCTCTGAATAACCAACCTTTATTTATAGAGCGCGGTAAATTGGCTACGCAGGTACTGTCTCAATCTTTTTTTAAATTAATTTGTTTGCCATAAGGCGTAACGCGAATTATAAAGTCCCACTCTGAAAAGGGAAGAAACAATATCACGGCCAGTAACTCCGTTAAGGAAACTGAGCTCACGTCGATGACCCCGTGCACTATTCACTTGGATTCTTTCTGGTTCGCTGAGCTAAACTCTTGCGCAACTGCCGAGATCCAAGTTAATGGGCATCGCTTATGATTGACGGTTGCGCCTGGAAAGACTATCAAGGGGTCATGAGCTCTAATTTTTCGCCAAGTATCCAAGTACCATGTAGAACTTGTTCTTTTTGGCGTAGGCAGTGCTTTCCTACCTTAGAACCTTTTTACCCAGAGAACCCAAAGGGAATGCACAATTTGGAAAATTATTAATACAAATACTTCGGCGATTGCGGGACAACAATTCAATTATAGAAAAGAATATTATTACGTAGGGAATACATTTGATTTTTAAGTAAAGTAATTGCTATTGGCGAATAACTCGTTAGGAACCCACTTGAAGCATGACTTATTAACATGATAACTGTATTTGGAAATTACATATATATATCCATAATCATTCGTACCGTTATTCTATCAGAATTCTCATGAATACCCATGTGTGCAGAAAAGAAATGGTAGTGTGAAATAGATACGGATAGGTGGTATTTTAGTATGTGGAAGAAACGCATGACTGCCGACGCACCAGACACACTAATCCGCCAGTGGCGACGGGTCGGTTTTCGGTTTTCAGCATTCAGCTTTCAGTTCCATACAAAAACACTGATCTCTTCTATTATAAGATGGTATGGTACAAAAACATACCGTTAATTCTTATACATATGATTCATAAACCCTGCACCGGTCAAAACGAGCCGTAACTTAATTAGAGATAAAATGCTTGAAAGACTTTTGAATTTGTTTTTCCTTTCCACATTTGATTCTAGCTTAAAAAGTTAGGTCTGTATGCAGGGAGGGGTTCGGTCTGGGTCTGGTGCACATGATCATACAGCAATGCCATGTAAAGAATGGCCACTCAGGAAGCTGCATTATAACGAGTCCATGACCATGTTATTGTACAAAAATCTTGTAGAAAGCGGCAGAAGAATTGGGTCAATGATTATCGTCAAAAAGTTGTTTTGCCGAGCATAGACATATGTATGGGTTGCTGCGCCCGCAGCGATCAGGTCGAACCCAAACCCCAAACCCATACCCATACCAAATACCCATACCCGAATACCCATGGCCAACCGGTATGGACATGAACACCCGAAGGAAATAGCACCGCCTAACTGTGTCGCTGATCACAATCGATTAGTGCGAACAGTCATTTATTGCCTAAATTACTGTTAAATGATGCTCGTTTCTGGAGGCCAAGAATTTCGGGTTTGGGTTTCACTAAACGTTTTCGTAACTGAAATATGTATGTACAAATATGGGATGTGGGGAATGCAACGCGATTAATAGAAGCTTTGAAGAATTACTATCTCATTTGAATTTTTTTTGGAAAATCATAGTATTGTATATTGCCTAGAAGATATGATGATATTCGTTTTGAAACAATAGTTATTTATTTGTGATACTTGAAGAATAAATTATTGAGATAAGACTGTTTTTAAGAAGTTCTATATTTAATTATATTTTGATTATACTGCTTATATTGGAACTAGGGTTTCTGGTATAACCTTACAACAAAATTTGTTCTACAATTATAGTACATTTTTTCGACAATTAAATATAAAATACTCGAAAAAAACCTAAAAAGAATAGAAATTAATAAGAACAAGCCTGCTTTTATTATGAAAATACTTCTCTATTGCAGCGTTCAATAACTGGAACAATCAATCAAAAGCCTCGAATATATGCACAAAACCGATCAGTCAATCAATCAAACAAACACATCACAATGCCGCTTTTGGGATCACTGTTTCGGCCAATCAGCACTTGTTAACTGTTTAGCACTTTCGAACTTTTTCTTTTATTTTACAGACTTTACTTCTTCAACTTAATAGCTCTTTTTTATTTTATTGCCAAAAGCGACTACACCTATTCTCACCGCCTTCAATACCCATTCACATTCAGCCTATTTCCAAATGCATGATGTAATTAAAAGATCTACCAGACGAGGCAGCCAAAAAGAGTCAATAGAAATCCGATCTTCAAGAGGAACCGCCAAAAAAACATAAAAACAGAAAAACTTTCACCATTCTGAATGTGCTAATGACTTCATTTCTTCAGTGACTAAAATGCTGCCGAAAATTTAACGGTAGATATCACACTGTTAAATTAATTTCCCATTTGTGCGAAATTTTCGAATATGGGATAATCACGGGACTAACGAACTACGGTGTTAATTGTGCAGCATTTAAGCTCCTATGGTTTTTGTAATTTCCTCCCATTAGGCTGTGCATATTTTAAGAAATATTCGCTCCATTATGGCCTAGAAGAAGAGCAGACCAAGTCACGTCATATCATCCCATCCGTCAGTCAGTTTGCAAGCCATTTCAAAACGGACGTCCTAATGTTCGCTAATGTTTTGACGGAAGCTGCAGACTGCAGAAACTGGGGATCTTGAAGAACTGAAGACTGAAGACTGGTGGACTTTTGCATTTTACACAGCTTCCTCTTGTTTCGTGCGTTTTTTACGTTTTGCACCACAACAGCAGCCTCTGTTCAGTTCTTTCAGTTCACTTATTCGGAATGATTGTCTCCGTTTTTTCAATGCTGGCATAGTCATCCGTCAGCCTGATCACTGCCGTTTAAATAAACCGGTTAACATTTTTTTTCAGATTTTTCTTAGTTATTCTTTAGTCCGGTGCAAGAGGTTGGTGCATATTCTGCCATAGCGGTTCGATTGGAGGCAATACAGAAACCCTGAGCTCTGTTCCCATAAAAGGCCTTAGGATAAGACACCTCTCATCCCAAGAATCCCGTGACATTTTTCGAATATTACTTCTGCAAACAATTACCTAATTAACAAGTTATTTTTACACAGTCTATTCCCGAAGTCGGAATTTCAGCTTAGTCACACTGGAACAAAACACTTTCGCAGCCCAAGACCTTTTTCGCACTGGGGAACAAAGAAACTCCGAACTTGACCATTCGATGGTCGCCGCAGAACTGAAGACTTCAATGCCGCCGGAGTGACTTGTTATAAAAATTAGATAAAGAAGTTCTGGCTCTGGCTCTGGCTGGTTTGGTTTGTTGGCTTTCTTGGAGAAAATCAACCTGTAAGAGAGCGGGACGCAGTTCGTCTTCGAAATTCTTACAAAAGAAAGTCTCGGGGCTATGGGATCGTATGGTATGGCTGTGTGGAAGTGGATGATGCTCGGAAAGCCGAGAGAACCTCAAACAAAAAGAAATTGTTAGCATGGTAAATACACTTCGGATCACCTGTACGATACGATCTCTACACTCCGAACTCAAACTCGAACGTGTTCGGGCTGCAGCGAGTATAGTAATTGCGGTCAACGATCGAGAACAATGTGCACCTGTTTTTCGCTCTTTCCGACTCTCTTTGCCTGTTATTAACATGTATAATATAATCAACCGGGTTTTCCCTGCCGCTGTCTAATAATTTTCTTATGGGCCTGTTAACACCTTGGGCCACGAAACCTACCTGTGTAAAGACTGGGCGTAATAATGGGTTTTGGCTTATAACTGTCGCTTGCGTTTTTATTATTTTTCACTTTCACTAATGAGGTACATTTCACATTTTCTCTCTCGTATTCTAGAGCTCCGGCACACACACGCCTAATCGGCTTAAATTAAATCTACCATAACATTTTGTGTGGGTTTTAAGTTCGGTGTTTACTTTTACTCAATTTCAGGCAGCTCCCATCCTACGGCTAGAGATCAATGGCTATCTGCCGATCTCGAATAGCCCACTTTTATTGGCAAAGACAGTCGGATGGATACAGCGCTTTCAGCAGTTGGATATGTAAAACCAGAATGGCCCATCAAACGGTGTTTGATTTCCAAATTTATGGGTCAAGCTAAACCAAATGCAAATCAGTTTTTCGAGTCCGTTCTTCAAGAAAACGGGTCGTGCTTTGATAACAAATTGGGTAAACAATAAATGCGGTGGGACCAAATTTGGCCATTAATTCTGTATACAGATGATTTAGCCGCAAATGTGTCAAAATAGAGGAGAAGTAGACCGAAGAAAGCCCTAAATGACGCATAGCAAATTCCAGACTTTGGGGACCGTTTAGCCTTTCTTATAAATCCATTCTCCGGTTATGTATTCAATATATGGAATTATGAAAGTACAATCCATTCTTTCCTAGCATTTGAACTCCTATTATATGAACTTTAATTAGTCCCGTTCTTAATAACTTACAGCACGAACGTTTAGATATATTCTATTCTGTCGGCGAACTTGAAATCTTCTCTGGCTTGTTCAGACAGTTATGAGATAAGCGAAACTTCTTCCTAATTACAAAATAATGGGCACTTATTGAAATGCTTTTTCTCATTATTTTTCACGTTCTTCTGTACTTAAAGTCTGTTCTTAGAGCCGCACATTCCTACTTTAAAACGATTCTTTCGCCGGCTAAGTGAAAAGATGATATACAAGTTGATATTAATTTTCTTTCATATCTTCCGGTGTCTTTGTCTGGAGAACCGACCAGATCCACGCATAGTGGGCGGTTTTCCAGCTGATATTGCCAATATTCCGTACATAGTATCCATACAACTATATGGCATACACCATTGTGGTGGCTCTATAATAAATAACCATACGATTTTAACGGCTGCGCATTGTTTAAACGGAGTTTCCTATCGCTTTTTGAAAGTTAAGGTTGGTGGAACATCAAGGTATCGCAAGGATGGGGAAATATTACAAGTGGCCGGTCTGCAGATACATGATAAGTTCAATGCCAAGACTATGGATTATGATATTGGAATAATCCGGTTAGCCAAGAACCTGACATTATCTAGGAAGGTTGGTACTTTAAATTCTTTTTAAAATTCCAAATGGTATATATACAATATATTGTATTATAATATTTATATTTTCAGGTTAAGGCAATCCCCATAAACCACAAAAGAATAGCGGATGGAACCTATGCCACCATAGCCGGTTGGGGATTCAAGTCCATGAATGGTGTTCCATCAGACCATCTGAGATATGCCCGAGTTCCAATCGTAAATCAGACAGCCTGCCGGAATTTACTGGGAAAAATTGTGACAGATCGGATGTTATGTGCGGGATATCTTCAGGGAGGTACGGATGCCTGTCAAATGGACTCGGGCGGACCTTTGTCCGTGGCGGAAGAACTCGTGGGCATCATTTCCTGGGGAGTTGGGTGCGCTTTGGCCGATAAGCCGGGGGTCTATTCACGCCTGGATGCTCTGTATCCCTGGTTAAACAAGGTTTTAAATAAACTAAAATAAATCTATATAAAGCAAAAAATATTAATTTATTCAATTATAGCTAATTAAAGATTTCGTTTATCTATGACAAAATATTATCTATTTTCGACCTTAATTCTATTACGTTCTGAGACCTTAACTTATTTTACTTATCTATAAAAACAAAACTTTAAGTAGGCTCAAGCCAGATTTAGTTCTCTAAATCCTGCGATTTGGAGTCACACACCATCTCGTTTTTTCGTCGCCAACTGGAGAACAGCTTTAGAATTGTATACCTGCCTTCAATTCCAAATGGATATCCTGTCTCAATGGAATATTTTGAAAATGTTACGCACCGGTAGATGGAAAAAGATGAATAGGCTATTATCAGTTATCATCTTGTTCTGCTGAACTCGGCCATTGACACTTAATAATAAAAAAAAGTCGTGCGACTGAACCTTAAACCTTACCCCATTTCTGATAACAAATTGGTAGACGAAAAATTGTAATTCATTAAAATAAATAAAAAAAGCGGTTACAAAATAAACACATTTTGAAACATTACCAGGTTGGATACCATGGAGAGGTGGGTGTAAAACCGATAAGAATGATATGACGGGCTTTGAGATATCTCAAGTGATGCGATTAAATAAGGCAAAGCTTTTTTTTAATATTTATGAATGTTTTAATAATTTTTGTTCCTATAAATACTGTTGGATTCTGGTGCATTCAACAGTAAGAAAGTGAAAGTCCTCCCAATTACTAGAAATTCTTTAACGCAATTAGAAGCTCACAGAATGCACCTAAAGATTTGCATTGTCCTTTTGGCCATCGGCCTGAGCCAAACTTTGGCCCAGGGCGTAGTTAACTGTATACAAAATAACGCTGGACCTTTGATCTCAACCTCTGCAGACGACCTTAGAGCCTTTTTGTATAAGCTTACGGGAGGCGCAACACCCGGAGTAATCCAATCCGATATTGAGGAAATCGTGACAGATATCAGTTCTATTGAGGCCTTCCAGAAGTGCAGTTTAGATTCTTTATTAGTGCAAAATATCAGTGCCTACCTGCCTTGCATCTTTCAAGCCGCAGTAAGTAAAATCTAAAATATAAATACCTTGTTTCTGGCAAAAAAAAAACCTTTGGTCGAAATTAATTTTTATTTATTCCCCTTATTATTAGTTTAAAAAAAATTACTTTTTTAATATGACCCTTTACATAATTTCTCTTGTTTTTTCGTTTAGGCCCTCGAAACCCAGTCAATAATCTCTATCATCAAGGACTCCAATCTGATGGCTCTTGTGGTCGGGCAACTTAAGAGCTTCTTGCCTAATGATTTTACATTTCTATTGACCTTAGTCAAAAATGCTAATCAATTTATAGCAGACGTCGTTCCCTGTATTAGTCACTTCAAATTCGTAAAAACTACTTTTTTTCGGAACCAAAAATGAATAATATAATAAAATAAATTAAATGTGGTTCAATAATCATTCTCTATCTGTCATCTTACTGGGTTCGGTGAAATAATTTTTGAAAAAAGGCAGTGAGCTAACAAATTTAAAATAAATGTTATGGTTTGCCTTGCAATGTACAATGTACATTGATATGGGGGGCTGAAAAAAGTGACAAATCGGATGACTGGAACGTAATCTTTCAAGGATTCTAAGCAACATAACCAAGGAACAAACTTATGGTTTAAAAAGCGGTTTGACCCTCGAAAGAAGCGAGGGATATGGAGATATGGAAGCTAATTTATTTTGTATGTTCCATTTGGACACTTTCTGTTCCGCGACTCAGTTAAAGTTATCAGTTGTTTTTGAATCAAGCCAGATTTAGTTACCTAAATCCTGCGTTTTGGAGTCACTAACCACCTCGATTTTTTGTCGCCAACTGTAGAGCGGTCCTGATATTGTATTCCCGCATTCTAATCCCAATCCTTCACCATTCTCTCAATAGAATATTTTGAAAACGTTTGGCATGTCAAATTTAGATGCACCATCAATGACGCTAGACGGTAAACGGTATACCATTAGCCAAGCTATTATCACTTATCATCTTATTCTGCTGAACTCGGCCATTGACAAGAAAGTCGTGCGACAGAACCTTAAACCACCACATTGCTGATAACAAATTTGCAAACAGAAAATTGTAATTTATTAAGCTAAATAAAAGAAAACGTTTACAAAGTAAATACAGTTTGAAACATTTCCAGGTTGGATCTCATTGAGAGGCGGTTATAAAACCGATAAGACTGATATGACGGGTTTTGAGTTATCTCAAGTGCTGCGATAAAATAAGATGCGATAATATTTTTTGTGGGCCGCTGAAATGAGGCGCCTATAAGTACTGATGCTGTCCGGCGGATTCACCAGTTAGAAAGTGAAAGTCCTCGCAATAACTAGAAGTTTATCTACGCAATTAGAAGCTCTTAGAATGCACATAAAGATTTGCATTGTCCTTTTGGCCATCGGCCTGAGCCAAAATGTTGCCCAGGGCTCAAAACAATGCGTGTCAAATATTGTTAACAATCTTGTCTATGTTTATCGAGACGACATGAGAGCGTTAGTCGAAAAGGTTTTGAGTATCACAATACCCGAAAAAATAAATGCCGAACTTGAAGAAATCGTGACTGACATCACTTCCATTGAGGTCTTTCAGAAGTGCCTTTCGGGACCAAATATAATATCTTAAGCGACGTGCCTTGCTTCATTAATGCCGTATGTATTAATTTAATTATTATTTAAACAAAAATTACTTATTTGGTATGAAATTTGACTTAATTTTCCTTGTTTTTTTCGTTAAGTTCTTTGAAACACCCCAGACCGTAATCTCCATCGTCAAGGACTCCAATCTGAAGGCTCTTGTGGAAGATGAATTTAAGAGCATCCCGTCTAATAATATTCAATATATAATGGCCCTTAAGGACCAATTTACACAACTCATACAAGATGTCGTTTCCTGCTTGTAAATATATATACCGAAAATAGATCAAATATATTTTAAAATAAAATAAACAAAATTTGGTCAAAGAATCATTCTCTCTTTGTTAACTCATTGATTTCGGAAAAATAATTATAATTATTAATAATAATTGAATAACAGGCAGGGCAAATAAACAATTGTTTGTTAAAAATCTTAGGCAGTTATGTAAAAAATTTAGATTAAATGTTAAGGTTTGCCTTAGAACGTACAATCTACATTATGGCCGATCGATTTGTATAGGGCCGAAAAAAATGACCGGAACGTAAATATTGGTGAATAAACTTATAGTCTAAAATTAGGTTAGACATCCCCGAACGCGAATGAAATCGAATACGAAGTCACTTCCATATCTTTATGTTATTTATATTTATGTTGACAAACTTTGCTAAAATCTTAATCTACAATTATATATATTAGCAACGCAGTAAAGGAGGCATTACCCCATATATAATCTTAATCAGCATCAACAGCCCTATCGGAATACCACTCTCGCCAAAGTCTTTCTTTATTGCAGCTTGTAAAATGTGCCAAGTAAATGTTCTTACCTCTCATGCCTTGGAGATTTTATCGCAAAAAAAAAAAACGTTATAAAAATATAAACGCTCATAAAACTACCAACACTTTATTACTAGAACGCTTTTTACTTAAAGCTTTTCAATAAATCTACGAAAAATACAATTTAAAAAAATAGTGCGACCATGTTTAGTGAAATAACGAACGATAGACCCCGATAGGATTGATATCGAAAAACAATAATAATAACAAGACAAAATATTTTTTTCTTATTGGAATGGACCTATTGGATGAAACCTATTGGAACCGATCCTCGCGAGCGGCGTTTAGCTTCGACGACGAGGACGAGGTGGACCTCGCCCCGGAATTGGCCAGCAATGGAATCCTCGCCGACGACACCGTTTCGGAGTCCAGTTTCAACAACAGCGCCACCCTGAATCTTTCGATCAAATCCATTCTGAGCGAGGAGGCTCTTAAACTGGTACTCCAAGAGCAGACACTGGACGACAGGGTGCTGCCCAAGAGCGTCTCGCCGGAGGAGGAACTGAAGCTGCTACGTCGCCAACTACAGAGTACGCTTTACAGTCCCAATCTTGAGGCCACGGCGCAGAAGTTACTGCAGGGAAAGACTGCTCCGCTGGAGATGTTCAAGTCCCTACAGGAGAAACAGCAGCTGCTGGACACCCTAATGGCCCAAGGTGGGGGACATGCCGTCATCACGGTGCTGCTGTTCCTAAAGAGAACTCTAAATACAGCTCAATTCCATGGAATTCTCAAGGAGCGTCCCAAGGCATTGGAGCAGTATCTGAGTTATCTGAAGGAAAGCGGCGATTTGGCCAGTCACATTGAGCTACTCCAGCGATTTGGACGGCACCAGGAGGCGGCTCTTAAGCAGTTCCAGGCAGCCCTGGCTTCAGGCGATGTGAGCACCAGGAAAAAGCATCTCCAGCTCCTGGTAGATGCCTATGCCACGGCAGGAGTGGGTGTGATACCACTCTACGAGCAGGTTTTCCATGCCGCCCTCAAGATGCAGCAGCTGATGGAGAGGGAGAATGGACTAAGCAAGATGCTCCGTGATCAAGCGACGCCCATTGAGGTGCTCTATGCCTGCTGCCAGGCCAACAGCAATTGGAAGGACCAGGATATGCTGAAACCCGTATCCCCCCAGCGATTTGCAACCGATCAACAGATATCCCCGGCCCAATACGAGTGGACGGCGCTGAATGAAAGGGCACAGGCACAGGCCTATGCCGATCTGGAATGCATATTCGAGCGAGTGCCCAGTTGGCATCCGCTGAAGACCAAGCAGTTTCACATCAGCTTCGATCTGACCCTGGCCGTCCTCCGACTCTACGAACTGCAGGCTCCATCGACCGTTCTCCAGCTATTTCTCTCAAAGATGGGCAACAGCGGCGAGAAACTGGCGCTGGCCCAGCGGGTGAAGTGCATCAAGGCGGTCATCGATGCCATGGCCGGGCTGAAGCAGCAGCAGGAACTGCAGCAGCTCAAGGACACCCTGCCCGAGCGATCCGAGGAGCAGTTCTACTGTGAGAACGCCTTGAAAAGCCTGCAGAGCAAGCGATGGACGACGGACAACATCAAGCTCAAACTCTAGAATCTTTCTCTTTTTCTTGTATAAACGTATTTTATTGTTAATCATATATATGTGTATATAATTATATTAATTCTACTCTGGTTTTATTAAATAATTGCAAATCACAAGCTGAATATCGAATAAAAAACAAAAAATTTTATGTTATATGTGTGTATGTGTATATCCTGCAGCCTCCTTTTTTATCTGTTCGATGAGCAGTTTTGGATTACTTTCTTTCGGTTTCAGATTTTTTTTATATAGTTTATTGAGTAAACAAATAAAAGCAGGCGTAGCCAATGGCAAACAAAGCGTTACAAAAATTGGATTCTTTAAACAATTTGTTTGTCTTAAATATTTCGTTTAAATAACAGCGCTGTAAAAAGCATTTGATGTATAAATAACCGCAAACAACAAGTCATGGTATATATATAATTACGCGTAAACATGTAAGGGAAGAAGTGGGTTTGGGGTTCGGCTTTCTGTGTGTGTGTTTGAAGGGCAGTCCCCGGTTCTTGGACCGAATATTTATAACGAAACATATGAAACAAGTCAGACGACTAAGACGACGGGGCCCTCAACTGATGCGCGTCGAACGAAAGTTGACAGGATTCAGGATGTGAACCGGAAACGGATACGGGACTCCAGGGCCCAGCCACTGCTAATTGGCAGCCTCGCAGTCCGAGTAGCTCAGCAGGCGCTGGCACAGAATCGTCTTGAACTTGACCGTAAAGCTATCGAATATGACATCGGTGTCCTGCAGCTGCTGGTGCTCCTGTTCTGCGGACGTGGCCGCCTGATTACTGTCCGCCGCGGCAATGAGCTGCTTGAACTTCTGGTTGAGATTCTGCTCCAGCGTCGAGTTGTTGTTGTTGAAGTAGAAGACATAGGCCAGCTCCAGCAGATAGTAATCCAGATCGCCCATGAAGAACCGCTCGCACTCGAGCATATCGAACTTGCGCTCCAGGAAGTGCAGACACAGGTGATAGATGAGGTGCTTCAGATCGGATCTGCGAAGCGGCACATAGCCCGTGTCCTTACTAAAGTACTCAAACAACTTCAAAGTGCGCTGGGCGGAATCGCAGCTATGCAGGCACAGCCGAAAGGCTTCGACGAATCGGAAGTTGAGCATGCAGATGCGTATGCGGTACTCGTGGCGATTTGGACGGGCGCACTCGCCAATCTTGTCGGGATTATACAGCCCATGAAAGGCGTACAGACAGTAGTGGATGTAGTGGCGCAGCTGCTGCAGCGACGAGTCCTCCAATCCCTCGGTGCTCTGCGTATAGGTGCTATCATCGTCGTCGTCGTCATTTCGGCCCAGCAACTGCTCGGCATTCGCGGGCATTCCAGAACCACCACCCAAAGCCTGTTCCGGCAACGGAACATAGCTCTGCTCCTTGGGCGTGTAGTCCATATCTAGTGAGCTATGGGCCTCGCCCAGCACTGGAGCATTGTAAGAGAAGCTAGCATCGTTCTGGCTCAGGTTTTCCAAGCTACTCAGCATATCATCCGAGTCCTGACCCGTGGCCGCGTGCTCCGTGCTGCTCTTGTAGTTCGGAGTGCCCACCGAGTAGCGCTGATCGAAGCTAATGTTCGCCGGCTGCAGAAAGTGTGGCTGATATGGTGGCATGACCTTTAGATATCTGACTGGATCCTGATCCAATCGGATGCGTGGCCTCGGCAGATTGATCTCCACCGGCGCTTCCACACACTGGCTCTCGAAACGCATCAATCGCTTTGTGGTCGGCAGACACACCACCCTCTGCCGCGTCCTCTCCAGACTGGCGCCCAAGTCCCGGCCGCACTGACCGTTCGAGTTGCCCCCGAAGGCTCGCACAATGTGATCTGTGGTCATGACCAGCGTGAAATCCGCACCACAGTCCACGTACATCGGACGCTCGATGCTGTCGATGGGCGAGGGCTTGAGCACCGCCCGGCGATCCTTGTCCTCGGTGCCCAGTTGGTGTTCCAGGTTCTTGCCCCACGTGTAGAGCGTGCAGCTGGACGAGATCAGGCAAAAGTGGAACAAGCCACTGGAGATCTGGAAAAATGGATTAGAAAATTAATAAAGTAAATAGAAAATGGAGAATAGCTTTACTGACCTGCAGAATTTGGCCTGCCACCTCGCTGGTGTCCACCAGATGAGGGGTCAGGTGCTCCGTGGGATCCGGTTCGGGTGCAGGAGCTGCTGTAGGAGCTGCAGTGACTTGCGGTGGTGCCGTTTTAAGTAGTTCCGGCTCTCGCGGGGCGATTGTTTCCGTAGCATCTGATGGCTTAGCCTCCTCCTGGCAATCTTTGGTCTCGCTGGTGGCCCTTGGAGTGGCACCGGCCACCACCGCCGCATAGGACGTGGTCGGTTCCACCAAAGTGCTAGTACTCGGGATGGGTGCCGGCAGCAGAGTAGCTTCCAGTTGCTTGCTCAATAGCTCTCGCTGCTGGTTCTCCTCTAATTTCTGTTTGGCATTGGCGCGACGCTTGATTTGATTAGCCAGACGCAAAGCCTGCGGTGAACTGCCCCAAGTGAACAGACGATCATCCTCGTCTACAGCTAACTATGGGGGTATAAAGAATATGACTGGGTTTCAATTCCGATATTCGCTTAACTTACATTGGTAAAAAATTTGGTGTGTATCAGTCTTAGGCTGCAGCCGCCCACATCCAGGCGCACTGGCAGGTTCGTCTTGGTGTCTCCGTGATCCGTATTGCCGGTGCCCAGCTGGCCAAAGTGATTGGAGCCGAACACGTAGAGCTCGTTGTTAGCCTCCATGTGGCTGCTGTTGGGTGCTCCACCGCACAGCACCAAGGTGTGGGCATGGCCCAGCGATATTTGTACAATTTTCTAAAAGATTTAGAACCATTTAATTATAATTATTTAGTAAATATCAAAGTGACCTTACCTTATACTTGAAAAAACTGACTAGTTGTGGAGTAGCTATATTCTCGCAGCTGCCCTGCCCCAGCTGGCCGTAGACGCCCCATCTAAAATGGGTTCAACAATAGTTTAGCTCAGTAAGTAGGTATCTACGATGCTCCCAAAACTTACCCCCACATATAGAGCTTGCCATCTGCAACTGCAGCATTATGATATTGACCCGCCTCGAGCATGGTTATGTTCATGCCATCCAAAGCTGTCACCAACATCGGTTGCAAAGCCATCTGCATGTGACGACCAATACCCAGCTGGCAGAGATTGTTATTTCCCACGGAATAGAGCTGGAAATATTACGGAATATGAATACAATAAATAAATAACATCCCAGTGAGGAAACCTACGCCATTATTAGTTAAAATAAGCGTGTGCTGTCGTCCACACTTGATGGCGTGCACTTGCAAATTGAGCTGGGAGAGCAGGTCCAGACTTTTTACAGCATGCGCGGGCTCAGGTGGCTCTAAAATTAAGAATTGTGTTATTATAAATGTCACATAGTACTAGAATAAAACCCACCTGTTGACTTTTGAGCACTATAATAGCTGGGGATGCCACTGGAGCCCCAGAAGTAGGCGGTTCCATCCACAACACAGGCGCAGTAGGCACAACCAGCTGAGATCGGTTTGAAGCGTGACGATTCAATGGCAAACTAAAGAAACAGAAACACCATTAAATCGAATATCTAATCAAGAAGCTAAAAAATATACTTGCCTGATTGTCTTCATAGTTGATACGAAAATTCGATAAAGCATTTACAATAGAATCACGCTTCACTCGCTGCGATTCAATATGTATGAGCACTGCCAAGTATGTTTCAATTAGACTCTTGCAAAACTCAAACAATTGCGGATTATTATCGTTCGATATCGCGCAGTCACTGTTGTGGGAAACAATGGGTCGTAGAGCCGGAGAAAATGGATTCAGTTGCTTGGACAGGCGCTGAAAAGTGATACATTTTAATAAGCATCTTGATGTATTTGTATATCAGATCCTAAATCTACCTGCAACACACAAGGTCTGATATGATCCAGCTTCTCCTGAATGAAAGCAAAGTAATCCATGGACACATGCGGCAAGTAGGTTATTGTCTCCATAAATATATTCTCGCTCAGATTGTAGAGGCAGACGTTGAGCTCGTTGTACCAGCCAAACTCCTGGGCCACCACGCTAATCAGGGCATTGAAAGTATCTAAACAGACACCGCGTGTCTTGGCCAATATTACGGCCGACGAGAAGAGTCCGCTTTGGCAGAGAACAATGCTCGTCATGTTGGTGTGATATTTGCTATTCGTCACCAGAAAGTTCCTATAAATAAATAATATGTCAATATAATAATAAACTTATACAAGGATTCAAATTTTCTAAATCGCAACTAACCACAGCGGTATGTAGTTCTTATCGTTCACTGCCTTCTCGGCCATCGTGATGAGCAGCAGGTTGGCCAAATGGAACTGCGAGGAGGGAGACATTTGAAGGGCGCTAATTGACTCGTCCACACCGTAGTGATAATCGCTGCAGACAGCGCCGCTTATAACATCCTCCTCCACCGGTTTCTCAGGCAAAATCACACGCACATCCTCAGAGTGCCGATAGGTAATATCCCCCAGAAATCCCTTCAACAGCGGATGACCCAAGTAACGCGATCGTAGCAGATATGTGGACTTTAAAGCCATAGCACTGAGCTGCATTAGGGCGTAGGTGTGTCCGTACATGGCCAGTTTTAAAGCTGTGCGTATCGGTTTCACACGGGCCTTGTTGTAGGTCAGCAGCGCCTGGGTGATCTTCTTTCGCCTCAGCAAATAATCCCCGGCAAACTCGATGCACTGCTCGAAGGAGAGATCGAAGGTGTTGCAAAAGTCGCGGCACTGGTTGAACTCGTTCTGCAGTGCGGCATCCAGAAACAATTCAAAGGGCTCCTTTCTGTAAACCATATTTAAAAATTTAGTAAACGATCTTGGCATATAATGTACTTGAAACCCACCTCAATTGTATGGTGTAAACATTCTTATTGGTGATTACATAGCTTGGATCGTAGTTAATCTTTGGGAACTCGGATTGCATTATCTCCATTTGCCGCAGCGAAAACTCACTGCTCACATCGGCCGTCTCATAAAACTGAATATAATCCATGGGCGTGTGGATATCCTTCAGCTCAAAGGCCTTGGCCTTCTCCTCTTTGGTTAGGGTCTCTGGTTGGGCGGCGGGATTGCGATACTGTGCCATCTGATATAAATGCAGCACAGTTTCTTGCTCAAAGCGGAAGAGACCTAACTGGGCCAGCTTGTTGAAGCGCTGACGGAAGAAAATGGGTATTAAAAGTTAGATATCTTTATAAGCTTAAGCAACTTACATCTTCATCGGAGGTATGCAGAGAGGCCATGGCGCTGCTAATCACGCTCACAGCATTAATGGCATTGCTGGGCATGTCACTTTGATCCAAACTCGAGGTGGCCGTAGTGGTTGCACTGGTCGTATCGCTCTTCTGGGCACTCACGTCCGCCTGCTCCAGCTTCTCAATGTCCGCATCTCGATTCTCCTTTTCCGTATTGGCCACCAGCGGATCCTCCAGCGAAGAAGCCGCCGTAGAAATGGCCGAATCGCTGCGGCAATGCAGGTCCACGTAGTGTATGCCATAGAGTATGTTCGAGCTAATGAGTATTTCTTGGGTGTGCTTCGGTATCTTGTAAACGAACAGCGGCTTCAAACTGATGTCGATGCTGTGCACGGTCAAACTGTGACTATTGGTGTGCAGGGCACTCAGCAGGAAGGTGCTGCGCAGGTTTTGTATGGTGTAAAAGGATCCGGTGGTGCTGCCCAGTGGCTCTGGCGTCACCGAGGGCGAATCCATGATTGCAAACGAGCCCATCGTCGAGTCTGGCATAACTACAAAACAAAAGGGAGGGATTACAATGAGCATGGGTTATATTTGGCCGAATTTAGCTGCTTCTACTTGGTCTGTCAAGTGTGAGAGTTGTGCAAACTCACCACGCAAGTGACGCTTCAATAGATGCAACAGTTCTCTCAAAACTGCACACCACAAAAAAACAAATGTTAAATACACAATAAAAAAGCATTGAATAAATTAACAAAGAATATATGTTAAAATAGGGAGTGGAAAAAGGAATATCTTATTTATAGCCAGCTTACGCACATTCATCGAACTTTTGCCGCTGATCGGAGAGTCGCATCTTGATGGCGTGCAGCTTTTTGGATCCCAGACTCTTAAGCGAGGCCAGGCGAGCTCTTGTGGCGGGCAGAATGCCATCAGTTGCTGGCAGTTGCTGTTGCTGGAAGCGAACGCCTCCTCCTTGCTGTTCGCCACTTTGCCGGGCCACTGCCTCGCTGTAAGAAGGAGGAGCCGGCGGTGGAGGAACGCCTTCTGCCGTTGTAGCTGTAGCCTCTGCGGTGGACGAGTCTGCGGCGGTTGCTGCCTGACTACTGTTTCCTGCATCCTCGCTGGACGGCGGTGTGAAGACATCCTCCTCCAGCTGGCTGCTGTCCGAGGCGGGATCGGAACTATTGCTTTGTCTCGCGCCCGTTGCCGCAATCTGCTGTTTATCCTGCACGGACATCACAATTTGCCAGGCACCTTCGCGTGTGGTTGGGGAACTGTCGCCGGGATAAACATACTTGATTGCCTTTTGCTCTAGGAGAAGCTTATATTGCTGCTTTAGCGATGAGGTTATCTGAAAGATACGTTATTTTAAATCATCAGGCTCTGGATACCTAGGTTAAATCCTCACCAGCAGCATGACGCCATCGTAGGCCTTGTCCTTGCAGATAACCAGCCGCATCACAGATCCGTTTTCGATGGCAGTGCTCGCAATCATGGGACAGTTGGGACTGAGGCCCACAAAGCAGATGGAGCCATCCGAGTAGCCAATGATGGCCCTATTCTGCCCGCTGTTGGTCTTCCACCAGACGACGGACAGGGGATAGGGGCAGGTTTTGGACGCCATGAAGGAGGTGGCCATCACCTGGCTGTTGCCGGTGGCATCGATGTTCTGCTGCTGCTGTTGTTGTTGTGCTGGGGGCTGAACTCCTGACTCCTCTGTTCCGCTGTTTCTTACAAGCATATGCTCCGGCAGATCGTGTCCGAGGGGTTCGTGCTCCTGCTCCTCCCCCTCCTGCAGCCGCACCTGCTCTAGATTCTCTTCCAGCTGCTCCACTGTGGGTGGCTCAGCCAGTCCCGCCGAGTGATTGGGGCACTTCTTGGAGTTGGGACACTCGTGGGGACCCACAAAGGGTATGATGTAGGAGGTGACCTGCGTGGTGCTGTACAGTGAGCAGCCGGAGAGTCCATGGGACTTGTCCACCAGCGCCAAGGCGGGAACAATGTGCAGCGTGTTGTCGAAACCTGGAAGGGATCACAGTTAGTCAGTGGAGAAGCACCTTTCGATCGTTGAATTAGAGCCGAGGCAACCAAAAAATCAATAACCACACACGCACACATGGGGGCGAAGTAATTTTAGCACCGAAACCACCCATTCAAAAAGTGGGTGGTGGTTCAGTACTCATCCCCGCATTCCCATACTCACATAGCACCAGTAGCCAAATGCCCGCCGGATCGAAGCAGATGTCGTGGATGACGCGATTGCGGAACCAGGATATCATCTTGACCACCTCCTGGCCGGAGGAGGCGCTAATATACCGCAAAAGGATCTCGTTTTCATCGGTCACCAGGCAAAGGAACTGCTTTTCATCCAGCCCCGCCGTCACCGCTGAGAGCTTACAGCTAATGTTGGTGACCAGCGGGCGCAGCTCGAACATGCCCAGCTCCTTGAGCTCCGCCTGCCCCGACATCTCGAGGGGATTCGTGGGAGAAGCCAATTTTAATTCACAAAATCAGTGCAAGGAGCTTTTTTTCCCAATTCCGAATGAAAACAAACTAGAGATGCGCGCGTGAGACCTGCCGCCGGTCTGGCAACGCCCGTGTCACGCAACGATTTTCCTATTTTAACGGGCTTTCCCTCTGTTATTCAAGATAAATTTGGGTTTTCGGAAAACCACAAAGGTTTTTCCGCACCGCCTAAACTGGCGAAAAGTTGAGAAATCTCTAAAAAGAAAATCACAGCAATTGCCTCCACCGTCTGGCAACGACACGCGTGCTGCGCACAAGTCTTCTCTTTTCAGCCTCTTTAACTAACTGCTGCCGACTTTTCCGTAAACGGCTCGTTTCGCAAGTAGCAGTCACTAATATTTATAATTTTCCACACCCTTTTGGGTGGTTTTCACTCGCGGGAAACCTGCGGAAAACGCGAACCAAGGCGAGAAGTCGTGCACATCTTTTGCTGCACAGCACTAAAACATCTGATTGATAGGGCAGACAGGTGGCAACCCCGGCTGGGCCAGTCGCAAACGGTCCTACCATCCCAGTGCATCCCTGCAATCGAAAATAACGGCGGGAATTGAAGGCGTCGCTTGTCTGAGTATCAACAACTCGAATTTAATTGATAAAAGCAATTGCAGGGCGCAGGACGAACGGGAATTTGACTTAAAATTAGTGCAACTATGGAGTCCCGATTGCCGAAGCCGTCGTCGGCCATAAAAAGACCCCAAATGCCGGTGAAAACCATACTGCCCACAGATCGCATTCGCGCAGGAGGCACTGCATCAGGATTGGGAGGAGCAAGTAGCGCCAGCGCCTTCAATGTCAACCAGACGTACTGCGGAAACCTGCTGCCTCCACTATCCAGGGACCTCAACAATCTTCCCCAGGTGCTGGAGCGCCGAGGAGGTGAGTAAATGATAAGGCTGCAAAAGGATTCCCTTTTAATCGTTTGCTTGCTTTCCAACAGCACGTGCCGCCTCGCCAGAACCCATGAAGCTGGGCAATCGGGCCAAGCTAAGACGCAGTCGCAGCGCCTGCGACATCAATGAAATGCGCGGAAACAAACGCACAGCTGCTGCTCCTAGTTTGCCCAGCATTCCCAGCAAAGTTTCCCGCCTGGCCAGCACTTTGACTGCTCCCGGCCAGCGACCTGGGCGTCCGGCGGTCACAGCAGCAGCCACTGCTTCCTTGGCTGGCAAGAAACCAACAGGATCTCGCCCTGCTCCTCGAGCTGCGGCGCCAGCAGCTACCAAAAAGCCCACAGGAGGTGGGGCATCCACTGCAGGATCTGCTTCTGCAGCCCCAGCCAAGCGAATCGCACCGTACGATTTCAAGGCCCGCTTCCATGATCTTCTCGAGAAGCACAAGGTGCTGAAAACCAAGTACGAGAAGCAGATAGAGGACATGGGCGAACTGGAGTCCATGCCCATGCAACTGGAGGAGGCGCAGAACAAGCTCTTCGAGACGGAGACCTCGCTGAAGAACACGCAGACGGACAACGAGTGCCTGCAGAGGCAAGTGAAGCAGCACACTAAGAATATAGAGACGATTACCTCTTCGCTGGGCAGGACTAAAGAGGAGCTTTCCGAGCTGCAGGCAATACATGAGGTAAGGATTTTGTTAACCCAACTATTGAAGAATTTCCTTTAGTAACTGATCATTTGCAGAAAGTTAAAACGGAGCATGCTGCTCTGAGCACGGAGGTAGTCCACCTGCGCCAGCGCACAGAGGAACTGCTGCGCAGCAATGAGCAACAGGCCGCGGAGCTGGAGACCTGCAAGGAGCAGCTCTTCCAGTCGAACATGGAGCGCAAGGAGCTGCACAACACGGTGATGGATCTGCGCGGCAACATTCGCGTCTTCTGTCGAATACGACCTCCGCTGGAGTCCGAAGAGAATCGCATGTGCTGCACTTGGACGTATCATGATGAGGCCACGGTGGAGCTGCAGAGCATCGATGCACAGGCCAAGAGCAAGATGGGCCAACAGATCTTCTCCTTCGATCAGGTCTTCCATCCGCTCTCTTCCCAGTCTGACATCTTCGAGATGGTCTCACCGCTCATCCAATCGGCGCTGGATGGCTACAACATATGCATCTTTGCCTATGGACAGACGGGTAGTGGCAAGACCTACACGATGGACGGAGTGGCGGAGAGTGTGGGCGTCATTCCACGCACGGTGGATCTGCTATTCGACTCCATCCGGGGCTATCGCAATCTGGGCTGGGAGTACGAGATCAAGGCCACCTTCCTGGAGATCTACAACGAGGTGCTGTACGATCTGCTGAGCAACGAGCAGAAAGACATGGAGATAAGGATGGCCAAGAACAACAAGAACGATATATACGTGTCGAATATTACGGAAGAGACTGTCCTGGATCCCAATCATCTGCGGCATTTGATGCACACGGCCAAAATGAATCGGGCCACCGCCTCAACGGCTGGCAACGAGCGCTCCTCTCGCTCTCATGCTGTCACCAAGCTGGAGCTGATAGGACGCCATGCCGAGAAGCAGGAGATCTCGGTGGGCTCCATAAACCTCGTGGATTTGGCCGGATCTGAGTCCCCAAAGACGAGCACCCGCATGACCGAGACAAAGAACATCAATCGCTCGCTGTCAGAGCTTACCAACGTGATTCTGGCGCTGCTGCAGAAGCAAGACTACATCCCGTACCGGAACTCCAAGCTGACCCACCTCCTGATGCCCTCGTTGGGCGGCAATTCAAAAACCCTTATGTTCATCAATGTTTCGCCCTTCCAGGATTGTTTCCAAGAGTCGGTGAAATCGCTGCGCTTTGCCGCCTCCGTAAACTCGTGTAAAATGACCAAGGCCAAGAGGAATCGCTACTTGAACAACTCGGTGGCCAACAACAGCACACAGAGCAACAGCAGCGGAAGTTTCGATAAATAAATATATGAATCTCGGTTCCCAGTTTTAAAAATTTTTAAATTTTCTAACCTGTTATTGCTTATAATTTATGTGTTTACTGTTAGTGCAAAAACAAAACTAATAAAGTGCTGGAATTCAAAGCTTGGCTCCCACTGCCGATCGAACGTCGGCAGGAATCTTCTCCACCAGTTCGGCATGATTCTGCCCCAGGCTGGCCAGCACTCCCTGGCGATTCACGTGCTCCACCTCGGCATTGTATGCATAGTGATCCCCGTTGATGTTGGTTAGACAGCCGCCCTGGGCTTCTAGAACGGCTTCAGGAGCACAAGTGTCCCACTTTTTGCATCCCGGCGTGGCGAAAACATAGGCATGCGCCTTTCCCTCCAGCAGCTGGAGCACCTTGAACCCGGCTCCTCCGACTTTCAGAACCTCTGTAGAAGCAAATGCATTAAGAGCCTGCTGATGCAGTGCATTGGAATGCGAGCGAGTGGTGGTTATGATGAATTGGCCTGGTGGAGCGGGCACGGCTGTAAATCCTCCCGTGCCTAGACCTTTGAGGCCCCAAATGG
Source organism: Drosophila prostipennis (assembly GCA_037075205.1). Classification (NCBI taxonomy): domain Eukaryota; kingdom Metazoa; phylum Arthropoda; class Insecta; order Diptera; family Drosophilidae; genus Drosophila; species Drosophila prostipennis. Next base: position 121,341 of record JBAMCJ010005110.1, on the reverse strand, counting down.
TGCGACCCAGTTCGCCATCGGGTTGCTTGAAGAAGGGCTGATGGATGATGCCGCCCACAGCTGCATCATTGACAGCTATGCCGATCAGCACGGTTACATGCTCCACATGTCCTGTGGGGAAAGAGTTTTTAAATGCTTTGGGATCAGGAATCCCTTACAAATCTCTAGATCCTACCTTGTGTGTACTCCGCTGTGCCGTCCAGGGGATCCACCCAAATGACAAAGTCCTCCGCCTTGGCATCCTTCCACTCCGCCGGACAGCTTTGCTGCAGGAATACCTCATCCAGTTCGGTGACCAGCCAATCATCGCACACATTCAAATCAGAGCCACCTTCCTCGCCAATGATCTTCACGCTGGGGAACTTTCTGTTTAGAGAGGCAATTATGCAGCGCTGGGCAGAGCGATCTGCCTCCGTCTGTGGGTCGTTCTTTCCCTTGTCCACTATTCCCAGGTCGCCTTTCTTCAGCACATCCCGGATGATTCCTCCCGCGCGCTTGGCCGTGCTTATCGAGGAAGCCATGACGCGCATTATCAGTGGAGCACTTGCAGCCATCGTTATCTTATTTGTTCTGGGATGGGAATTTGATATGATGCGGGAGATCTTCTATTAGATTTTTGAATGGAATGGAATGGTTTTGCCGCTGCGGAGAAAGTTCAACTCAACAGCTGATTTCGGCTAGAGAGGAGCAAAAATCGCAACTTCCTTAGTGCAGGAGTACAATTTAACGATTAATATTTAATGATTTTAAATATTTTATTTAAAAATAAATCTATATTCTATGAATCCAGGCAAAAATATAAAAGGGAAAAAGCAAACTGAATGTGTTTACGTTTCGAAAATAAAATTTCTAGGAAAATGAATATAATTTGAAAGAACAGTTTTTAAAAATATTCTTTAAACATCTTAGTTTTAAATTTGTTTAAAAAATACACAGATTGTAAAAGTTAAAAAAATAAATTTAGCTTTTTTATAGCTATAAATACAGTTTTCTACCGTCTGGCAACGCTATAGGGCCAACAAGACCTTTGGACCACCCGCTCCCCCGCCGCCCACACATCAGTTCATTTCCATCTTGAAAAAGGTAAGCTCTTGAAATTATTAAAAAATAGCCCATTTATTAAATATTAACATTTAATTTGCAGAAAATGGCACGTGTTTTGGTTGGAGTAAAGCGTGTGATCGACTATGCCGTCAAGGTGAGGCCACAAATCGCCTGTTGCGCATCTACATCCATCTTTTTTTTATCACTTGTTGCGCTCCGTTTTGCGTAATCGCTTTAATTAATAGGCAATTAAAGTAATTCCTTATGCATTTTCAATATCCAGGTGCGCGTCAAGCCCGACAAGACCGGCGTCGTCACCCAGGGCGTGAAGCACTCGATGAATCCCTTCGACGAGATCGCCGTGGAGGAGGCAGTGAAGCTGAAGGAGAAGAAGCTGGCCGAGGAGGTCATCGCCGTCTCCGTGGGTCCTGCCCAGTCGCAGGAGGTGATCCGCACGGCCCTGGCCATGGGTGCCGACCGTGGCGTCCATGTGGAGATCCCCGCAGCCGAGTATGAGCTTCTCCAGCCCATCCATGTGTCCAAGATCCTCGCCAAACTGGCGCTGGACGAGAAGGCTGATCTCGTGATCCTGGGCAAGCAGGCCATCGATGATGATGCCAACCAGACGGCCCAGATGACCGCCGCTGTGCTCGACTGGCCGCAGGGAACCTTCTGCAACAAGATCGAGAAGACCGATGCCGGTCTGACCATCACCCGTGAGATTGACGGCGGTTTGGAGACGATCAAGACCAAGACCCCAGCTGTCCTGAGTGCCGACCTTCGACTGAACACTCCTCGCTATGCTACACTCCCAAATATCATGAAGGCCAAGAAGAAGCCGCTGAAGAAGGTGACCGCCAAGGATCTTGGAGTGGACACCTCTCCGCGCATCGAGATCGTCTCTGTGGAGGATCCGCCAGTGCGCCAGGCTGGAGCCACCGTCGCCGATGTGGATGCCCTGGTGGCCAAACTGAAGGAGGGCGGCCACATCTAGTTCAGCCAGATCCTCAACTAGCAAATTGTGAGCGCAAATTCTACGTTTTTAATATAGTTGAAGTTATCTATCAGAAACGTGCATTTATCAGGCTTTAAAATTCTACTTCTACCCATCCCCCCCGTGTGCTTTAAGTGAAATCTAATTTGGAATTTATTTCGTTCGTGTCCAGCTGTAAGAATAAAGTGATTGTAAGCTCTGAAATTGTAAAGCAACAGGGTCGTCTATTTTTTTCTCCCATCCGTTGATGATGCCTTTTCAGGAAATCCCGATCCCGCTCAACTTGGACGCCCGAAAATAAGGCAGCGACGAGGTCAACACCCAATGGTCATTGATTTTTCATTGTTTTCGATCGTATTTATTAGCGGTAAACTTGAAAGGAAAACATTGGCTAATGTGTATTATATAAGAGTACAAATGGTTTATAAAGAGATAGTATATGTTTGTTCATAATATTCTCAACTACAGGCTAAAATCGTTTGTTTTTTTTTTGTTTTGTTTTGGACGATCATGACACACATGCTTATAATATAAAGATATTTATGTGTAGTATAAACATTTCAAAAAAAGAGAGTAAATGGTCTAAGGTAGATATATAGATAAGGGTGGGTCGGCATTCCTGATCGAGAACTGAAGAGGCGAAAAAGGTTTCAGTAAATGCAATCAATTTTCTCTAAAATTAAATAGATTCAAATGGGAAATTTTGAATTTTGAGATCAAATTTGTTATCTAAAAAGTGTAAAATTGTTGGTCTAAAAACCTCTTCGATTTCTCAGTTATATTAGCCTAACCACCCTACTATAAATACAGACGGGGCAAATGCGACAATAATAGAAGCCAATTGAAAGATACTTTGTGCTTAAATAAAAGAAACAGTGGCAGTGGAACCGATCTTGTCCAGCACTTTGGCCAGGGGTTGTAAAAAAGTGTTTTGTAGAAAAATATGCTGCTAGGGCCCGATAGCCAATAAAGTTATATCTTAATTGCGACTTGGTTTATCACACTCCACGCCGTAGCCAGCGCCCAATCCATACCATTAGCCATCAAACCCGTCCGGCTGGCACCAGCTGCTTGTCGCTGAAACGCAGAATGCGCGTCAGCATGGTGGTGATGCATGGGATCTGCTTCTGCTGGTGCATCTCCGGCGTGTCCGGGGTGCAGGACTCAAAGTCGACGGCCACTCGTTGGCACACGAAGGTGAGCAAGGTCAGGATATCCAGGCGCTTGCCATTGGCCGCCAGTTCGGCGCACAAGCTCTGCATGAACCAGCTGCCGCGAGTGGTGTTCCGCCACGAATAGAATCCCGGCACCGTGGAGTAGGCAATCAGGAAGTCGGCATGCACGGGTATCTTGTAGCTCATCGAGGAGTCGCCATCCGTTTCCGTCTGCCCGCGCTGCATGGTCACTCCGCCATCCAATCGATCGCCCTGGCAGGCCTGAATGAAGAACAACTTGGGTTTGCCGGCCAGCGAAGGACAATGGTTGGCCGTGAAGAAGCTCCAAATGTTCTCCAGCTTGTACTGGGTGTCCTTGGCGTAGATGTAGCCCATCTCGCCGTGCGACAAGATAGCCACCAGGATGCAATCGCTGTCCCCATGATTCTGCGAGGCTGCATACTCAATCGTCCTTAAGATGTCCTTGTAGCGGCAGTCCTTGTACACGGTGACCTCGAAGTCCAGCTGCTTAAGCACCCTGGTGAGATTCTCACAGTCCACATTGGTGCCTGCCCGGGATTTCAAGGTGGGCACCTCGAAATGTTCGTGGTTGAAGATCAATGCCATTCCACGGTTCTTGTGGCGCATATTGTACTCGGCTGCATGGCGATCGGTGACCATTTTGGCCACATTCTTGCGGTAGCTCGACGAAGGTGAGCTGTACCCGTTGGCCAGTTGACCAATGGCTCCGGTGCCATAAGGATGAGCGGATGATCCTGTGGCCAGTCCGCTGCTGCCTGATCCTCCGGATCCCACAGAACCCAGGGCATCCGCTTGATCTTCCCTTCTTATGCCCACCTGATCGGCAGATTCTCCATTGTTTGTGGTGGCGTCCATGGTGAAACTGATGAGTCACAATCACTTTTAAACTGGTTTTTTTCAAATCCGTGAAAAACTGAACTGCACGATTCCAGCTAATTTGTTTTGTTCCAGGGAAAGTCCGTGTTTACGCGCAACAAAGACAACTAGTAATTAACTAATATTTTTTTTTAGTGGCTTTGCTTTATTCGCGAATTTAGTATGACCCTCGGTGGCAGTTGAAAAATCCCAAATAGCGCCTGTTTTAGAGATGAGGGTTTGAGTCGTGTCACGACATTTTAAAAAAGACGGTGTCACAGAAATCTCTTCCAACCAAATTTCCCCCCAAAAGCAAATCTCGGTGTCACACGGGGGTGTCACAGAAATCTCTTCCAACCAAATTTCTGTGACACCCCAGAAAATGGGGGTTTCAAATTCAGTACTATATCTGTGATGGCTACTATGATATTTTTCACAAAAAAAACAGTAATTTTCATTAGCGTTTGGGGAGGGTCAAACGTCATTTTAGACCACAAGTTTGTTCGGCAATATTGCTTAGAATCCTCTAAAAGATTACGTTCCCCCTATACGATTTTTGGGCTCCCAAATCGACCCACCCTAATCTACATATAACACTAGTTTACAGCAAAAATATTCTTGGTGTGCTCCCCAGCAATTGATGGCAAATTCTGTTAGTGTTTGACCCCTAGATCGCGAAAATAGCATTAATTTTTTTTTCGATGGCACAGTTTTTTTTTAAAGATTTTTTAAAGTTCGAAATGTTAAATTTCGGACTTTTTTCGAACTTCTTCTTATATCTCGGCAGATATCCACCCGATTGGGCCAGTTTTAGTTTTATTTTAAAGTCAATAGATCAAAGCTCAACTTTGCCATACAGATCAATATGATTGGATAAGTAATGGCAGCGTAGAAACTTGACAAAGATGAAAAATGTGTTTTTTGGTCGACTGTAAGTCGGCTGTATATATCGTAAAAACTCGAAATAAATCCGTTGAAAAATCATAATGGGTACAAACTTAAAGTTTACATCCTACCGAATAAAACATGCCGGATATGGCCCAAATCCAAGGAAAACTGGATTTATGGTGGATTTTTAAAGTTCGGATTTTTCCACTTTTTTCGATTGACAAAGTCCAAATTTAAGATTTATCATAGGCGGCGACATGTAAACAAAAATGAGTGGTGATGGCAGCCGGGTCAAAAAATAGCTAAATCAGATATTTAAAAGCTAGAAATTTATAAAAATGAATTTAATTTTTAAAAATTCTTTAAAAAATATTAAAATTCTTGCGTTATGACTGAGAGTATTTTTAATAAGTAATATCCATCTGGACAATTCATTCTTAAAAAGTAGCTAACCTTAACTTTACAAAAGCATGCTCTTTTTAATAAGTACTGCCTTATCAAAAACGAAAAAAAGAGTACGTATTACACTAGTTTACAAAATAATATTCTTGGTGTGCTCCCCAGCAATTGATGGCAAATTCTGTTAGTGTTGGACCCCTAGATCGCGAAAATAGCATTAATTTTTTTTTCGATGGCACAGTTTTTTTTTAAAGATTTTTTAAAGTTCGAAATGTTAAATTTCGGACTTTTTTCGAACTTCTTCTTATATCTCGGCAGATATCCACCCGATTGGGCCAGTTTTAGTTTTATTTTAAAGTCAATAGATCAAAGCTCAACTTTGCCATACAGATCAATATGATTGGATAAGTAATGGCAGCGTAGAAACTTGACAAAGATGAAAAATGTGTTTTTTGGTCGACTGTAAGTCGGCTGTATATATCGTAAAAACTCGAAATAAATCCGTTGAAAAATCATAATGGGTACAAACTTAAAGTTTACATCCTACCGAATAAAACATGCCGGATATGGCCCAAATCAAGGAAAACTGGATTTATGGTGGATTTTTAAAGTTCGGATTTTTCCACTTTTTTCGATTGACAAAGTCCAAATTTAAGATTTATCATAGGCGGCGACATGTAAACAAAAATGAGTGGTGATGGCAGCCGGGTCAAAAAATAGCTAAATCAGATATTTAAAAGCTAGAAATTTATAAAAATGAATTTAATTTTTAAAAATTCTTTAAAAAATATTAAAATTCTTGCGTTATGACTGAGAGTATTTAATATTTTAATATTTTTTAAAGAATTTTTAAAAATTAAATTCATTTTTATAAATTTCTAGCTTTTAAATATCTGATTTAGCTATTTTTTGACCCGGCTGCCATCACCACTCATTTTTGTTTACATGTCGCCGCCTATGATAAATCTTAAATTTGGACTTTGTCAATCGAAAAAAAGTGGAAAAATCCGAACTTTAAAAAATCCACCATAAATCCAGTTTTCCTTGGATTTGGGCCATATCCGGCATGTTTTATTCGGTAGGATGTAAACTTTAAGTTTGTACCCATTATGATTTTTCAACGGATTTATTTCGAGTTTTTACGATATATACAGCCGACTTACAGTCGACCAAAAAACACATTTTTCATCTTTGTCAAGTTTCTACGCTGCCATTACTTATCCAATCATATTGATCTGTATGGCAAAGTTGAGCTTTGATCTATTGACTTTAAAATAAAACTAAAACTGGCCCAATCGGGTGGATATCTGCCGAGATATAAGAAGAAGTTCGAAAAAAGTCCGAAATTTAACATTTCGAACTTTAAAAAATCTTTAAAAAAAAACTGTGCCATCGAAAAAAAAATTAATGCTATTTTCGCGATCTAGGGGTCAAACACTAACAGAATTTGCCATCAATTGCTGGGGAGCATTTTGGCTGTAAACTAGTGTTAGAGAAAAAAATAAGAAAATAATGAACAAGATAAAAGAATACACTTGTTTAAATGGTTCAAACACTTTTTGCAATGTGTGTGGTAAATTTATTATGAATAATAAATTTCGACCCTTTGATAGTGAGGTGATAAATCGATATTTCCTCTACTTTCGCATTAAACCAAATCTTGAAGAGGCTTGGACACCGAGGAGAATTTGTGATTCTTGCCGCTTGACACTACTTAAATGGAGCGAAGGCAAAAGGTATGTTTCAGTTTTGGATTTTTTGTTGAAAGGTCCTTCATTGTTTTCTTGACCTAGATGCTACTTGAAGTTTGACACGCCAATGATTTGGAGAAAACCATCTTGTCATGTGACAGATTGCTATTTTTGCCTTAGTAAATGCTTAGGCATCGGAAAGAACGCAAAATGGAAATACGCGAAAGTGCGCTCAGTGACACTTCCCAAAATTCATTCCGCCAATGTACCATATCCAGTATGTCCCGACAAAATGGATGATTCTACATCTTCGGATAGCTCTTCTATTTCCGATGACTCCAGTCCGGGAATGAATTGTCCAGATGGATATTACTTATTAAAAATACTCTCAGTCATAACGCAAGAATTTTAATATTTTTTAAAGAATTTTTAAAAATTAAATTCATTTTTATAAATTTCTAGCTTTTAAATATCTGATTTAGCTATTTTTTGACCCGGCTGCCATCACCACTCATTTTTGTTTACATGTCGCCGCCTATGATAAATCTTAAATTTGGACTTTGTCAATCGAAAAAAGTGGAAAAATCCGAACTTTAAAAATCCACCATAAATCCAGTTTTCCTTGGATTTGGGCCATATCCGGCATGTTTTATTCGGTAGGATGTAAACTTTAAGTTTGTACCCATTATGATTTTTCAACGGATTTATTTCGAGTTTTTACGATATATACAGCCGACTTACAGTCGACCAAAAAACACATTTTTCATCTTTGTCAAGTTTCTACGCTGCCATTACTTATCCAATCATATTGATCTGTATGGCAAAGTTGAGCTTTGATCTATTGACTTTAAAATAAAACTAAAACTGGCCCAATCGGGTGGATATCTGCCGAGATATAAGAAGAAGTTCGAAAAAAGTCCGAAATTTAACATTTCGAACTTTAAAAAATCTTTAAAAAAAAACTGTGCCATCGAAAAAAAAATTAATGCTATTTTCGCGATCTAGGGGTCCAACACTAACAGAATTTGCCATCAATTGCTGGGGAGCACACCAAGAATATTATTTTGTAAACTAGTGTAATCTACGCTTTGGATTTTTACAACAATTCCCGAACAAGAGAATAATAAAATACCTAAAAATACTGCAAAATACCGTCCATACCACGGGCACACCTTCAGAATAGTTTGAGACGCACTGCTAAAATTTGTTGAATTGTTCCATTTTGTTTAAAAATTACGAAAACTGCCAATGATCTGGACGCCAGAGCATGTGGATCTCCACATTGACCTTCTCAAGACCTCCACCGATCGAACGGTCATTTACAAATGCCTCGTGAAGCTGCGCACAGACCTGGTCAAGGACAAAGCTGGAATTGCATTATTTCGATGTTGTGGTGGTGTTAACATCATGGTGGGTTTGGGAGTCATTGGGGCCACTGGATCGTGATTCAAATCGATTTTTGAATGATATTTATTGCGTCTTCCAGGTGCGGCTGATCACCAAGCTGAATGAAAAGATAATGGAGGTGGTTCTGAGCATACTGGGAAACTGCTGCACCGATGAACAGGCCTGCATTGAGGTGAGAAAAATTGAAAAAACCTTAAACAAAACATAAACCAATATATTATTTACATTCAATAAAAGCGAAATTGGTTTTAAAGATTTGATACTATCTTATCATTATATCTATTTTAATAATACTTCAACTTATGTATTTTTAAAAAATTATTTTTATTGATAAAAAATTTGTCCTTTCAGGCTGTTGAAAGCAAGGTGATTCCCCCACTGGTGACCATTCTGAAGACCATACCCAATCCCGTAATCCAATGCCGCGCCTGCCGGTTGCTGGGTAATCTGGCCAAGAGCAAGAAGGCCTCCCAGTATCTCAATGTCCACTATGCGGCCATTGCTCCGGCCATTTGCCACATTATCGAGTCCACCAGTGCGGTTCAGACCCGCATAATGGCATTCCGGGTCTGCCGTTTCCTGCTGGCCAGCAGCCAGTTCCTCAAGCACTTCCTCGTGGCCAATGGATTCCTGCAGTTGATGCGCATTTTCCTGGCCGTGATGAAGAATAACGAGGCGCCCAAGGAACCCGTTCCGGACATTGAGGTGTCCACGCTGATTGGCCTCAAGAGGAACCAGCATCGCGAGAAGTATTTCGAGGAGGTGGCCAGGAACTTGGAGGGAGTGCGCAGTGACATCTTTGACTACCAGATGCTCAAGAACTCCACGAGGAACTGTGACTATGCGCTGCCGAAGGATAATGAGACGGCCGTTGAGTTGGCCCTCGAGATTTTAAAGTGTCTGGTCTTGATTTCAGCTCAGCAGATTGGAATGAAGGCTTGGGAGGTGGGTTTACCGAATTCCTAGAGCACCAAATACCCAAAAACTCAATCTTTCTCTCTTTACTAGTCCATTTCCCGCAACACCTCGCTGGCATCGATTGTGTGTTTCGTCAAGGAAGACGGCGATCAGCGGGCTCCCGCTTTGAAAATCCTTTCCAACTTCTGCAAAGATCCCTGCGCCTTCTACATGCTCAGCACGGCAGATGCCATAGTGGCTGCCTGTGAGATGCTCATGGCGGTCAACATGGCAAAGCCACTTAACGAGAGCGAAAGCCGGCATTGCATTAATATTATTTTGACCCTGTCCACGGATGCCTGCAGTCGCTCAAAGATCCGGAGGTGTGGAGCTCTGCGCAAGCTTGTGGCCATGATTCGGGACTCCGAGTCGCAGAGCGAACGTTCATCGGTAAGACTCTTTTTTTAAATGTTTAGAAACATCCTAAAGATCACCTCATTTCTTGTCCCCATCAGCTACTCCACATTCTCAACAACTTTCAATATGACAACTTGAGCATGGAACTCTTGCTTTATGAAGGACTTGTGCCCATGCTGGTGAGGGAATTGAACGATTACCTGACCAGCGATGATGAGCATCACAAACGTCGGCGGGAGGAGAGATTGCAAGGTGGCAAAAAGAGAAAACTGACGGATCCCACAACGCCAGAGACGCTAAGCAAGGTATTTCATTGCAATACAGACTACCCAAGCATCTATTAATTAACATTATTTTTTATAACAAAGTTCTCAAAGACCCACGAGACCTTAGGCTCGGACTTTGACTCACCGAGCAGTTCCCCCAGGTCTTATCGAACCACCAGTCCCTGCAGTTCGCGCAGCATGTCGCCGGTGTGCAAAGATCTGCTGACAAACGATGACGACGACAACTATTCACCGGCCTGCAGTGATGATGATGAAGATGAGGATGACAGCACGAATACTGGGGATACTAGAGAACGACGTATAGCCGCCAATCGTGCGCAGACTTCGAATGTTTTGGATATCCTAAAACTAATCGATGAGGGCAGCGAGCCCATAGATGATCCGCTGTCCGACAAGGAAGATCTCGAGGAAAACAGTTCGGATGTGCCGCCAAGGCTAGCCCAGTTTCGAAATCAAGCTGGCGACACCATCGACATCATCGAGAATCTTATCTATCGCATCACGCTGATGGTGAACAAGCGAGTGGAGCTGGGAAAGCCGGAGACGCTGGATACTTTGATAAGAGCAATCAACTTGTTTGGGGCCAACAACAATTTCGCAAATGCCCTGACAAATATTCTACTGTGAGTTGAAATGGTTAACTGGGGTAATTTGATATAACTTAATTGGTTATTATAACATTTTAGGGAGAGCCAGTTCTTTGCCCAGATTATCAAGCACGGCGTGGTCCACCAGCTTTATCAACTCACCAAAGTGGAGGAGGTAACTACAAACCTTTCTGAAAAATACATATATATTAAATTTTAAAACCCTTTCATTTTTAGATGCGCAAAGATGGCTTCGCCTTTTTGGAGACACTTACCAACGTTGGCGAATCAAATTATGGCAAGGAAGAGCTGGTGCGTCTCCTGCGCTGCGATGATGTGAAGGCCCAGCAGAGAGCCGCCATTTCCGTGGCCTATATCGTGAAGAGCCATCGATTGCTCTACCAGTTCCTGTACGATGGCAATGCGCTGAACCTGCTCTTTGATCTGATGCTGCGCAAGAAGACCGATGATCACTACGCAGATGAGGCGGTGGATGCAGTGACTTCCATGGCCCGGTATACCCTGGGTATTGTCCTGCCAGAAGCTGAGCCTGCGGAGAGTACAGCAGGGATTTGCAGCCAGAAGTTAAGTGAAACCGCTCCACTGCACGACAACTGTGACATGCGATTCCTGGTTGGTGGAGGAGGCGATGATTCCACCGTGACCATTGGGTTTAACAAGCAGCTGCTCTGCGAGACCAGCGAAGTGTTCAACAAGATGCTCAACAGTGACTTCCGCGAGGGTCACCATGGCGAGATTCAGCTGCAGGATTACACGGCCAGTGGACTGCGCTACTTTCTGCATTTAATCGTGTGCCAGGAGCGGCACCTTACGGAACCCGATTACCCTGCCCTGCTGCAGGCCTACGAGATGTCGCGGGTGTACATCGTGCCCGAGATGGAGGAGGTCCTGCAGCAGAGACTCATCCAGTTCCTGGACTCCCACAACTGCCTGCGCCTGCTGGAGTGGGCGCTAAAGAACTACCATGCCGAGCTGACGGAAACGGCCATCAGCTACTATCTCTCCTCTTCGCTGCCGGCGCAGGAGAAGCTGCAGCTGTTCCGGGCGGCGGAGGACTCCACATATGCCAGCGAGTGGTTCCAGCTGCTCAACGATGCGGTCTTCGAGCGATGCCGCAGCACTGGCTACTGAACACCACCACCGCCACCACCCAGTTGTGCGTTCTGTGATCGTCTTTTCCGCCGCTTTCCATTCCCCTTTGGATTTCAGCTCGATTTATTCGCTGTTTGCCACAGCCCTTAGCCAAGTATTCCACAATGTGCTACAATTGTATATTATTTAAAATGTATAGACTACGGATATTAACCTAAATCTTCTTCTGCCTGTTTGTGGACTCGTAGGTGGGCATGGCGCAGAAGCGCAGGGTGAGCCAATCCACCAGCGGAGTGGGACAGATCGAAAAGAGCCAGCGGTAGAGGCGATATCTTCGCGGTTCCTCGATGTACAAGGCCAGAGGTTGTGAACTGGTCAGGGCATCTTTGAATTTGGCCAGCAGCGACTCGTTCTTCAGGCGATTGGGTGGCTTGAAACCACTAAGGACTTTCAGGTAGCCATTGAAGGCCTCGAAGTAGGTGTCGTACAGAGCATGTTGCTCCTGGCTGAAGGCCTCCCGCATCTTCTGCGCATGCTGCTGCTGTCTGGCCGCAATGTTGCTGTCCAGCACAAAGGATCCCGGTATGAAGTTCACCACCTCCATGCCGTATTGCTGCAGTTCCACGCGCAACGCATCCGTCCAGAAGCGAAGTGCCGCCTTGGAGGCGGCATAGGGACCCAGAGCGGGCAGGGCCTGCAGTCCACAGTGGCTGGTCACGTTGATGATCCTGCCCTGCTGCTGGCGGAGCAGGGGCAACAGCTCGCGGGTCAGTCGCATGGTGCCCAGCAGGTTGCAGTTAATCTGTGCCTCAATTTGCTCGGGTAACTGCCATTCGAACTCGCCAAAGCACATTACTCCCGCATTGTTTATAAGGGCCGTCAACCGATAGCTGGGATCCTTGGCCAGTATATCCCTGAGTTGTTGATGCACCAGGCGAATGGAACCGGTTTCTAAGAGATCAAGCTCCACAGTGTGCATTCTGGCGGGGCCATCCTTGGATGTGTTCAGAGACTGCAGCAGCTTGGCTCCATCGGATTTGAGATTGTGACAGCAGGAAACCACAGTCATGTGCAGAGATTCATGGCAGTAAACGGCCATGGAGTGACTAACCAAAGAGATCAGCCAGTTAGTTAGTTAGTTACTTGGTGTCGGTTCAGTCACCTTACCCCAGTCCCGAATCGCAGCCCGTGATGAGCACCACATGTCGGCTATCGACCTTCAGCTGGCTCCTACCCCATCCCAGAGTTCGTCCCAGGGCACGAAGAAATTGACTGCCGCTCATATCGCCAGTTCTCGAGTAACTGAAACAAAGATCCGATTAACGGCTGCACCGAAAACAACAGATCCGAAAAATGCAAAATAAGGCAAAACCCGAAAATGAATATATGCATTGTGTATACATATGTAACCATTATCTGTGGACGAATGGAAGAACACTGCTGCGTTTACCTGCCCCTTAGAGTGGACCTTATCAGTTCAATGGGATTTGTTGTTCTATCTAGGGTTTTTAAATAAGGATAGAAGGATGTTGTTGTTCAAATGCAATCTTTGTTTTTTCGATGTTTATATGAAACCGCTATTTCTGCCGTTTAATATTCCGCCAAAAAATAGGTATTCCTTTGTTTTATGGAATAGATAAATACTATTTTTTGTTACTAAAGAGCTATTTTTGTTAAATTTGTTTTAAAATAAGTTCCCATAACTTTAAACCAAAGATAGACATTTCTAAGTTGAAAATACATATATAATTTAATATTGGTCCACCCCAATTTACCTGCTCGGTTTACCTGACGATAAGCCAGACCATTTGCAAGTCATGTGAAACGCAGAGTTATTCCATTTTGTTTTTTATAAAACTAAAAATAAGTCCACAATTTGGTTTGGTTTTTTTCGGTGTTTTTATTTTATTTTATTTTATTTCATTTTTGTCAATTTTGGTGTTTTTCTGCCCTTATAAGTGCATTTAGTTTACTATCGATCGGTTTGGTTTTTGGATAAATTGATAGTTTTCAATAGAGAATTTCAGAGAATTTACTGTGGAAACTGGCGAGAGTTACTATTTGTTGTTTTTTACCTGATCAGCTTTCGTTAAATCGCATTTGGGGTATGGGTATACATAATAATTACATATTAAATAATTGCTTTGCTTTTGTCATTTCTTATAAACGGTATTTGAAAATAGCGCATTTGTTGCGTTTAGTAAAAATATATTTGGGTTTTCTACTGCAGCTTACAGAGTACAATAAGTATATTTATCTCATTTCACATTTGCTTTTGCTCAATATAAAACTTGCTTCAACGCGATTATTGTTTAGGTTTAAACATACATATACATATATATATATTTATATAAAGTGTTTTTGCATTTCTTAATTCTCTCTCAAGGCATTGTATTTAGTTTGTATGCTGAATATATATTTATAATTATATATTTACGCGATTCGTTTAAATGTTTAAATGTACAATTTTAAAACCGGCTTAGTTCCTTTCATTACACGCTTTTGTTTACTGCTCCTTTTGTTTTTTATCTGTTATCTTTTATCTGGTATCTTTTGTATTCGTTTTATAATAAATATCACAACGCATCCTTCAAATCTACACTCCCTAATAATCCTTATCATTTTCATTTTCACTTTCGTATTCATTAACCAGGCATCGATCGTTCGCATTCGTATATTTTTTGAAAATATATAACACGCAATGAAAAGGTTTGAAAATTGCACAAAATACAAGTACATAACATATGTAGCTCGTCGTATGTAAAAGACATAGCAAAATCATATAAATTAACCATAATAAAGATAAAGGTAATAATACAAAAAACATTAGAGTTAACGAAATTACAAAAAGGGTGAAAACATCTCGATGTTTTCTTGGTTTTTCCTTCTACTTCCTTTGTTAGCAAGTGTAAATATAATCGCTACGGCTTCAATTATATAAAACTTAACTTAATCCTGACTCAACTCGACTCGACTCGACTCCTATCCTATCCTCCGCTCCTCCCTGTCCCACCAGATCCTGTCCTGTGGTTATAAGCTGACCAGCTTCGATGGCTCGGCGGTGGGCGTGGGCAGCTCCAGGGGATGTTTGTTCGTGGAGGAGCTGTTGGGCACCAGGGGTCCGGAAACGGGTGTCAATCCAGTGCCTCCGTCCATCAGGGAGTCAAAGTTGAAGGTGCCCGTCGAGGGCGTCTGGATGGGTACTCCCTGGATCTGCGTGGGTCCTCCGCCCGCCTTGTTGGCCAGGTTGAGGTGCATACTCTGACCCAGCGGTCGCTGGAAGGCCAGCGTATTGGGTCGCTCCTTGGGCATCTTGTTCAGCGCATTCAGCGTGGGACTGTTCATGCTTCCACTCGTGCTGATGGCGCTCCCTCCATTGGTGGTCACCACCGGGAACGAGCTTCCGAATCCTCCGGGCGCCGTGCTGGTAATCGGCGTTTGCAGAGATCCCGACGACGCCCCGGTGGGCGTCATCAGCGTGGACATATGGACATGTGGCATCGTGGACATGGGCGGCAAGGTGAAGCGCTTGTTCGGCGGCGGACCATCCTGATCCAGACTCGATCCCGAGTCCAGTCCCCCATCCAATGGCTCATCCTTGATGTGCATCAGCAGGTTGTCCAAATTCGCCGTCGGCTTGAGATCCAATGGAGAGTTGCTCCGCCCGGTGGAGTTTAGGGTGGCATCCATGCCCGTGATCGTTCCATTGCTGCTGTCGTTGCTGTTGTGATTGTGATGGCTACTCGATCCGCCGCTGCCACTGCTCCCGGCACTCAGCAATCCGGCTGGAGCAATCAGCCCATTGCAGGTGGTCACACTGAGGAGATCCGAGCGGATCTTATGACAGGTGGGCCGATGGGCGGCCAGCAGGTATTCCAGATGGTTCTTGCTGTTCGTCAGCGTTTCGATCTCCTTGCGCATGGCGTCGCCCCGCTTCTCCAGCTGCTCCACCTCCTCGGTGAGCTCGTTGGTCTGGTCCACCCGCCGCTTCCTGCAACGCGCCGCCGCCTGCTTGTTCCGCTCCCGGCGAACCGCTCGCTTCTGCTCCTCCTCCGGCGTCATGTTGGCGGATCTGTTGGGTCGCCTGCCGCCTCCACGACGGGCCGGGGTGTTTGAGGTATTCGTTGATGAGGATCCTCCTCGGTTGGCCGGATTCACGGCGGCCAGGACATTGCTGAAGTTATTGACGCCGCCATTCTGCCCACTGGCGCCCATTATGTGGCCATTCTGGTACGAGGTGCTGTCCGTATGGGCACTTGCTAAGGGTTTACAGAAGGGTTTCGAATCAGTAAGGCATATCCCAGGCGAATATCTCAAGGTTCCACTTACAAGTATCGGTTGTGTCCTGCTCCTCGTTCATCTGCGTGTCGTTGTACGAGGCATTGGAGTCCTCGGAGTCGGTTCCTGCCACCAGACTCACATCGTATGGCTGCTGCTGGCTGGGAATCGTTGCGATCCCATTGCCATTGGCTTCACTGGCTCCGTTCGCAGCATTGGGCAGCACCAGGGGCACCGCAAATCCGGCACAGCCAGCTCCACGATCATTTTGCGTGTCCGAAATTATCTGGAAAAAGGAATCCTCGATGCTGCGCGTCGTCGTTGGGGTCAACGTGGGCGTCGTCAGCGTTAGGACACTCTGAACGGTCTCAAAGTTGCCGAGCTGCAAGAAAAATGGTAAGGTTTGATTAATTATAGGTAATTTATTTGTATTTAATTAAATATATTTAATAAATACATATACATTAAGAATTTAATGATATTTTCTAAGATCGAATATTACTACGAATACCAAATTTCGTATAAAATCCCTTTACATAATGTAGACGCTCTTATCACCCATACGCAATGTTATCTGAGAATTTTGTTTAATATCTTATACCAAGCCTTACAAATTTATGTTTCCTAACAAACCCATTATAATTATATTTAATAATTGCAAAAAGTGTACATATGAAAATGCTTAGTAGCAGACTAAATGTCCGAATATATTTTTTAAGATCTCTCCTCAACATCAAAAGCAATTGCTAAGTCTGTAAGACCTCTTTGCTTATCCGTACATTTCTAGGAATTAGGGAACGTGTTCGGTCTTCTATTTTTGCCAATACAAAAGGAAAGAGAACCAAAGTGAGAGGACCACCAATCCATCACTTTGTTTATATTTGCCCAACCATTTGTTGTTCCGCATTAGTTCTATTTTCGGCGATGAATAAGTACGCACACCGCTTGCCAATTGTTTCGCGCCCAAAACTATACGAATTTCGATAGGATTCTGATGTTCTGATTAAATATCATCGATATTTTGGGTCTTTGGGGAGGCTACCTGCTGTAGGAAAAGCTCGTTGGCGAGAAAAGTGGCGATTTCACTGGCGTCCATTGCAAAATTATCGCTATTGTTGTTGTCGTTGTGAGTAGACGTTGCTGTCGTTGCTGTTGTTGCTGTCGAGGATGTTGTTGCTGCTGCTGCTGTGGCATTGCATGTTGCTGCTGTCGTCGTAGCTGTTATTGCCTGTTGTTGTTGCGGTTGCTGTTGTTGCTGCTGTTGCTGATGCAGTTGCTGCTGTTGTTGATAATAATTATACTCCTGTGGTTGCTGCTGACTAAAAAAATTCTGCATTTGGCACACGGCGGCCATGGCAGCCGCATTGCTGCTGTTGTTATTGCTGTTGCCGGCGTAGGCGCTACCAGCAACATGGCCATAATTGTTGCTGTTGCTGCTGCGCAGTGGGAAAGCATTGTGGGCAAACGATTGCCTCAGTTGCTGTTGCTCCTGATGTTGCTGCTGTTGTTGTTGCTGTTGCTGTTGCTGGTAGGCAGTCTGCGTGGGCAGTTGCCGTTGCTGATGACGTAACAATTGCTGCTGGGGCTGCTGCTGCTGCTGATGTTGCTGTTGCTGCTGCAGCTGTTGATGTTGCTGTTGCAGCTGGTGATGTTGCTGCTGCTGCTGTTGCAGATGTTGCTGCTGTGCAAAGTGCAGGGACTGATGGTAGTAGGGATGGTAGCACGCATTGTGCGCCCTACCGTTGAGATTTTTCATCATTTGTTCGTTTATCCTTATTCGACTATCTCTTAAATATTAAGTATACGCAGTGACGTTGCGTATACGCACAGTTGGGCGGCTGACTAGTATTCGTTATGGGTTGCTTAAGCCTAGCTAAGCTAACACAACAATTGGGACAACAGTGATATATATATCTATATGAGTTGTATTCAAAATCAACAAAAACAAATCTAAAGTCTAAGATATATATACAGAAAAGAGACTTTTTTTTCGGTGGAAAGTCTTCTAACAATGTGATGATCCTTTTTTGTCTTTATGTTTCCGGTTTTTCGGATGTACTGGGTGTTCTACTTGATGTTGTTGTCGCAGTGTTGTTATAGTTGCTTAAAAATTCGTTCGTTTTTGGCTTTATTTGATATGTAGCTTATATATTTCGTTGACTTTTTTTTATTCTGAATAAAAAAGGTTCGTTGCGAGCAGATTTCGTATGTGTATATTCGTTGTTCGGTTGTTGCTCAGTTTTCTGTTTTCAGTTCCTGAAGTTATTGCTCTCCGGCGGTCTCAGACGCTTGACGATAAGCATTTGCTGATTTCGCAAAGGATTGAAATGTTTATTCCGCTGGGCAAAAGCGCTCATAATCAAGGCAAAATATCGTAAGTGTGCTGGGGCTTAGAAAAAAATCTAATGACACGGGCCTCCAGTTCAAATCAGTTCACAGTGCTCGGCGAAAAGGCCGCGATAAATAACACAAATTGGATTATATAATTATACGGATTTGTGGAAATGAAATAGATTGGGGGTCTTGAGCCTTGAGCTAGTTTCCAAATAATGCTGCGTTTTTCCCGACGAAATTCCTTGGCCAAATGGGCAACGCCTCTCAAAAGTTATTCCTCCCTTTTTCGCTTTTATTTCTATGTTTAGCTATATATAATTATATAGGTATATGTATTTTATTTTATATATATATATTTCGATCCACGCGGCATGCAACTGAGAAATGTGCGTCGTTTTTATATATGTTTCTCCTTTTCTCGATTCGTTGTTGTTTGTATTTTTGGTATTTCTGATTCGTTTTTGGCAATGCACGCGCGCTGAGAAAACAAAACGACAATTGCAATTTTCCAAATATATTTTCGTTTCGTTGTTCGGGATTCGAGATGTTCGAGAGATTCGAAATAAAAGCGCGCGCGCGATCGCTTTTAATTGTTAGATATTTTCTAAACTTCGATGGTTCGTTGTTCGTTTGCGACTGAATCTGAATCTGAATCTCCGGCGAGCGAAATTGGCAACGATCGAGATACAAGTATAAATGTGTATTTATCTACAGATCTAGAGAACTATAGAGAACTAAGAGAGCTGTCTTTTGGGTGTGTGCCTGCCCGTTTTTGCGGAGCCGTTTGCTCAAATTAGAAGACAACCACTGGGAAAATCAAATAATTTTAAACGCTGCCTGCTCTTAATTGAGCGGCTGCCCACACGACGACCACGCTCGCCATACGTTTATAGGAAAAAAAGTTGATATACCATATAATATATGCAATGGTATATAGGCTTCTGCTCGCGTGTGGGTTAGTTCCGATTTGCCGATTTTACAGCCGATCTTTCTCTCCACCGAAATGCCTTTCATTCGCCCATAAATTAAAGGCCGCACACAACTCACTCAATATTTCGCCGAAATCATTTGCCACAGAGTTATGGTTCCGAACATCCAAGATATATATGTATTTATAGTGACAGATGTGACAGAACAGGTGTGTGTGCGTGCGGGACATCAACATTAACTAAGTTTTCATTTTCATTTTCAGTTCAGACCCCCTGTCTCGCCGAAGAGTGTTTATTTCCGTCGCCAGCAAGTTGGCCAATACGCTAATTGCTAGCTTTTGTTGTGGGCTAAAAACATTACATATATTAGGTGCACGGCGAAAAATAGGGAGGATTTTTTACAATAAAAATAAACATAATAACTGAGAAGAAAATTTGGGAATTTTTGATAGACATAAATCTTAAACTTAGCAAATAAAATTCTTTGTAACATTTCTATATTTTAAAATATAATTTTTGTAAAATAACTATTTAAATTATTTTAAAATACTTTCTTAACAATTTCTTTCTGTGCAGCGCGTTTCTGCTGATTGTGTGCTTATTTATTTGGCGATCTTATCGCAGACGCGTTTCCCAATCCCAAAGGCCGTTCCCTTATTGACAACAAACAATCGATTTTATTCTTTGTAGGCGCTCATTTTATATATTTATTTTTTGGAATTTTAGCTTTCAAGTCGGCCGCATTCCGAGTTTTTTGGGGCTCAAACATTAAACACCTTTGTGGTTTTCATTTGGGGGACTTTCATTTTAACCCACTTTCCTTACGAAATAAATATGCTTTTTGAACTTGTTCCCTGGGCACACATGAACCGCATTTAGCCGATGAATCAGTCAATTTACGAAATGTTCGCCTATATATGCAAAAAACAAGTGATAATAACAATGACAATAATATGAATGCGAACTACTGGCAATCAAGAGCCGCGAATTGAATTGTCTAAATTGAAGCCAGAGCTCAGTGGCAATGTCGAATGGTGGTGATGGTGATCTCTCTTATCGGACGAGTGGAGGTCTGGGCGGCGAGTTCACTTCTGGGGGTCAATTATAAACCAAATGAAACCAGCAGCGAACATCGAACAGTCAGTAAAAAAGCACTGACGTAGTCAACAAAAAAAAAGAAACAAATTGCTGACTAAGACTTGAGACTGCAGCAAATTTGATTACTACAGTGACCCCTGCAATCGTTGAAAAATTCCAAAAACATTTGGAAAAAACTGCGGATTTTTAAAATTTTATAATCTCTTTTTTTAACTTAAAAAGAAATTGTTTTCTAAGAAGAGATTTAAGAAATATCGCTTAGAAATTCCCATGAAACATAGAGATTATAATTATATTTATATAAAAATAAACCGGAATTCGAAGAAAGAATTTTTTATTACCAAAAATGTGATTGTTTAAATAAAAACATTTAAACCCCAGAATAAAGCGGTTTCTGAAAAAAACTAGGATAAATTCCTTATAAATTTAAGCAAACAATCTAATTGGCATATCAACAACGCCCTTGACTCTAATTAGTTCAAAATTTCAAAATCGCATTCGTAGAAAAACGATTTTTTCAAGAGAAGGGAAGTGGAAGTGGAAATAGAAGTGAAGGTGCAACAAGTTGAGTGCTAAAGAAATTCTCTCTGGGGCCCCAAAGACTTTGCCTTCTGTTTTTAGCTGACGTGTTTGGCTATTTTTAAAGCCAATTTTAGCCTGACAATGACGTAATGACATGGCACAAAACACAAAACACAAAAAAAAACAAAACTTGGCATCATCAAAGGCAAAAACAAAACGAAAACAGGCGATGACAATTTGTATTGTTTATAACAAAAGTGGCTAATAATTATTAACAGCACGCGTTAACATAGGCCTCTGTGTTTTGGCCAAATGTTAAGTGCTAACAGCTGGCAAACTTAAGCTCGGAATTCAAACTCAAATTTCGCCTTTGTTTAAACGCTTTAGTTGCTTTTTTCTGTTGCTGTGGCATAAATTAGTTGGCAAGCTTGTTAAATACAAAATGTATACAAAAATTGCATGCTGAAGGTCGTCGCCGCTTGTTGTTTAGTTAGAAATGCGCATAATTATCTGAAAAAAATAATACAATTTTGATTTTTCAATTGGCAAAGACTTGAATAAACAAACTGCAGCTCCAGCATTGTTTGTTCAAAGTTGCAGCAATGTCACAGCGAGAAATAAAAAATGAAAATATAAAAGCGAGAATTGAAGAGTTGACAAGTTCAAGAGCGGCGTCTTCAGCTGGGTGGAAAATGCACAGGAAAAAATGTTGTACAAAAAGAAGATGGTTTATAAAATATAATAAACTCAAGCTCAATCAGAAACCTAACCCAATGATTTAAGTTAAAAAATGTTAAACATTACAAACAATGGCGATAAGAGCTATTTTAAGTTTTAATATACTTAGGGCTTAAGTAAGTAATTAAAGATTAGAGTTAAAAGCTTAGAAAATGTTTTAGTAATAAATAAAATATTTATACAAAATATTTGTTGTATATTCTGCTCATAATAAACCTTGACAGTCCTTAAATGATATTTGTTTTCTGTGCACCATACAACTTTGTAATTGCACTTCCCTTGACGATAAGCATAAACCCATTTGAGATATGAATTTTTGCAAGTCGCTTGTATGAATTGCATATAAATGCAAATTCTGCGAATAAAACAATTAACGCAAAGGAGAGGCAGAAATCATATTTTGCTGTTTTATTTCATTTTATTAACGCTGTTTTATTTTATTTCGCTGTTCTTGGCTGGCAAAAGGGAGAACGTGACCGCAATGCCCAAACGAAATGGCCGATCGGCGTGTAGTGTTGACTGTGCTAAGTGCCGGCTGTCAGTTGTCGGCGGTCGGTTGATAAAGCCCAATTTCCCCGCCCCTTTCCCGGCATTTCCCCTGGTCTAAGGAATGCTTTTTGGAGTGGCCCAGAGTCAACGGCCGGCAGCAGAAGTCGACAAAAGTCGCATCCACACGGCTTGCCGGCCTTTTTTAGGCACGCAAAACAAAAACACAGAGAGAAGCCCCCCTTATATAACCAACATTTATGCAAAGTTTTGTATATTTTGCGTACATATGTACAGAAAGCAGCGCCGTCATTAAAATCACTTGACGTTTGTCCATTTTCGGAACGCAACGCCCACCACAAACGAAAATTGAATTAAAGTTTAACATTTTTCGCTGGCTGGCAGCACAGACATAATTCAAAATTTGCCAAAAAACAAAAAAAACGAGAGGGGTTAAAAAATACGCCCGACAAATAAATTTGCAGTCGCTTTTCAGGATTCCGATTCCGATTCTGAAACCCCTGGCTTTAAGTTCAGTGTCAAATTAATCAGACTTTTGTTCCGAGGGCGTGGACATGGGGAAAAACAAATTTGCATGAGATATTAAACAAAAAAAAAGAGTGCAAATATTTATGTTCTGCCTTTTAAGCAGGCCATTGAACCCTTATAATATTTTATTTACCTGGGTTGGGAGGCCACTCTAATCGATAGCACATTTCTCAATGCACCGGGGTCATTGGGATGGCTAATTAAGCCGATTTGGCCAACTAAAGTGGCCAGAACGTGAAGCTAATAAAATGACGCGCCGCCACTCGCTGGTCTGGGAATAATTTATTTAAATGCATTTTGTCGCGACAACAAAAGAGGCGGAGGTATGGGGAAATCCCCTGAAAATGGGGGAGAGCGAAATTTATGGCAAAGTTTGCAGTTCGAGGAAATGGCAAACAAACGACGCGTCTTTCAGGCGCCAGAAAGGACAACACAAAAAGACAACAAAAACGGACGAAAAAAGGACGAAATGCAACCTAGACACAAAGGGAAGGAGACAGTAGTAAAAGTTGTTTTCACTTTCCATTCTGGCCAATTCCAGTTCCAAGAAGGACGTGACCGCAGCCATCAAAAGCCATCAGGACATTTGCCAACACGAAATTACCAATGGCTGGCAGCAAGGAATAAAAATCCAAAAAACAAGACAAGGCAGAGAAAACCCTTGGCAAAGGACTTCAATCGCCTTTCTCCCCTGTCAAATTATCCGAACCAAACTTTCCGGGCAGCTCAAAAAAAAGTAGAAGAAAAGAACGATAAAGTAATGCCAAATTGCATTTAATTCCATTAAGAAGAAACTCAATTAAATTGACTGGAAACGCAATTAAGTGCGCTCACATTTCGTAGACATATTTCAGTTTAAAATTTGATCTTAATTGAATGCAGTCTTTGTTGCATGCTCCATAAGCATGGCATGATCAGTGGGGCTAACCGAAAAATAAACTATAGATAGGTGGATATACACTTTTAGGCCAGTTCTAGAGGGTGTAGGCAGCTCTAGACAAAGGAAAGTTATTGTCTGCCCTCGAAATGGCCGAAAAAACAAGGCTTTCAAGTGATTTCTTTCATGTCAAACTTAAAACCCAAACCCATCGAAGACGCCCACATATAAAATGCCGAAAAAAACAGAAAAACAATTGCGAAAGTCCACGTTAACCCCCTCACAAAAACATTACTTCAAGAGCAGACCAATACCATATTCAGCTATTCAGTTAATTAAAAGAAAGTTGGACTTTGTGGGGGCGCTGATGGTTACATGTTGTATTTAATGGAACCATTTGAGAGCTTAGGCAAGTGTTTGACTTGCAGCCCGTCACTTTGAACCGCCCCAATTGCCAAGTTATATGTGCGATATAAGATATATATAAAAAACAGAAATATACACACATCTCTCCCTCTCTATAAAGTCGAGTATCAAGTGTCACGCGAGTGTGCTCGAGGTTCACGAGTCAAAGGGTCACTTTCTACCATTAAATTAAGACCCCTGGTTTTTTTCTGTTTTTAACGGAAAGTGAAAAATAATCTACATATATGGAATACTTGATAAATTGTCACGAAAATCGCACGTGTGCGATATCAGCGAATGGCGCCGGCTGCTTTTTTTTTTTTTTACTTCATGGAGTAACAGAAACAGACCCAGAAACATTACCATTAACCAGACCCAAAGCCAAAAACCAGACGCAGTCGAAAAACCCAGACCGGATCACTGGACTGTGAAATGCAATGGGTGAAAAAATGGGCAGAAAAAACTGCAAGAAACCGACTTTAAGCCGGAAAATGGTAACTGTAAATGGTGGCATGAAATCGCAACGTGATTCCAAATTGAGGGTGATTTTTTGGCAATAACTTTTCAAGAGTTGCGGCAGGGTGCACTTGATTTAATGAAATTGTACACGCAAAATACCATAAATTATTGGTAGAATATTTAGGAAAATATATTAACTATAGAAAACGTTGGAGAACCTATGCCTAAAACATTTTATTAAATTAAATTTGTAAAATAGAATAATATGTTTTTGGGTTTCACAATTTATTCACAACAATACAATTTTTTCCCAGGCCAATTAATTTAGAATTGGAATAATAACTGTACAGTTATAGAAATTCAGCACTTTTTTACGTTCATAATCAGTCACGTAGCTTACAAAATATAATAATTTTCAATAATTACGAAACAAATGATGGATGATGTGCCTACACGAGCCACAAAAAAAAACCAAAAAAGAAAAACACTTGCCACAGCCAACAATAGTTCTCTTATCGCGAATAAAAACTAAAACAATTCAATTTCGGTTAATGATTGGAGTAAATGGGAATGGGTTTGTAGCACATTATCGCTAACCAAACACAATATTTATACAAAACATAGATGGAACGTAAAAAGGGAATCAGGAAAGAAGGGGATCTCCGATTCCCAAGAATTCAATCGGCCTACGATAAGCGTTCGTGCAAGTGCACCCATATATAATCGAGTATGTATGGTAATATATCAGTTATTTTACCCATAGGAATTCTAGAAAATTTCATGGCAAACACTGATAACGATGGCATTTAACTATGCCAAAAGAGGGCGGGGATTGTACAAGAATATTATGGAATAACTCAAGGATCTTACCACTTTTGGCAGCGGCGACAGCGGCATATTGAACAAGTACTCATCATTGAAGATGTTGTAATTGTCCAGCGTCATCTTGTCGTAGATCAGTAGTTCCTCCGTTTTGATGTGTTTTTAAATACACGGGGTGGTTTTAAATATAATTTCTGTTTTACTTTATGGCCACACAAAGTCTGTTTTGTGAGTCAAGCGATTTCTGGCGAAATTCGCCTTTGTATTTCGCACACACGCCGAATGTATAAATCTATCTGTCGAAAATGTATCTGTATCTGTAATTTCCGAGTGGCGCGCGATCGTGCGAATTGTTTTTAATATTTCCTAGAATTCTCGTTCTGTTTTTGTTTAATTTTCAGGCACCGCACATGCTGAGAGAAATGTTGCTATATATTTTTCGCACACACTTTTTCTTTTTTTTTCCTTTTTCACGTAATTTTCACGACTTATTTTCTTCTTATTATTGGTGAAGGGAAATTCACTCTATATCACCGAAGCGTTTGGCTCGGCCAACTTGTTTAGACTAAATGCGTCATCGGCAATGGTTCGCTTTTTATACGAAAAACCCGAGCCAACTGAATTGAGTATTTTTATCGGCACTCTCGGAGTGAAACGAATTCCGAGAGCTCTTTCGCTCTTTGAGTTAAAAGCTTAGCGACTCTGGCATTTCCTGAGCGAAATACAAGTAACTATATACATATATAGGAATACATACATCTGGGGTTTAACCCGCTGCTCTATAGCATTTGGATACTTCTTACATTAATTTTTTGTCGCTTTTTTGGGGGACTCTCACGTGCCCAGTTTTTCTTTGACTACGCTTTTTGTTTACCCGATTCTTGGGCCCCCCGATTGCCGCTTTATCTTATCGCAACGGCGAGACAATTTAGTTATGACATAAGCAACTAAATTTAAAGCGCCCGGTAAACCCCACCAAGCCCCATATCCCCACCAAAAATATGAAAAGAGGAAAAAACTGCAGCCCCACCGTTAAATGAATGGTGCGCCTTTGTGGCTTCAACTCTTATCGGGGAACAGCTTTTCGAAATGGGTCGCCATAGTCGCCGGCGGAGACTCAGGTGGCTCTATTCTCCATTTTCCATGCTCTTCGGTTGCAGGTGTTATTTCTAGGCATTTATCTATTGATATGCCAGCTTTCAATAAATATTGATGGGGCCGATCGGCCATGTAAAATACAAAAAAAAAGGCCACGTTGACCTTGCGTCGCCACTTACATGAGAAACTGAAACCGAAAACCCCTTTTTGTGAAAAACAGGGGAAAGGGGGTTGGTGCAGCCAAATGTGGGTCATGTGACACTGGACATTTGTGGCAAAACTATTGGCTAAATGGCCATTTGCTCCGTGTGGCTCTGCTCTACTTACCTGCAACGAGAGTAGAAAATTCACAGTCAATTAGATTTCAGGATCGAATTGTCTACGAGCTAATATATAACCACACTGAATGACCCAAATCGATAAGAGACTTTGAAAACTCAAGTCTGGCTTGATAGCAACACCTTATCACTATGATTCAGAAGGATCCATTTTAATAACAATTAATTTAGAGCTAATCGCTGTGATTCAAAATTTTGGAAAAACAAATTATTCAGACTAAGTTTTTAGGAATGTTTGAAACGTGTGGTTTCAAAATGTAAATGTTGATAGTACAATTTAATCATTATGATTCATTAGCATAACAATCAAAATATGTATTCTGAGATTTGGAATGAGTTGACTTGTGGTTAAAATATTTTAAGTAGATATAGCTGTGATCCTTTGGAAATATTTTAAGTTTTTATCATTCATTCTTAGTCATAAAAATTCAAAAAAATTCAGACGATTTTGGTGGATAGATTTTCAAAACCAATTTCACAAAACGAAATGGGTATTTTTAGCGGACGCTGGGTAAGCCATATTTTTTATGAGAACTTTATCTCGAATTCCGGAAGGAAGGAAAATCTTAGAGCTCGTGCCAAAAAAAACCAGTAGCATCAGCAGGAAATATTTAAAAATTTTTTTTCTTATTGACGTCACAAAAAAACCGAAGTGATAAGATGAAGTAGCGGCACTGACGTTTTCACTTCCAGTTCCCGATAACCCGGCATTCGGAAGCCGGAATACGTAGTATTCTTTTTTTATCGCCCAGTAACACGTATATGAAGCTCATATAATTCCGTGAGACCCTGCACCTTTTGCACAGGAAATCGAACCTTAGATTTCCCCATAATTTGGCAGACATAACAACTCAAATAATGAATAATGAGCGATTCTGCCGAATACACTGTGCATTTTGATAAGCTCCTTTATCTAAAAAGGCGTTTACATCAGTGGTTTAAAATAAAGTTATCATTGCGTAGCGTATTGTTTTCCTTTTCGCAGATAAGCGAAAAAACGATAGCACTCGCAGTTCCGTAGAGTGATCAAAACTTCCGGTGATGATGGGGGTCTGGGGTCCGACAGTCGAGTCCACTGTGTCGTAGGCTTCATCGAGATAAGATTGAACAATGGACGGACCCGACGGTCCAACAAAGAAATCAAATCCACCTATGACAAATACCTGGATCCCAGGCCAGAACCCGTCCATATATGGGCTCTCTATATCTGGCCTTACCAATGTTTATGATGTAAACAGAAACCCAAGTTTGCAATTGCGTTGTGATTACGTTTTTATAACTTTCGAAGAGCTTATTTGCTCTAATTACGAGGAAAGTTGACGGTTTTATGGGTGAATAATCATGGGTTTTTGAAGTGATATTAGATTAGTGGGGTCTAAATATATATATGATCAAGAACTTTCTAGAAATATATATTTAAAAAAATATGTACAGAACATTTAAAAAGCTAAAAAATTCCTCAAAGAAAAAGGTCACCCAAAACTAAGCAAATATTTAAAGAAAATATTTTTAAATATTCATTCTTCATTAGAAAATATTTAAAATATTTTTTGTAATATTAAAATATAATAAAAGCCAATTATTTCTGTAGATTTTATACAAAATTCAAAGCAAATATTTTGAAATATTTTGAATCCCTATGCCCATCTGCTAGGAGGCTTTTTAACTATTGGTGCTTTATCGCTGCATTTATTTTCCATAAGTAAACTGACAATTCAAAACTCAATTCAGTAACATCTCCAAGAAATATATTTAAAATTCCAGTGCTTAGAATAGGAAAACAAGATGATGACTACGATGTGTTCGCGGTTGAGGAGCTGGCCGCGTCTGCTAAATCTCTTCGTCCGCCAGCTGAGGACTCCTCTGCAGATTGCCCGCCACTCCTTTCACCAGTTCGCCCACTTTGCCGGTAAGAAATCCTCGCGGGATCCCTACCTCATCACCGTGGTGCAGGGAAGATCGAAGAAGCCGCGATATCCGGGGGATCAGCGGGCCAATCAGCGTTTTGGCGAGGACAGCTGGTTCGTCAGCTCCACGCCCCACGCCGAGGTGCTGGGTGTGGCCGATGGCGTGGGCGGCTGGCGGGATATGGGCGTGGATGCGGGTCGCTTCGCCAAGGAGCTAATGTCCTGCTGTTCGGGACAAACTCAAAGTTCCAGCTTCGATGGCCGCAATCCCAGGGACTTGCTCATCGCCGGCTACCAGGAGTTGAGCCACCGGGAACAGCCAGTGGTGGGCAGCAGTACCGCCTGTCTGGTCACCATGCATCGCAGGGACTGCACCCTTTATACCGCCAATCTCGGAGACAGTGGCTTCTTGGTGGTGCGAAATGGTCAGGTGCTTCACCGATCCCAGGAGCAAACCCATGACTTTAATACCCCATATCAACTGACTGTGGCTCCGGAGGATCAGTTGGACTTCTTCTACGCGGACAAACCGGAAATGGCCGTGTCCACCAGGTACTCCTTGCTACCAGGTGATCTAGTACTCCTAGCCACCGATGGATTGTTTGATAATATGCCCGAGAGCATCCTGCTCAAGATCTTAAATGGCTTGAAGGAGAGAGGAGAACGAGATCTCCTAGAGGGAGCCAGCCAGGTGGTGGAGAAAGCAAGGGAACTCTCCCTGAATGCCAATTTCCAATCACCCTTCGCCCTGAAAGCCAGAGAATACAATGTTCCCTATTCCGGTGGCGGCAAACCCGATGACATCACCCTAATCCTGGCCAGCGTCGAGGTGCCAAATTCGTAACCAAAGTCAAGAGTCAGTGTGTCGCCAGCAAATGGTGTCTACGGCAAATATTATTCCATGTCTATCAGCAGTCTGTGATAAAATACCCAAATATAGGGGAGAGGTCTGTAGGTTGAGACAGTCTGTAAGTTGAGACACTCAATTTTCTCAAAACTTTTCCACTAAAAAAATTTTTTTTATTTTTTTTTTGTAGTCCTTTTCAGTGATAAAACTTTTGGGGAAAACATTATAAGCCAGGCTCTAGCCAGATTTAAGCTGTGAGAGTCGTGTACCATTTCGCATCAAAAAAGTTTTTATCCACTTTTTTCAAAATTCCATTAAAAATTAATAACGTGCTTAAATTAACTTTGTAAGAGATTTAAAACATTAGTAATTTAACTGTTAACAAATTAAAAAAAGAATCAGCTTAATGTGACAGTCAGAAAAAAAGTTATTAATTTTTTCCCGAAACATCCCAATTTGTGTAAGTTGGGACACTTTGAGCGTGTAAGTTGAGACACCCGTTTTTCATACAAAAAGGCCTTAGCCCGACAGAGGTCGCTTTCTGCCTAGTACATTTCTTTGATATTAGGGGAAAAGTGAATGTTCAATGAGCCTTTTGGTTTTAATTGTTATTTGGTCTAAGTTCTTAAAAAAATGGATGGGAAATAATTTAAGACGAACTAAAATTGATTAAATTAACATAAATAAATAGTTTTTAAAAGTTTGGAGTACTTTTGGTGTGAGTATTATTGACTTTTAAAAGTGTCTCAACTTACAGACCTCTTTTTCAAATTGTCATTTTTTGGCACTTTTCAAAAAAAATTATTTTTTAGTTTTCCCCAGGGAAAAAAAATTTTTTTTTTGCTTTATTGTACAGCTAAATGACTAAGCTTTCGATCGGTACCTAACACGTGACGTTTCAAAAGCGAATGTCCAAATGGGAGACTAAAAACAAAAGGTGTACCAACCTACAGACCTCTCCCCTACTTTGTTTATAAAGATCTGGGCCTTAGAAAAAAGTACAGGAGCCGGCAAAAATTTATGAAAATATATAGGATAAAGAAACTGTATTTTGAAGGCCCTTCGGGATTGTGTTTTACTATTGTAATGGGTATGTTTTTTTTGGTTAGATATCCGAATATCACGCATACGTAGTGTTGCCCTCAACGATTTCAGGTATAATAAAATGTTATTATTTTTATATTCCTTCACTCCAAAATAATTCTAATTTAATTATTCAGTTGAATAAAACTAGCAAATTTCAATCATAGAAAAATAATACATTGACTAAAGATTTAAAAAATGTATGATTATATTTTCCTTTAAGTCAGATGCCATAATATCATCTGAATACTAAAAAAAAATGAATTACAAAGTAAAGTAATTATTCAGTTGATTAAAACTAGCAAAAGGTAACATTACTATTAACTTATTATGTATTCAATTATTGTGAAATGCCGTCACTTGTTTTTTCTACTATCTCGACCGCAGCTGTACTATATATTTGTTTATAAAGACGCCGATTCGTGTGTGCCTATATAGATGTTCGTTCATTCAGTAAACGCGATTATGAATGGACGGGCTGCGAAAAAAAAACCTACAACCGATTCCACACACATCACACAACGCTGGGATGACTCATCGCCGTTTTAACCAGAATTCGTGCGTTTTGTTTTTTCTGTTTTCCATTTTGGCCCACTTGGTGTGGGAGAGAGGGACGTGTCGAGGCCTAGGGCATTGGAGCTCCACACTTGGCACCCACTGGCAAATATATTGTGCTCGACGAAACTCGTTTGCCACTCGGGTTTCACTCGGCGCTCTTTGAGTCACTCAACTGGGCGAGCTAAAAAGCCACGAGAGCTCTGCAAATTAGTGCACTCAGCATAAAGAGAGGAAGCCTGGCAAAATCAGGCGATGCGAGGCGATGGCGTTGGAAATCCCAATGCAGCATTGCGAAATTCTCCCCCCCAGCATAAGGGCTTCGATAAAAAAATAAAGAGGATACGGCTCGACCAGGAAATACCTCGGAAAATCCGAAAAAGAAAAAGTTAACCTTTGTATTATAAAATATTACTATTTATAAGGACACAGGTTAGCAACAAAATTATAAAAAATATTAGTTCGATTGTTTAAAACCACTTAAATCTGTTAGCTATTATAAAATCCGTTGTAACGTTATCATAGAATTTTCTAGATTATTTTTCTGGTTCTATGGATTTATCAATTTGGTAACCCAACAAAAGTAAAATCGCATTCAGGTCATAAACTCATTCCATTTTTTTTAACGAATATTCCAGAAAATCTTTTAAAAAAATATAGATATTTATTTTATTTATTTCGTTTATACCCAGTAAAATGAATATTTTAAATTGTATATGAAACAAATTTAATAGAATTTCTTAAAGGGGCATATAAGATATGATATGACATTGCAAAATTATAGGGTGACTTCCTAAAAACTCCCAATATTAAGCAGGTAAAAACGAATGACTTTCTGACGCTGCATTTGTCAAATTCTCTCCGAGCCCAGAATACCCCTATATTTCAGTTGCATTTTAAAGGAGTTGACACAATCTGGGGAGTGCTGTGTGTGGTTTCTGTTGCTCGGGCGTCAGTTCCCGATAATTTCCCTTGGCTTTATCTTTTTCCCCGCTTCGCACTTTTCAACGCCGTGGCGAATCGCTGCTGATGGTGACGGTGAAGTCCCTCCATCTTGTCCTGCCCCTCCTGACCCCCGGAATGCCAGTGCCTGAGATGCTGCGCCTCTTCTCAGAATTCCACACTGGATGACGCGTCACAAAGTGCATTATTTTGGAGGCCGGGGAACACGGGCCATCGCCAGCAAAACAGGATCGTGTAAATCTTTCACTGGCTAGTGCATTTTTAGCCACACTCCACTCGGTTCCAGATGTGCTCCAATTCCACTGGGCAATCCAAGCCAATTCCACACCCGTTTCCCAATCCCATTTGCCGGCATGTGCCATTTCCGCCGGCTTCTCGACGGGAATTAGTTGTATTGTCGATGTATAACTCAATTAGGGGAAGTTTATAGCCTTATATTATATGGTAGAACTCCTAGCATCGGACAACTGGCATTTAGCATTAAGTAGTGGCGCCTCCTCACACATTTCACATTTCTGGTTAAACCGTCTCCATTGGGAAGTTCAACAAACCCACAGAAAACAAATTAGTCGACGGGCAGTAGCGGGGTCAAAAGAATTTGTACGGGGTTATATAATATATAAAAACTTTAAGGTTTTGAAATCATTAAAAAAGTGTCTAAAAGTATGCAAAAATATAAACATGAAAAACTACGTTCCATTTTTTTATTGCATACTTTTAGAAACCCCTAGTAAAAGTAAAAATATTTTAAAACCTTATTTAATCTTTTAGAAATTTCTATTCAAAGCATTACAATTTTAATTACAAAATAAAATAAGTACCTATTACAATAATCGTTCAGTTTGAGTTGTGTTTATTTTTTAGCTCACTACCTTTATCAATTTCAGATGAAAGCATGACTCTTAATTTGTGCGGTGTCTATATACATACAAAAGATAAGCTTTATCAGTGCACTATCTATACATCACATCGAATCAGGTTTACCCCTATATCCCCACAATAAACAGCGCTCCTGATAAACGTATTTATTTCTCTGTCTTTTGCCTCCCATGACGACCCATTTTGATTCCAAGAAAATCGAAAGCTAGTGCGAAAACACGCAACTTTTGACATTTTCCTTTTGTTGTTTCCATATTTTTCGTTGCTAGCTAATTTTGAAAACTCAAATAGGTGATGACATAATGCTTCGTTTTCCTTCGGGTAGGGAAAGTGTCAGTGGAATTGAAAAGCGATCGCTTTTCTCTTTCTCTCAACCTCTGACGTCATCGTGCGGAGCAATCGCGTTACCAAATTTGGCTCTCTTATGAAGCGAGTTCGAAAAAAACCGGCTTCTCTACTTTAAAGTTGATTTTTTTGTCTTTTTTTCAAAGGCCTTTGCTTATGCTAAGTTTAAGCCATTGACGTCATGAGATAATTTCATTAGCGTAGCGCCAAAATGCACAAGCTAAACGGCCTTTTAAGTGCAGATACGGGGATTTGTATTTCATTTTTACTGGTGATTTCCCCTAATTGAAAAAGCAAATCCACAGAAAGAACAAAGAGTAGAAACTTTGTAGATCTAGATAGCGCAAATAATCTTAATAAAGAGCTGATAAAATTTAGCAAATTCACCATGTTAATACCCTTTGTGACGTTTCTTAAAAGTCTCGAAAAAGTCCCCACAAATATTTACCAAACCTCAATTAAACTTTAATAAATGGTTATTAGCTCAATTATCTTCAATTTCTTAAAGATTGAATAAAGAAATTCTGCCTTAAAATTTCCCGAACAATCACTAACTTATTTTCAATAACCTACATCATTATTTTTCACAGAAAGTTAGGGAACAAAGCCAAAATAATCAGTCGTAGATTATTTCCCATGTTTTCACTTGAACAGTAAAACTTTGTATTTACGTTTTTTATCAGTTTTGGTAAAGTGTGTTACAAATATTTTCCTAGAAAAATTAAAGAAGCCAGATATCAATCAAAGAAATCGTTTGTGGCTAACAAGTGCTTCAATGCCAATTACAAATGTATACATTCTGTTATCTATACCATCTATTTATATATCATTTTTAATCTACGAACGTGCATATAGCAACGCAATCGAATTTACAAAATCCCCTGAAATTTTCCTGGAACAATCGAAAGCCATAATAATAAAAACAAATAAAGAGACGAAAAAAAAGAGTGCGAGGACAGGCAAACGCGAAATGTCGTAAAAGTTTCGCCATAAAAAACGTAGGAGTGAATTATAAGGAGAAGAAGTCAAAGTCGAGGAACTGAAACCGAAATTACAACAACACAAGAACAATAATAATTAATTGTTTGTTGTGTTGCGAGCATTTATTTATTTATTTGCTGGCTAAGTGAACATCGCTTTGATGGCAACAAAAGCGGCGGCGGCGGAAAAAGGCATTGGCAATTTTATATTTATTTATTTTTAGTTGATGCGCACATTAAATTGGCAATTTCTGTTGGATATCTGATCGTGATAATAAAGCGCTAAAATACGAATATAACAAACGTGTGCCTGTTGCGTACAGTTGGGGTCAAAAACAAAGTGATTTGAAGGAGAGAAAACTTCCAAAAATATATATTAGCAACAATTAATTTTGGTCATTCCTGAATATTAAATTTCTAGAAAATCTCTTAAATGAATTGTTATTTTTTAAATATTTATATTTATTTAATTTATTTAAATAAATGAATCACTAGAGTTTTGAGATCACTTAAAAAGGCGTCTAAAAGTATGCAACAATATATTTTGTTTTTATTTTGATTCTTTCCAAAACACGAACTTTATTTTTTAAGCTTAATGATCACTAGTTACACCCGATCTTCTCAACCTTTTTTGTTTCCCCATTTATTAATCCTTATTTTCTTGACCCCAACTGTGCATACTTAAAAATCTGTAAAAAGGTTATCTCCGAGGAGAGTTCGCCGCTCGTTAGCCGATTTGCTCGTGACTTTTAATGCGTTTGCTTTTAATGCATGGAATATTTATGTAGCACGCTGCATGTTTTATGCAGCGCAATGCGAAAAAGGCAATTTGAGTTGTTCAAGTGCATAGCACCATATACAGTATATGCTTGGTATACAGTATACAGTGAACATCCCCTCGCACCAACCCCATCTTGATCGCCACACCACCATCCCCCATTCCCATCGAATCTCAAAACATTGCGACGCGTGAGTCGCTTGACATTCTAAGTGGAATCCAGCGAGCTATAAAACGGGGGGCTTTAGGGGGTTAAGGGGGTTCAAAAACAGGGGTGAGCCGCAGCATCTGAGTGCCATTTGACCTTGGCATTGGATTTAATTTTATGGCAAAATCAACTGCAGCATAATTTCGAATGTCAGGCGAGAGAGAAATCGAGGGATACGGCAGAAAGAGGAAGAGTGCAAACATATATGTCGCCTGTCAAGTCTGGGATTTCGTTATTAGCCGGGGATTTGTGTGCCGAATAAAAGACAAGTCTATTTTTGAATTTTCGATTTTCCTTATAAATACTTGATGCAGCTGAAAGGGGTATTTAAATTTGCAAACCTCAATGCAAAATACATTACTTGTTTTTCATTATTATAATTTCAAATGTATTTAACAAGCCAGTAAAAATCAATAAAAAACAATGTTTAAATCAAAATTTTCTGGGTGGTATTTATTATTTTAAGAAACATTTTTTATTACCTTTATAAAAAGTACTGGAGATGATCATTAAAAAATCGTTATAAAATACACTTTATTGATACTCGGCACTATAACAAAAATTCAATTCCTAAACGCTTTAAAAATTATAGAATGCAGCACATATTTGTGATAATTTGGAGAACATTTCATAGATTGCTGCAGTCCCAAGTGGAATCCAATTAGAAACGGAAGCGGAAGCCTTGACCTCAGTTCGGTTTTCTTGGCTTATTGGCCACATTGCAGCAATATGAAATTGAAATTGTCGATGCACGTGTTGCAAACGAGAATCGAGCAGAAATAAAAACCGCACCTACGCCAAAAAAGATACAGATGCAGAAAACAAAACTTTATAGAGATACAAATGCAATCAAAAAAAAAACATGCCAAAATAGAGAGATGGAAAAATAGAAAAACAAATGCAAAGAGGGCAACCTTGGCAGCGACTGCGAATCAAGTGCAATAAGGGAATGCACAAAATCCCACTCACATGGGTCTCTCTCGCTCACTTGGGCTCTCTCGCATGCGATAAAAGAATCTGTGAACGTGTCCGATTTGTATCTGTGAGAGCTGCTCTCTCTTTAACGCCTTGGTGTAGGTGAGAGAGAGAGCGGCACAGAGTGACAGCGCGAAACAACAACAAAAGTGTAAATTGAAATTCCAAAGATGTCGACAAAGTAAATACGAAATAAAAACCCAAAACGAGACAGCAACAGCGGCAACAATAACAATGGAAAGCTACAACAAAATGCGCACCACACAATTCGGCGAATAATCATAATAAAAAAAGTCAGACGAAATATACATAGCAACAACAACAAATAATACAAAAAAACAAAAAAAAAAGTTCAATACATTTTTTAAACAAGTTTCCAGAGCCCGTATGTGTGCCGTTTTCTATACATCTCATTTCTGCCACCGAAGTTTAGCCTTAGCTTTCAGCTTTTAGTGAGAAATTCCGAGATTGGTGATCCAAAACCAGGGGGAGTACGGAATTATTGCGTTCTATGCAGTACCAGTTTGTACCGCCCGTACCTATGTATCCCTCTTCATCTCTATCCCCTCTTCCTCTTTCCCTAATCCCAGTGAATAGCACAAGCCAGATGGTAAAGCCAGTAACGAAGCGGTAAATACCCTTTTTGGAGTATCTAAAGGGTAGTTCAGTTCACAAAAAACATTCTGATAAAATACTCTTTAACCTTCTTTTAAATATCTTATCTTATTATCAACAACCCTATACAAGAATTTCGTTAACCTAATCATAAACTTATTGACCAAGTTTCTTTATATTATCTTTGCCTATGATAAAGGTATGATCTATAAAAGGTTGACTATAAGAAAGTTTTTGTTCTAATTTGTCATATTGAACTTAATAATATCCACTGGCAAGATAAAATACATCCAATTTGTAAGATTTATTGGGTTAGCAACAGAACTCGTACTTGTATCTTTGGATAGTTTGACTTATTGTATCGTCAGCCTAAAGAAAATTCTAATCAGAGATTATCTAAAAATCAGTAGGTGTACCTTGTTCCACTTGTGGATTCTTCTCTATAGGTGAATTTGAAGATACCCCCTTCTTTCAGCTGATAGTACCCCGTATATAGGGTATACAAATAGAGTATCGCACTTACGATAAGATTGCGCACGACAGCCGATGTTGGTGTGGCGGCAGTTGTTGCTATTTTCGTTGTTGTCGCCGTCGATATCGCAGCGGTTAGATCGGCGGGCAGAAAGTCCAGTTCCTCCTCCTCCTGGTTATCATGGTTCTCCTGGTCATGGTCATGATCCTCCTCTTCCAGATCTCCTCGATCCTGCTGTTCGGGATCTTCGGCCTTTGAGATGGCGGGCTTTCTTGTTGTGCGCTCGACTTTAACTTTCATTGTTGCTGTTGTTTTTTGCTTTTAATTGGCGTTTATAAACAAAATTTACATGTGCAGCTGGCACAAACACACAGTAGACACACTTTTTCAACCGTTTTCCAGTTATAAACGTAGAACTCTCTAGATTAAAAAGTCGGGCGGACCACGCCCCGCACCACGCACCGTTGTTTATCGAACTTTGTACGACTTTCGGCTGAAAATTTCGTAATTTTTTACGGATTTCTCGTTTTGCCGCTCTCACGAATACACAATACTTTTTGTTTTTTTTCCTTCTATGGATAACACGACAGCTTTGTAATTTCTTAACGGTTTATTGGGAATGTTCTGGGTTTGCACTTGTGAAAGTGTTAAAAATTTAAGTGTAACAACAACAAGTTGGGTGGATTTCTTTATGAACGAGGCGATGAGGCGAGGGGGGTGTATTTCTTGATCTATCTCGCTCCAACCAACGTGGCTCTCAAATGCGTGCGAGCGGGAGAGCACCAAAAATGGGGCGTGGAGGGGGTGGCACGGTACGGTACTGGACTGATTAACGAGAGAGAAAGAGAGACAGAGACAGAGTAACGCGAGAGAGCGAGAGGGAGACGGCCGCGTGGCTTTCCGCTGCCGTTTGCTGCAGTCGCCTGAGTTGCCTTAACAAAAAGCGAAAAATAACTGAATAACTGAACTGAGCAACTGGCAACTGGCGACGCTGAAAAGACCGCTGCCGCCTCCCTCGCCTCTCCTCTCTCTCTCCCTCTCGCACCGCTTCCAACCGACGGGTGACGTCTTGGCCATTGCCTCGCACACACACACACACCGACGCACACGAGCGGCCCACACAGATACACGCACACAGGCGGGAAGCCTGGAAATTCAAGTTGCGTAGATACCAGGGATGGGGAGAACCACTAAATAAACGGAACCAGTTTCAGAGCTAGGATTGCATAGATAGAAATTAAAAGCTGAACTTTTTAATAAAATAAAATTCGAAAATTTCGCTAACCTGTAAAACAGGTTTCAACTATAAAATCAATATTTAAAATTTAATATATTTTGTCGCTTAGTTTACTTATTGTAATAAGATACTAATAAGCCCATTTGTTTTCAAAAATATTCAAATTTGTATTATTTTAATCATGTAAGGTTCCATTTTAATTATAATAAGAATAGTTTAAGAATAATTTTAAAAACAAATAAATTGACAAAAAGTATTGCCTACTTTTCAGAAATCAAGTAACTTCATGATACTTTTCAAGAATAAAACAAATAAATTAATTGGCTTTTAATTGGACACATCCTCAAAAATGTAAGTCCATTTGAAATTAAAATCACCTGATTTGTAACTCATTTGGCTTTATTCCGTTTCAATGAAATTAACGCCTTTGCATTTTTAAATAATTCCACACTTCCGTTAGCCAATTAAGAATTTCACACATCCCAAAAATATCTCCTTGACCGCGACAAAAATAATCGTAACAATCGGTAATCAGAAAAATCCATAAAACCGCCAAAAACCGCATGGAAAAACCCGGCTGAGCGATTTTCGTATGCTCCACATGATTCTCGCGGCCCTGACAAATATCGGTGTGAAGTGGAACGGCACAATAACTGTCAGAATGATGCAGCAAAAGGGGGAGAGCCAAAGAGAGAGAGCGAGCGAGAGAAGTACAAAAGAAACTCACAGATACATATACAAATCGAATGTCGGGCAGTTATCGCATGCGATTTTTAATAGAGCAGGAGAACAGCTCAATTTTGGAGTCAATTTTCGAATTTCCGCTCGACTCGAAATTAAAACTCAAAGTGGCAAATTTGGCGCGCAGCTCGTTTGTTGACATTTTCCACTTGAAGATACGTTTTTGTTTTGGTTTCACAGCTCTCACTCTCTGTCTCATTTTCTCTCTCTCTCTTTCTCTCTGCGTCTTTTTGTAAAGGTATCTCAATTCTCCCACTCAAATTTGAGGACCAGTTGCCCGGGCACATGTTGGATTTTTGTTGGCTTTTTTGCTGGTTTCGAATCCGATTTGTATGTTATGTATGCCACGCATCGGCACTCTGAAATGGATGACGATGGTGACTCATCGGGGTTTTTACACACGGATACCGAGACACCAACACTAATACCGGGGAATCTAGAGAAACTGAGAAACTGCTGTGGGCCTCCCGCAATTCAGAGATATTCAGAGGCTCAGATATGCGGACAGGTTACCTGTGTTCGCGTATAAAATCCCCCACCACTGTTAATTCCATCGCCGATTGGCGGCCAATGCAAGTGCCACACGCCGAAAAAATCAGCACAATTTTCGATGCATATATTGAATCTGGAGAAATTGGAACGTTGAAATTATAATTTTTCTATAAAGGTTTTTTATGTATTTTCTTCAATCACAAAGCTTCTCTTTAGGTATTTCAATCGATGGTGAAATACGAAATACTTAACTTTCTTTTTTGTATATTTAAAATTCGTCGTTTTATATATGTTTTGGTATGAGAACTACAAAATTAGAAACATTTTATGGGTAGATATTATTTTTTAAATATTTTTTTATTATGGTTTTAGCCAAATCCGTGTTTAGCATTAGTAACAGTTTTTTAAATTTGTATTTTGTATATAATACTAATTAATAAAGTTAACAAATTTATCATAAAAAAACAAACATATCCTTAGGAATATTTACTAATTTAGAGAAATAAAAACAAATAGTAATCAGTTTTTAGAAACTTTACATTAAATTCTTTTTTCATTAGATCTGTCTTATTTTCTTGCTGTGCAGACATTTGCCAATTGAGGTTAGTTAATGAGTGCGAGTATCTGTATCGTCGAGATGCATTTGGGCGCGTGCTAAATGCGTCTATTAGCCTCAGTTCCCTCCCAAAGTAATGCATTGCGTATATACCTTAATGCCATTTCCATTTCAAAACCCATTCAGACTGGGATTCCGATTCCGATGCGAGAGGCCCATTAGGTGAGGTGTCCAAGTCGCCTGCCCAGGTAGCCGAAATGTTTTGTGGCCATTAGCTGGGAATGGGAAGTGAGACTTGTGGACTGCGACTTTGAATGAGGATCCTCTCACAGCACGAGCTCGATAAGCAATGTCTGAGTGCCTGGCGACGCCCTAGCACTTCCCAATTCCCGATTCTCGATTCTGGATTCTTGATTTTAAAGGAGGGTTTATTATGAATATGCGACGGATGTATCAAGGCTGAGGGTTGAATGCCTTTTTGTTGATGTTAATGTGGCTGTAATTTGCCAGGCGACTGCCCGGGGGCAGGGACGATTAGGTTACCATACTAGCTTATATTTTATGGGCTAA
Organism: Drosophila prostipennis; assembly: GCA_037075205.1. Taxonomy (NCBI): domain Eukaryota; kingdom Metazoa; phylum Arthropoda; class Insecta; order Diptera; family Drosophilidae; genus Drosophila; species Drosophila prostipennis. The sequence goes on along the minus strand of JBAMCJ010005110.1, from coordinate 80,430 downwards.
GAATTCACTGGAATTACCACTGGAAAACGGAAGCGGAAACTGTAAAAAAATATTAAGCTTATCACTGGTCCGCAAAAAAAACAATCTAATTAGATTAGCTTCCAAAATGAAACTCTGTTAGTTTAAAATTTAGTAACAATTTCATTCTAAGAGTTACGAGTTTAATTTACGCATAAAGAAAAGAATAAAAGAAAGGTTATCGCAAGTAAATTATGAAAGTTTCCTGTTAGCTCATATATGTATATGTATTTCAATTTAAATTGAAACATTAAAAAAAGTAAAAGAGAAAAATTATCGCAACTAAATTATGAAAGTTTCTGTTTCTACATTTATGTGCTTAAATTTATATGAAATCTTTTAAAATCTAAATTTAAACATCAAACAAAAATAAAGTTTATCGCAACTTAATGCTGATAGTTTGATTTTAGTTAATGAATGTTATTTCTCCTTAAAAAGCTAATCCATCTGAATTAAAATTACAAAATTAAGAAAAGAAAGTTAAAACAAGTTCAATGACAATATTTATTGCGAATTTATATTTAAGGAATCCTATAATTTAGTTCACACTTTAAACATTTCCATCAAACATTTATCTGTACCGTATTAAGTTTACTTTGATCTCGATTCAGTGTTTGTTCGTCATTTGTATCTTGAAGTTTCAATTACATTATAATTATATGTATATTTCACTTCAAGTGCTTAACTGACGTTCGATTTATTTACGTCCACACAACTTGAATACGTACTTAATTATTTACTTGGCGATATGATCGCTTGAATAATGTTTACATTGATTAAAGTTTTGATCACGTCATTGGAGAGACGTCATCGATTCGACAATAAGTCATCGAGTTCCCAGAATTACATTTAAATTTCTTGGTATCGTATGAACAAGCTAAGAAAGTTGTGGGTATACCAAATACACATACCCATATTTAAAAACACAGAAAGTATTCCCCGTATAAGGTTCAAATGGCTCTATAAGGTATTAATCATACCCTAAACTATTTCCGCTGCAATTATTATCAAGAAAAGTGCACGTGCGATTTCGAAAAAAAAGCTTTTTACCTCAGGGGCTTAAATCTATTTCATGGACAAGTGCTTTAACACTTTCCCATCTATTGATAGAAAAACAAATCCCAATTAAACAATCGCATTCGAAATCTAAGAGACCTTCACTCGAAAACAGCTGATTATTGGGTCTGCTAATGGGCTTCACTATATATAGAGATATAGGGAGGCGGAGAAGGCGTGGCTAGTTGCACTTTAAATGATTAAGAAAACTTAATGAGTTTGTTGTAGAACCGTTTTGCAGTGGGAAACGAGGCAGAAAACAAATCGAGCGACGCTCATTAAAAAATTAAGCATTCGGAATAATAACAGATATGGCAACAATAAAACCTAAACGACTGCAAATTAAAGTTGTTAATTTCGAGCGCTTAATTGTTTTTGTAATAATTAATAACAACAAAACAGAGAGAGAGGGCCACGAAATTGCCTCCAGAAATAAACAACACAACAAGTTCAAGGGCAGAACTCTTAAACAAAACATAAAAGTTCCCATTTCCCAAGAGCTTAATGGCGACACAAGAGTTCCCCAAGTACTTTCGATTTCTAAAACATCTCTTTCCGGGGAAATCGATACAAAATCCCGCGAAGCAAACATAGTTTTATAGGATTTAATGGGCAAACATTTCCTTTAAAACAATGTCTATTAGGAAATCATGAGGTTTTAATTGTTGTGCATGCGATAAAGTAATTCTTTACCGTTTGATAGTAATTATTCATATCATTTGGCTCATCTGGCTTTTTATAATTATTAAACTAATAACGTTTCTGCAATTTTGTACCTTCTCAAAATCTGGTACATATTTTAAAATATTTAAAATTACGTAAAAACACATTTTAAAAAAATCTTATTTAAGCTAAATTCCTAATAAAATTCCTAAAAATAGCAACCATTTTTTCTCATATCAAACAAAATTCCGAATAAAAATCCTGTTCATATGCAAGTGCAAAACAAATTGTGATAACTCTTCAACATTTTCGACAGAGAAATTTGAAATTGAAATTTTATTTACCACCATTCTAAATAAAATACATTTTTGTAGTTCGGATACAATATAGCTTTTAATATTTTATTGTCTGTGGAAAATATCTTATTTGTTATCAGTATTACCTATTGAAAAACCGCCACTTAATGTGATTCAGCACCTGCATGAGAATCTCCGCGGCATCTTATTGATTAGGTGATTGGCCTGATGGATAAGAAACCATATGACCCATTGGAAACTAACGAGCCTAACCAATATGAATCTATTTGGCCTAGTCATACCGACGAAGGCCGCAGATAAGTGGCGAAAATCACCCCCCAATATCCCCCTTCCCGAACCTAAACACACATTGTATTATTATTGTATTATGAATGTGCTCTGGAGTGTTGGGCTCTTGGCATTTCCGTTCTCCGGGTTTTACTTTTCAGTTGTGTGCGTCTTTTTTCTTTCTTTTTTTTTTGCTGTGCGGACTTGTGGACTTATAGAGCTGTTTACGGCTTTTACACTTCCTGGCCAAAGCGTTCGTGACTATGCAAGTGGGTTCTTATCTGGAGGAAGGTGCTCCGATTCCGATTCCTATTCCTATACCTACTCCCACTCCGCTGACGACGTGTGTTCGCTGTCATCATGTTCGGGTTCGTAGTCGTTGGCTTTTCAGTAGAGAGTCTGGCGATAATACCCGGCCAAAGGCAAAAGCGTAGACTTTCCGTCGCGACACGGACATGTATTCACATGTGGGCATGCATCACCTCCGTATTTTTAACCTATGACGCTATCAGGTGCCGGGGACTCTAGAGTGGCGATACATTCATATATATATATATATACTTATAGCGACGATCGCCCAGATTAAACTTAAAAGTAAAGGGGTTTTCTGCCTAAGAGATAATGCCACCCTGACGACAATCGTTCTGTGGGTGGTAAGAAAAAATCACACTTGTCGTTTATCACTCTACTTCAGGGTTACATTTAATACGTTGTCTTTCGTGCCGATTTAAAAACAATTTTTCAGACAAAAACCATATTAATATTGAAATTCAGTCAACTTATTTGTATATTTTTAAGTAAATTAAACGATTTAGAGGTATTACTATGCTTAACGCAAATTTGCTTTAAAGTTAAAATAATGTTCAATTGCAAATTAATCATTTAATTTCCCGTGTGCTTACGTGATTTTAGCGTACATAAATATAGGTATTTTAAAATTGATCTCATTTCAGCAGCTCACTTTATTTATATGTTCGGCTTAAAATAAATTTAAAAAAAACTGGAAATCTAAAATTAAATATTACCGAAAAAAAGTTTCGTGTATTGGGGTGAAAACAGGTCAAGTCTCCCTCTCCAGAAAGGTTAAATAAACCCTTTTATTCCCTCTTAAATCTGTAACTGTCTGCTGCTTTAATTTAAATTTATTTAAAACACATATATATATATATATATTGCAAAATCCAGTTTTATTTTTTTGTTCGCAGTTGAAACAAATTAAATTACTCGAAATGTATTTTTTATTGTTTGTTTTATTTACTTATTCCCCTCTTATTTTGTGAGTTTGGGGAGTGGCATTCCCACGCCACATCGAGCAGTAAATATTTACTTCAGATAAAGTAAGTATGCGCGTTTTTATTTTGGGGGAAAAAACCCTCCGTTGCTCCACATGTCGTATACGTGACGAAAGCTTAAGAGGAAGATTAAGTATACGCCCCTTGGTCGCCATTTTTGTTAGTTTTCCCAGCTAAGCTACTAATTTCACACAACAACAACAATCGCACACAACTAAGCGCAATTAAACAGAAAAGGAAAAAAACTACGGAAACAAAGGCGAGCGAAAAACTTAAAGTTGGGTCGAAGCGCCGCCCACAAAAACCGCAAAACGAAAGGCATCAGCAAATCATGAGCGGAGATGAGGGAGATGGCAAATCATAATGCCCATTTACATACATATGTACTGGTTACATACACACTGCGCACAAATCAAATTACTAAAATTCTCGCTATAAGAAAGTCTCGTACATAAAGAACACATGCGCTAATATTTTAGAGACAAGATTTTTGATCAAAACTATCCTTAAAAAAAGATTATAGGATTTAGGATGAATAAGAAATGTTTTTAGAGGTTATCTCATTAATTGAATATTATTTTAGCCCTTTACAAATGGAACTCCTTAGATAATTTCTTGGTTCCACATTATTTAAAGCACACCATTCTACTTAGAGCAAGTAAGGTTGCCTTAGTGAAAAGTAGTTTAAGTAGTTTACTCACTTGTCTGGCCAATTGAAGGGATGTATAGTCCTGTCGTTGATGTTGCTGCTGCGTCTGATGTTGCTGCTGTGTCTGATGTTGCTGGTGCGCTGTTGCTGCTGCCGCTGTTGTTGTGGGGGCCAGGAATTGCTGCTGTTGCTGCTGTTGCTGCTGTTGGCACGGGTAGAAATGATTGCTGGATTGGGATGTTGTTGCTGGCACTAGATGTTGCTGTTGTTGCTGCTGTTGCGTGTAGCCGTTGTAATTGGGTTGCAAGTACTGAGGTTGTTGTTGCGCCAAGTGATGCTGATTGTAATTGACATTCATGCTGTTATTGTTGTTAATGTGGCGCTGCTTATTGCAATCGGTTATCCAGGAGGCGGCACGCAGTTGTTGCTGCTGCTGCAACTGCAACATTGCGTTGTTGTTGTTGTTGTTGTTGCTGCTGATATTGTTACCCCAAATATAATTATTATCAGGCGAATGGTGCTGCTGTTGCTGTTGATGTTGCTGTTGCTGCTGATGTTGCTGCAGCAGTTGATGTTGCAGTTGTTGCTGCTGCTGCTGCAGTGCGTTGTTGCTGCCGCCGCCGTTGTTGTGCTGCATCTCGATGGCCTTTATTGCAATCATTCAACGGGCAACAAATTGTCAGCGTTTATCACAAGATGTTGCAATTTCCTGCTCTCCTTTGTTTATTATTTTGTATTTTTGCGAACTTATTTTTGGCTTGATTTATCGCTGGTTGTTTTTTGTTTGCTGCATTTACTACACGTATTTTTAATTTTACGAAACTTATTTACACGCTTTTGTATCGTTGTTTTGGGTGTGTTTGTTTTTTAGCTATACTTAATTTTTGGCAATTTGTTTGGATTGAGCGTTTTTTTTTATTTCGTTTTTGTGAAGGCACTATAAAATATTTTTTATACAATTTTGGTTCTTTTTAATTTTTATTTCGATGACGATTTGCTTTTAAATTGTTTTGAGCCATTTCCATGCTCAGTTATCTTTTCTTCAGGTTTTTATTGGCTACTAAAATAAATATTGTTAGTGACTTCAGGATTAAAATTATTTGTTTTGGCTAAATGTTTTTATTATAATTATTATTTGTTTTCAAGTTCTTGATATCGTATTACAGTATTAAATACTTGCATTTATTGCGTTTTTTGACTTTAATTACTTTTGGTTTTTAGCTTTAGTTTGTTGGTCAGAATTCTTCAAACTTATTTACAAGTTGTGCAATGCGGAGAAATAATTTTATTGTTAGTAACTGAATTTCGAGGCAATTTCACAGATGATGAGTCAACTCCTACTTCATTTTTTTTATTTTTTTCACCACAAACTTTTTTTATTATTTTGCACGCCCACTTAGGAGCGATCGATTTTTCGCCCTTTCGATCAATTTGCGATTTTTTTAACGATTTTTTTCGATCAGCACGTGCGGGCCAAGTGGCTGGGTAACGGTAAACGAGGCGTAAACAAACACCAAATCGGGCAAACAAACACGGATTAAATTACGTGATTTAGCTATAAACAGGCGAGTCGTATCGACAAAAAACCAGACACTGCATGTTCTCGTTAGTTTTATTTATTTATTAACATCCAGACGTTCCAGTTGATATGTATGTATTTTTGTTGTATTATTTTTCCAATTAAATTAAGCACTGCACGTTCTTATTCGCGTTTTCTGCTTTGGTATTATTTTAATTGTTTTTAGGGCCAGGACTGACTCAAAAAAGACATCCACACGGCAGCGCGGCAGAAAGTGTATTGAAACTGAACATGAAAATTTGGATAAACCTGCGCTCAAAGGCGCACACACTCGCACACATTCAAAAGAGCCGAAGGCAGGCGACAATAACCGAAGTACATTCGCGATCACTTTGTTTTTGTTTTCGTTTTTTCTTTTTTTTCGGGGGGCTTTCAATATTTTTCGCTGCGCTCTGAAACCAGGTAAAACTGCGCTGAAAGGCTACTAAAATACGAAAACCCAAAAAAAAATTCAGAAATATATATAACACACAAACCGAAGAAACAAATTATTACGAGGCTCGGATATTTTGCTTTTTTTTGTGACTAATCGCATGTGCGGTGGTCCACAGTGTTTGATTTTCGCAAAAAGGTGTTTGTTGTTTTTTTTCTTCCAATTTTCGCTTTTTACAGGCTCTCCGTATTTGTTTGTTTGTTACGATTTGGCGCCAATTGGCTAAAATCAGCGATCCGCTCCGTTCGCTGGCTCATAGATCACTGCGAATTGTCGTCTTCTTGGCTGCCTGCGCCGACGTCAGCGGCAAAAAACTATGACTAATCCATACTGGCACGCGGCGGCAGCTCCCCAACTACAATAACAATATGTAGAACAGGCATAGTCGCAACAACAGCAACAACAACCACCACAACTACAACAACAGCAAGTGCGATCGGAAGGTGGCAGATTTTCAGGAGCAAAACAAATGGGTAAAATATCAAACAACAAAAATAAATATAAGGATTAAATATTTGCTTAGAAATAAATGAATAAATATCAGAAGACAAAAAGTGGAGCCAAAAATAAAATAAATAAGAAAATCCAAAAAGAAATGCAAAGATAAATACAATATGATTGTATAAAATTAAATAAATATCCTAATATGCCACCTCATTGTAACTTTAGACAAAAAGGTCATAATAAAAAATAAATATAAACATTTACCTACTTTCAGATAAGTTTTATAATTTAATGCACGCAAATATTAAAGTAAGCGGAAAGTAAAGTAAATAAATAAGATAAAATAAAATAAAATAAATTAAACTATGAGACTTTCATGCATAAATAGTTTTTATAAAATAAGGACTCATATTTTAAATCTTAATTCTAAAAAATTGGTTTTCTGATTATTTAATTCAATAACTAAACTTTTTCAAAAGAATTCATTGTTTTTAAATATAGACAGGAAATGTCACTTTCTTTTTTAAACATTTAAGATAAGACTTAAATTTAAATAAATTAGTCATGGTAAATTTTACTTAAACAAACATGAACAAATAAATTCCCGGAAAAAGAATGATAAAAAATAATGTATATGCTTTGAAAAGAATTTCTTAATCTTTTGTTTTTTAACTATTTGTCTCTAATTAAGCAACAAAAATGCCATACATTCATATGTACATATTTGGGGTGGTTTCAAATTGTTTGGAAATGTTCCAAAAAGTATGCTCCAAAAATTAAAGAGCAATTTAAAATTGACATCCCAATTTTTATATTTAATAATAAAAGAAAGGAAACAATTTTAATTTAGCCCGAAAATAGCTAAAACAGTCTGCACTGCCTGGCTATTTTTCAACCGCTCCCTCTCACCTGTGTTCAAAATTTTGTTTTGCTGATTTTTAATCTATGCAACAACAAAAGCAACAACCACAAAAGGGGATCACAAAAATATGCGCGACGTGCCCACTTTTTTGCAGCAGCGAAATTTGTTCTTGTTTTTTCTTTCCTTTTTTTTGTAAATGCATTTTAATCAGCGTTATTTTGTTGTTGTTGCCTTTATGCGACACCTTGCGAAAATGCAAATGATCCTGGCACACACACAGATACAATAGTACAAATACATTGACAAACTGTCACGCTCTCTGCGCTCTTTCTCTTGCTCACCCCCGCTCTCATTCTCTCCGTTCTCCTCTCTCACTCTGTCTATCTCTCTTTTTACCTGTGCGAATGTTAATTGAAGAATTTATTGTTGTCTCATTGTTGTATTGTTGTTGTATTTTAGCCTGGCGACGGCGGCGGCCGCTTTTTTTTTCTTCAAATTTTATTTGTCGCGTTTAATTATGACAACAACAACAGCAACGCCAGCGCCAGCCGATCATTGACTTTTCTGATCTGGCGTCACATAGTTTTTGTTTTTGTATTGCTGCCTGTGTTGTGCCTGTGTTCTTACTCTTGTTGTTGTTCCTTGCTGCTGGAAGGTTTTTTGTATTTGGTTAAAAGAGAGGGGGTGTTAAATGGAGTGAGGGGAGGGGAGAGGGGGCCACAGAGTGGGTGGCGAAGAGAGCGGGAGGGCAGAATGAACTTTGGGCCGGTTACCGTTTAACTCTTTCGCTTGACAACAAAAGGGAGAAAGGCTGCACGGCAAACAAATAAGATAAAATTAAATAGTAAATATAAAAAAACACAAAGAATATTATTTTCAGGAATTGAAAAATTTTGTTTGTATTATTTTTTTTAGTAATTTGGCTAAATATAGTGTACAGGCAAAATATTTGAATGTTTTGACCAGCTAGCAACCTAAGCTAACTATCCATGCCATTTGAGGATATATAAAAAATCGCTAATTTTTGCATTTTTGAAAAGGGATCACATAGCAACAATGCCGGGTATAAATATGTATAAATTACTCATTACATTTACATTGTATGTATTTTATTATTATAGTAAATTTCAAACTAAATATGTAAGTCTTATAAACAAATCTTGATTCAGTTCCTTAATTCTTGTTTCTCCGAATTATATTTATGTCACAACAATCTCAACAACTCAAGTTTACCGCAGATCATATGAGTAATTTTCAAATGAAATTTGTTTAATTTCTTAAAAATATTTTTCGAAATTCAAATTTCTAAGACACATTTTTTTACTGTGTACCCGCGAAATAAAGGGTTTTATTTCATTCTTGATTAAAATTAATAAAAACGCGGAATTTACATATTCGCACAGCCCCTCAAAACAATTGGTGGTCGCAAACATTTTTAATCCAGTTTCAGTTCCAGTTTTATAGACACCCCACAGTCACCCTCCCACTGCATAAGCTTGGCGAACTTTTGGCGACCCGTTGACATGTTAATGACACTTTTATAATGGCAACAACAAAGACAGCAGCAAACAAGGCAGATCGCAAACTCAGCCAACAAAAACAAAGGCGGATGCAACATTTCTTATTGTTTATGGAGCGAGGAGCGAGCGAGGATACAAATTGTTTTTTTCCGTTTTTGGCGAGGGAGCGGTCCCATCGCCGCAAATACTTACGCACATGTAAATACCACTGACTATATACATACATCCATACCTTTATATTCAAACACACTGCAATAAATACGGAACAAAATATGAAGTATTAAATAAATAAAACAATAATGAACCGTTAAAAAAATTTGAAATATTAAAGCAACCAAAATAAATTCCAATTGTAAAAACCACAACTTTTAATTTAAATAGTTCGATTTTCAATTGTCAAGCTGATATAATAAAAAAAAAAAAATTAAATTCAAAAAATTATATTTTCGGAATTATAATTAAATTTTGAAGACAAATCCATATCTTTTTTTTCAGTGCACCGAATGCATTTATTCCATTGACGTGTGGCGAGATTTTAAGTCATTTTTGATGTACGATTTGTTCTTGTTGTTGTTACTGTTGTCATATATTTTGTGTATATTTGAGTTAATAATACGCGCGAAAGGTAACGGGTACAGTGAACTCGAAACTCGTACAGTACGTACACCTTTAATTGTACTTCACATGTGCGCTTGTGTGCGGCACTCAATGAAACAGTCAGATTCTTCAAGTTTTGACATAGGTATAGGTGCATCTCACATTACGAATATTGGGAGTCAAAACAAAAGAAGCAACCCAAGGGATTGGAGAAGAATCCGTTGAAGAATTCGGGGCGGTGAAGAACAGAAGCCGTTCTGCAGTTGCCGTGGGCGTTACAAATCGCACGACTTCAGCAGCTACTATTGGGCGCTAAAAAGTCAGTATCTTCGCTACACAAAGAAAAAAATCTACAAACAAACAAATTACAAAAAAAGTTCTTTTTAATCATGTTAATTTTTTTTTAATTTTTTCCAAAACAAAACAAAATGTAAATATTTTTACTTTTGAAAAACAGAAATATATTACGTAAAGAAACCAATTGCCTGTGGTATTGAGATAATGCAGAAAATGAGTCATTTACAGACATTATTCATATTTATTCTTGCTAATCATACGGAAAGTTCGAAAACGCAACAGCGGACACCCTAATCTCGAAAATTGGTTGTTTTTAATATTTCCATCTTTACAATAAGTTACTCATATTATAAAAATCTTGAGGTTGCAGACAAAAACAAAACATCCTTTCTGGGAAATTAACTGAGATTACTCAAAAATAAAGAATTTTCAGATTCTTAATATAATTTATTAAAATATGGAAATAAAAACAATCTGTATAATAATTTGTTTTTAATATTTAGAGTTAAAGACCTATTTTCGTATAACTCACTAAATATCTTAGTATTTAAAAAGTAAGCTGGTCTTTCAAAAAATATGTAACATTCTTTTTATGGGTATAATTATACGATTATAATCGTAGTATTATCTTAATTTTATTAACTTTCATACATAGTTAAATCATCAAAAACTTCCACTATCCCGATTTCTCCCCGTGTTTCTTGGGGTTCGTGGTCGTCGCTTGCCTTGGCCTCATTTCGGGTTACCATTGTATCTGAATGTGCATCTGGTTTGCGAATGGTATTATCTGTTTTGAGTTCGCTCATCATCAGCTGGAGCAAATCGCCGGCATTCCAGCGGAGTTCTGGATTCACGATTCCATTATACGAGGGTTCAAGTGCAACTCCTAGGGGTTTCTGTAGGTTTTTCTTGCCGCTCAAAAGCGCGACTTGCGCTTGTTTTTGTTTTTGTTTTTATTAGCACGTTTCGCCTTTATGATCGTAGCGTGATTTCTGCGTCTCTGGCCGCTTTTGTTGCTTTTGCTTTATTGCGCCGCAGGTTTTTGTATTTTTATTGTAGTTTCGGCAACAGGTGTGGCCCCAAGCCATCTGTACGTTGAACCCGACGCGGGTTATATCCCCATTTCCATTTGGAATCCCCTTTCCACTTTGCACAGCCCTATGACGTGTTCGAGTCGGAAATCCTTATCTTTGCCTTCCTTAAACCAGTGACGTCTTCGAGTTATTCTCCCCCTATTTCTAAAAATCCCTGATATCAACCAGTATTGGCGTGTAATATGAGTCATCTCAAAAGCAGAGACATCGAAAGAGAGTTGTGTTCTAACCCACTTCGAGAAAAGCAATATAAATGGTGTATTGGTTTATTGCACTAGCTAACAGAAAATCACTTTTTCGGTTTCCAATTCAAGGTTCTTCTATAGTTATTAAAAAATAGAACCCAACAGAAAAAACTAATGTGTACAACTTTTAAAGTGTTCAAATATTTAAAAACTTATGCATCAAATTTCCTTGGAAATTATAACTTAAAGTAACAAAACATTAGATTAGCTTAGTGAGAAATTAGTACTATTAGCTATTTTCTAAAGATAAAAAATAAAACTTTGGGGGTTTACCTAGAATTGCAAAATTATAAGTTTTTGCCCTTTAATTCCTTGGTTTTTTTTTCTGTTTCTTCCGAAATACGTTTTCAAGAAATTTTAAAGTTTTTTTCCCTGGTAACTAGTGTTAAATGCCCCTCGCTCACTATCTAGCCTACACTGTTTTTGAAGCGCTCTCTCTCTTTCTTTGTTCGGCTACCGGACCTAGGTCTATAAATATTGAGTATTCCACGCGGTGGCCGCCGTGCCGCTCTAGAATCAAGAGCCCTTAACTCATCCACTTATAACAATTGGCGGTCGCAAATGAACAAAGCGAAACCCCAAATGTTTTAATGCCTTGCCAAAACAACTATAAAAACCGAAAAGGCCTGCCCAAAAACAACAGCCACAATCCGCTAAACAAAAAATCAGAGAAAAAAGAGTAAAAGCCGAGAGCAGTTCAGATTGGTTCTGGTATTTTTATGCCCCTCGCTCGAAAGTGTCCGACGCATATTTCAACTTGTCAGGCGAAGAAAAGACGGCGGCCAGCGAAAAAAAATTAAAAAGGCTCGTAAAGCTGAAATCAGCAAAGCCGTTTCGGGGGTAATTAATCGCCATCGTCGCACATGGAGATCGGGATAGGGATCGGGATCGGGCCAGAGGTACGGACCGAAATACTTGGGGACGGACGGATCATGATCATCCAGACCCATGAGCAGACCCCGAAAAGAGCAGCCCCAACAGAACCGATCCCAAAACGGCAGGCAAACCGCCTAACCAGCTGAAAAAACGCAGGCAAGGCGCCTAAAATTTAAATTGGGGATTGGTTGGATAGCAAGTTGTATATGCATAAAAGAGATAGCTAACATACAAATAGACAAAACAAACTAAGCCACATTTGTTAGAGTTAATACCTATTTTTAAACCGGATTTGTTTGTGAAATACGAAAATAATAATAATGAGAATATACAATAAAACTAGGCCATAATATAAATATGTATAAATATTATTAATAAATATTTAAGTAAAGTAAAGAAAACATTCAGTAAATAATATTTACTTATATAAAATGAAGAAAAATACATATCATTCACCATTAAAATCATATTATATTTTTAAACACGCAATTCCAAGAATTACATTAGATAGTCTTCTTTGAGATGCAGTCATAAAACCATCTTACTGCAGTTTTCCAGAAACGTAAATACGGAAATCAAGGTCTTATCAAAAGGCTATAAAAAACCATAAAGAGAGCAGCCAAGTCAGTGGAAATAATCTCCAGCGAATGGCATACGTGCCGCTAATCAGGTTACTTAACTTCTGGAAAATAAGCTCCTCCCACGGATTTATGAATTTTTATGGTGGCGTGATGTACTTGGTAGGCAATGTCAGCAAATTGGCAGTAAAATATAAATTCATAAAATCGGAAGTTGTTTTTTTGGGGGCTTTCTATATCGCCCTACAGCCTGACAACCGATAAATGTACATAGGTACCTAGAATTTCACAATTAACTTAGACGTGCTTTCGTTTCGTATTTGTATTGCTTTCGATTTGGCTCTTTGGTCTTGGCCGTTTTTGGCTTCGCTTTTTTTACCCCATTTTGTGAAATTGAATTTATTATTTCGCAAGTTTAGAGTTCGCTGGGACTGCGAACACATGCGTGCACAGAGAAAACTTAAAGAACTTGTTAAAGATATAATTTTGTTAAAAATTAAATGTTTGAAAAAATGTAACATCAATTTTATAGTATACAACTAATACGAAATAAATGATTTTAAAATATCCTAAAATGTTTTTATGAAGTGTAAATAATACTCTTATATTGTAAAAAAATAAAAAATAAAATACAAAGATTAATAAAAATGAGTTTAAATAAAAATAAATTAATTTAATAATCCTTTTAACAAATATATTCTAATATAACCTGATCCTAATTTTTTCCTTGTGCATGTGGCAAAAGCGACAACGGCAGCCTGTAATTGACCCACTTACAAAGGTGGCATGGCTAGGAGGGTGGTGGTGGCAGGAGAGGGGCTCTGTTTTCAGAGGGGGTGCCAGGTGGTGGGTGGTGGGTGGCTTTGCGGGTTGTCAGCCTGCTCAGCTGGCATCGCCATCGAAATCAACACGTGTGCGGCAAGCCTCGAATCTTGAAATTGTGCGCCAATTCGCTGCCATTTACATTGTGTCTTGTGCATGTGGCCAAAAACCCGTTTGCAGGGGCTCAAACACCAAGTGTCCACAAGACCCCGGCCCTCCTTCATCCACTTTCAAAGACCGCCACCTCTGGCAGCACGTTTTCATTCATCGACAACAAACTGTTGCATGCAGCCGCCAGTTGTAAATTTATTTACTTATTGGTTTACAGCTCGCGATGTCCGTGACAGTGTTGGCTTAACCAACAATAGCGCGTTATACACCAAATTTGGTGTATCTTAGAGCCGTTTTTGCAAAATTAAAAAAAAAGCTACAAAAAATAATTTTAAAGGTTTTTTGTTTTGCATTAATTTTTAAAATATTTGTACTTATACGAATTTCGTTAAGGCGACGTTTATACTATTTCAAAATAGCCTTAAGACGAGGTATAGACCAAGTCTGTCGCTTTAGTAGTACAGAAGTTACTGCGTTCCAAAATTTCGCTATTTCTAGCTGTTTTCCCGCAAAACTAGCGGGTTTTTACAAAAGAGGTAGAACTAATGTTTTTTATACCGAACTGCTTAATACCATCTAAAACTTCTAGTATCCTAAAACATAAAAAACGGACAAACTGACAAAAAAATAACATTTGTATTTTAGAAAGCCCTGCAAAATCTTGAATAACTTTAAAACGGAGCATCGGATTTTATCATATGACCCCGCATTCGACGCGTAGTTTTAATAGGAACACAACTAGTATAATGCGAGTGGCCATTTATTCCCACCGGCACCAACAGCTCAAAATTTCTCAACATTTTTTCCTTCACACTTTTACCGCTTTCTCTCCCAAACCAATTGATTTTCGTAAAGCAATTCTTATGCAATCCTTTAGGTTTTTGCGATACCTGTCGATTGGTGTATTACTCATTACGATCGGACCATCACAGCAGATTTTCATTTATTCGTGTACACACTCCTGGTGCTTTTCGTCATTATAACTATAGCTTTCAAGAACCTTGGTATAATTTCCGGTATTGGGCAAGCGTGCTGCTTAATTTAAACACATTTTAGGGGGCTTTAGATATAAATTCTTTTTTGTTGTTGCCTTTTGTATTTTATCGGAGAGAAATTAAATATTAATCTTAAGCTATTCAAGTGAAAAAAAATGTTGCGGAAGCTGACAAACTTTTGGGTTTTATCGTGGCTTAGTCGTTACAGTAAGAATATAAGATTCACGATAATATTCGGGGAAATGCCGGTCTTTTTAGTTTATTAGTCCCAATAAAGCAAATTGTTTTGGCTTTATTACAGCAATAAAACACACTTGGAGTTCGAAATAATTTTTTTTTTTTTAATATGAAAAGATAATGAATGGGTACTATTAAATTTATTAAATAAGATATTGATGGAATTATATAAAATCTAAGAATAAAAAGGGAGCCTCGCTTTGTTATGTTTATATATTCAGAATCAGGGGCTTGAAAAATGGCATTTCTATGGCCAAACCGACATCACTGATCTCCGTAGCGCTCGTGCCGAGCTTGTGGAACACTTGGGCTTCTGGTGGCCACGGGTCGGGGTGATTCATCGTATCGTCTTGTCTGCGGTCTGGACTCTCGGTCCCCAGCTAAATTATCAAGTCGGGCACGCACCAAAAACCCCACATCGGACCAACAGACTATATAGTCAGAGCCGCGGGCTATATTCAGCGCCTTATCGCGGTTTCAGCCTGCGGTTTTCCTTTCTATGGAAGGCCCCCTCTTACCACCCGCTAAAGTATCGCTCTTTGTTTGCCTTGGAGGCCCGGCCATTTACACGGACCAATATTTGTTCATCGCAATTATTATTTGCCTGTTTGCTCGTATTTGTACAAAACGGAAACTTGCTCGAAATGCGTAAATATGTACGCTCAAGCGTGGCCTTATTCGGGGTTAATGCCGGGAAAACCCCTATGAATCATTGCGGGATTTTCACTTTTCATATTAGCACTCAAGGCAAGAGTTTTTTATGTAGCAAGTATGGCTCAACTTGAAGGGTTTTTTTTTAATTTAAGTTTATTCAAAAATTAACAAAAAATTTATATTTTTGAAACCAACGTTTTTTAAATACTGAAGATTTTTGTACTGTAACATATAAATTTTGCAATATCGTTGACACTTTTTTGTTTGTTTTTATATAATTTGTTATCACATTAACAAACACAATATTTATTTGAGGTTTTAACAAAGAACTTTATAATGATGGACTTTACGCATACGTTTTTATTTTATTTCACAATTTCACCATGTAAATACTGCGTAATAATAATTATCTTTGTCTCAGGACGTATGACTTGTGTACAAGTTGTAAAGTTTCCGCTGAAATGAGATCAAACCAATATTAGCACAAACCTTTTTTTCTCCCTTATAAACACCTCGTGACGGAAAATGAACAGGAAGGGTTTAAGGTGTGATTTAGGTAATCTAAGCCAACAAGTTATCAGAGTACTAAAGATAAATAGGAATTTTATTTTTATTTGTTTAAACTTTAAAAGAAATATATCTAATCAAATACAATGAATGTGGGCTACTTTTTGTAATTCAATAGGGTAAAGTGAAAATTGCTGGCTCAACTGTAGTTAAATATCTCATGATGCTTAAGACCCCTTTGCTACAATTCCTAAGATAGTGAATTTATATAGATGACAGCTTGCAAAGATCACAATGATTTATTTGCTGGCAAATATTAAACTACACAGTGGGAGGCAGCTGGCAAGTTGTTCCAGAATGCAGGGGCAGTGTAAAATGCTAAAGAGACCGCTCCTAGAAATGGCAACAATTGTTGAAACATTAACCAATGCAAACTGCAGCTAATTTGAAATTTTAAACAATTTTTGCAACGACTGCAGCAGCCGCAACAACAAAAGATGCCGAAAACAAAGCCAAAGGCGAGTCGATTTGAGCGAAGCGTTCGTTGCGCTTTGATTGAATTGAATGCGCGAAGCTTGTGGAACTCAAAGTCGCTAAATAAGAAATAGTTGCGAATAATAAAATATATATTACAACATTTTAATAGCCTAGAATTTTTGAAAAAAAAATTAAAAATTTATTTAATTTTCAAGCTTAGTTTAGTTACTGCAAATTTAAAGATTCATAATTCCATATTTTTGTAAAATAAAATAATTAAATATTCTGAAATATTAGCAGACATTTTTTAAAAATGTTTTCTAATTTTATATTTTATTATGGCGAAATCCGTAGCATATTTGTATTGATATTTTTTAAGACTATTTTACATATAATAATGAAATAAATAATATTGGTCTAAAATATTAAAATTATACTTTTCTCTTTAATATCTCTATAAACTATTTAAAAAACTTTTAAAAAAGAGATCGATTAATCTCTAACCAATAAAGGCTTTTCCCTACTTATTCCATTTTCAATATAGTCCCAAAACTTTACAATTCCAGGGTATGAAGAACAAACTGAAACGAAAACAAAACAATAGTAATAGTAAGAGCGTTTAATGCATTTTGCGCCCGCTCGAAGCGAGGAAATTATGTGAATTTCGTATAGAGTTGTTTGGGACCGCAGCGCACACCTGCGTGCCAAATCGCATGGCTATAGCTTCAATATATCGGTGACAAATGAAAAAAAATATGACTTACAATATGCTTCAAGTTTAATGAGCGCAAAATGAATGCCAAAGATGCTGAAAGCTGAAAACACTAGATGGTTGCAGGGCAGTCGGAATTACCATAATGATCTCAATATTTGCTCAACTTTATCACGACACTCCGTAGTTGTAGCTATTTAATTACCCACACCCGTGCAAGCGGCGGTAATCGTAATTTTAGCATTTCAGCACAATTAGACACGCGAGAGGCGGCAGGCAGGGCGTATGAGTAATGCAAGTAATGCAGTGGCTATATCTCTATCGCCAGGGTCTGGTTCGCCATCTCCATTTTCATTTCCATCTGACTTCAGTGGCTATTAATAGCGATCCGCGTCTTCGGTAGCCTGCGGTTTTATTTTTTTCTCCACCTCCCCCACTGGGCGTTACTTATTTTAGACACTACTTACAATCCGGAGCAGCATTTGCGGCACTTGGGCGAGGCAATTACTCACGGCAAGGGCAACTCCGTCAACAGATTTGGCAGCTGCCACATTCAGCGGTGGTAAACAACTGAGTGGCGACATCGGTTGCAACAGGGGCGGGCCAAAGGGGGTTTTAATAAGTAAATTTAATAATCTTAAGATTTTTTACAACAAATATCTGCTTTAAAATACTTAAAGAAAAATAGTATTTAAATTTTTGCTTATAAATCTTAAAAAATGTTCATGAAACCGAACTTTTTCTGGAAAAAGATAATACATATATATGACAAATTTAAACATTATTTTAAAAAGAATATAGTTTAATTTGTAGAATTTAATAAATGGATAAAATGAACATATATGAAACTTTCTAAAGCAACATATATCCAATTTTGTAGATTATTTCCTAAAAGTTATAACCAACCCCTTTACACAACGCCCCTGTGCTGGAAACCCAGTGCAAGTTGCAACAAATTAGCTGCGAAACGGGCGCGTGAGAAAAACAAAGTTGTGCGGTCGCAGGTCTTAAAAATAGTTCGCAAAACGTGACGTGACATTGGGGGATTACCACGACCAAGGAGCACTAATCTGGGCAGATTGACTCATTTTAATTAGCGCAGTGGGCGGAGTGCGAAACGACCCAGATCAAATTGTGTGTTTCTGTGGCTCAAATAAGTATGCTACGAAATCGTGTAGCCCTTAATTACGTTTTATGAGCAATTGATTAATAAATGCAAATTAAAATGATTTTACAATTTAAATTATTAAATTTCTTTCCAAATGTTCATGCCATTTTATTCATAATGTTCAAACAGCTTTTATCCTATTTATTTATTTTTAAACATATGAATAAAAAGTTCATTTGATACCGTTGCAATAAAAATATAAAATATTTTCCTTTTGTCTGGCAAGCTCTGTTGGGGTTTTTCCTGATATCTGCATCTACCCATCTTAACTGTCCTCACAAAACTGGCAAAAACAGCTGCACAAACTGCAATGAAGGCAAAATAAAAATATAAACAAAGGCTTGGTTTTGGCTTGTTGCAATTATCGAATGGCCATCAGAAACATTTGCCAAAACAGATGCCATTAACCAACTATATTTATATATACATATCTACTCGACCAGATGTGAGCACAAAGGCTTATCGGGATATATCCATTTAAACAATTTAAATAGATGAGCTTTTTACTGGAACCTTTAAACGATTTCATTTGATTTTACTTACCCACAAGGTTGAAATATCAAGACTCTGTCGTTATTTGTTATTATTTCAAAATTTATTTTACTGATGATTAGTACTAAATAATTTAGTTTTCTTGTAATTTACCATTACCACTTTCAATTAATTTGGTTTTTTTTTTCTTATTTTTGCAGTCTTAAAAATTTGTCTAAACAATAAATTTTCCATGTTGCTTCAATTTGTTTATTTTCAATGTTTTCTCTTTTCTTTGTTTTAAATAGTTCATTACGCTAATGTTAAATTTGCTGAGAGAATTTGTTATAAGAAAATGAATGCCAATAAATGTGTGGAGAAGGAGGCGGGGGCCAGGGGGGCGGGGCATATCGGGCTGACGTGGACTGGAGTCGAGTTGCATTAATTACAAATATACATATGTGGCGTTTGCTCCAAGTGCAAACAAACAGACGCGGCGACAACAATGAGATTTCAAAAAGTCAACATTTTTCTTTCGTATTTCCTTCGTTTTGGGTTATTTAGTTTCGTTTGTATTTTTCAAAAATATATTATGGAAAAATTGTACACTGATATTGAGGTATTGGAAAAAATCGGCATATATGTTTTAGGTATATGTATATCTGTATCTGTATCTAAATGTATGTACAGGACATTCAAAAAGTGTAACGCTACTAGTTTGACATGCAAAAAATGGCCTTGCGCTTGGTGCTGTTTTCTTACTTGGGTAGAATTCGAAAAATTCAAAAACGAAAAATGGCAAGAAAAATAAATAAAGGAGAACCTAAACCGAGAGGAAAACGCATTCCTGATCGTTCCTATTGATATGGCAAACTAGGACATCTATATAACAAGTGCAATTCTACTACAATTAAATGTATCTCTGAAAAGCTTTAAAATTGTTTCCTTCTATAATTGCTTGCGATTCTTGATTTCTGTTGTTTCTATTTGGTTTGGTTCTATATAATTCGTTTCCCGTTTATTATGAGCTATATAAAAATATTTTTGTTATTATTTATGTATTAAAATTCACAATTTTGGTTACGCTCCATTCGCAAAAATACGTTTAGATTTGGTTTTTAAATACCTACTTTCCCCTTTCAGCGGTTTCTAGAAAATCGAGTATGGAATACATCAATTTTAACTTTGGAAAAGGGACGACTAAAATGAATTTTGAAATCACACTCACACGCTCATCCATTCACTCATTGTTAGTGGGATAGGAAAAGGACTTCATATCCACTCATTGATATCGATTATCTCCTGACTTCTCTGTCAATCTCGATCAGGACCCTCTTTTAGTCAATCAGACATGAAGGATATATCCTATCCTCTATACTCCAATCTCCAATTCTAGATTCGATTAATAAAGTATAAATTTGAAGTAATTTACTAACTACTGGGTTGGTTGGTTTGTCATTTGCTTCATTCGTTTTTGGTTTTATATAAATATAAATTACAGGTTTTTTAATTACAGTGCTTTACAATTGAAATTTCGTTTAGAGACGCTGAGAATATATTAGCTAATATCGTGTGCCAGCATTAGAAATACAATACGGCTATGTTTTTACGGAATCGAAATGTGGAGGCTCGAGACACTGAGCTTGCATTTAATGCAATAACTAGTACCCAAAATAACACAAAGCACACACCGAGCGGGAAAATTGGGAGCGGGACAAAGAGACATACACATACGCACAGAAATATACAAAATACACTTTGGGCTTAGATGTACGATGGAAATAACAGCTAAGTAACACATGTCGTCGTCGCTGTTATCCGCTGATTAGTTTTAAAGCTTTTTGGCGCCCAGTTTCATGGGTCCGCTCGCCCGTTGAGCGCGTCGCGCCTCCAATTCCCGCTGTCGCTGCAACTTCTTCTCCTCCCTCTTGCGACGAGCCTCGTCCAGTTTGGCATTTCCTGAAAGAAAAGGATACACTTATTAGTTAACATTCTCTAAATGTATCATTGTATAGGTCTAAAGATCCAAAAAATCATTTCATATCTTGCTAAAATAAATAGTTACTCAATCAATTTTATCAAATCTGATCATATTTATCAGCAAATGTACACAACATTATGTAAAACGTAGAAATACACTGTACTCACCAAATCCCGATTCATCCAGTGGCTCAAACTCCCCATCGGCCCACGAATCGCTATTCCAATTGGCATTATGCGTCGAATTATTCAAATGCGACGAAGGCGGGCTAATGTTATTGCAATTGGCAGTGGCCGACGTGGGCGATGTATTGCTGCTGGAGAGATTGGGCAGCTCCTTGGGCCGCAGCATCGACTGCTTCGACGGCGAGGTGACGTGTGAGTTGAGCTTGGCCAGCGGCTCGATCAGGTCGTTCAGTTCGTGCTGCTGGAGCTGCTGCTGATGGGGATGCTGCTGCTGCTGATGATGTGGCAGCTGGGGCCGCTGATGCTGCTGACTGGATGACGTTGTGGATGATATAGATTGTCTGGCCAGCTGCTGTTGCTGCTGCTCCTGCTCCGCCTGCTCTTCCTCCTCGCACTAAGAAGAAACCCATTAAATTAGTAACTTATGCAACTTGATAACTAAACTGAGATCTCACCGGATCCTCCTCAAGACTGCCCCACTCCTCGTTGTCCCAGCCATCGCGCACTTCGCTCAAGGCATTGGCTGCCATCAAGGCGCCATTATTGGAGCTGGCTGCCAGCGGACTGCTGGGATCCTGAGAGGTCTGAAATTAATCAAGAATGATAAGCAGAATTCACTTGAATGCCAAGTAGTAGGTACTTACATCCATTTCGCCCCAGTTTTCGTTGTCCCAATCGTTGTTGCCATAATCAGAGGCCGAGGCAGAGGTGTCATTGCTTTCATGCTCCAGCGAGGTCATTGAGGTAACACTACTTGTGGTGGTCGATAAACTGCTGCTCGATGGTTGCTCTACACACACGGAAAATGCAAAATGCAGGTTAATTGCATTGTGCAAATTGCATAAGCGAGACGGCCAATATACTTACCAAGCGACGCTGGCTTGGACAGATTGCGTCCAGTTAAAGGCGGTCGTGGTCGAGACGAATCACTTTGGCTGCGATAGAACTTGGCTGTGACGGCCGTCACCGCCCATCCCGCCCAGGTGGCCGCCGCATTGCCAATGGAGGGCGTGGCCGTGTGGACATCCGCCTCTGTAAAATAATATTTTAAATTATTATTAAGACTATACATTATAGTTTTTAAATATGTAGCAATCTTTTTAAATAAATAAAGTTTGCTTTAATTATCAAAATATTCGAGAAGACTCACCCATTGTCTCCCGCAAACTGGGATCCTCGGATACCTTCTCCAGTTTGCCCAGAAATCCTCGGATGGTTTTGAACGCCGGATCGCGCACCGTCTTCTCGGGATCAACGCTGAGGGAACACAGAGATGGCAGCACCCGGTTGGCCACCTCGCTGAGCAAAAAGTACTGCTGTGTGGCGGCCAGGGCTAAAACTCCGGCGACTCTTGCGGGCGGAAAAGGATCCCGCATGGCGCGAATAAAGGCGGAGACCAGCACACGCTGGCGCACCTGCGGGTGCAAGTGCGGCGCAATCTTGCCCAGACACACCGTCGTATTGGTGCGAATGCCACCCTGATCATCCCGCGCCTGCAACCTGGCAAAATGACGCAGTACCTCCACATTCAGATTGTTATAGTTGAGCTTGGGAGCCAAATGGATGATCGACTTGACCGTCTGCTCGCGTATGGTGGCATTGGTGTCCAGGAATCCGTGGGCCACCTGGGGGAAAATCTGATCGTTGACCACCTGTGGCTGCAGATGCGCAATGAACAGATCCAGCTGCTGCAGCAGGCGCGACCGAGTCACACGATCCGTGGAAGCGAACAACTTAACCACACAGGGCACAATCCGTTTCTGGTACTCCACCTCGTCCAGCAGTTTGCCCAGCTGCAAGATTACAATGCTCTATGAATGTCTATGTCAGATAAGGGGTATAAATTCAATGGACAACCTTAAACATGGGTGCCAGCACTGCCGAGCCCGCATCTCCGTACTCGTAGGCTGTTATCAGCTGTGGAAGTATCTTGTGCCTGCACACATTGTCCGGAAAGTTGTCCAGATGCGTTGTCAGGCCACTAAAGAAGCGATTCTTCTCTGCCTTGTCCTTGATTTGGATTTCCTCCAGGAAGAGCAGTGTGTCCACCAAGTCGTTTTTGAAAAACCCTCCCGGCTTGCGACAACGTGTGATTATGTCCGCCGGATTGGGGCGGTTCGAAGGCGAGGCTCCTACTAGTTCGCAATAAAGCGATTGCAGGGATTTGGGTATGTGCTCAATATCCTTGAGGTTGGAGCGTTGCTTGAGCACGCCATTGAAGGCCTCCCACACCAGACAGCCCAGGCCCCACATGTCCACGGAGCTACAGATTTGGGATAATAGAATAGAATAAAGTGTTTTAAGGGTAAAATACTATAAGTACCACTTAGTGGCCGCCTTAAGCTTGCTCTGATCGCTCTTCTCCGGGGAATCATAGACCTCCAGGGTCACGGGAATCTTGGCGGGCGGCATGGGATTGCCATCGGCCGCCGAGACATACTCCAGGCTGCCCAGCTTCCACTCCCCCGAGGCATTGACAAAGACCGACCAGGCGGAGACATTGTTGTGCCGCAGATTGCCATCGTTGTTGAGAAAGGACAAGGCGCGCTGGAAGGGATTACAGATTGGAGTTAGGTAATGTAGTTCAAGGGGATATTTATGGGAAAACCCACTGTGATTTGGAAGATGCCCCAGGCCAGGTAGAGGCCCTTCTGGAGATTATCGCTGCCCAGCTTGGCAAAGTAGCTGCCCAGCGGATCCACTGCCTCGGTGGCCACATACAGCATCTTGTCCGTTTCCAGGGAGTCCAAATATTGCAGGATGCTGGGATGACGCAATGTCTTCAGCCTCTTCAACGATGCCTTGGCCAATTCGCACTTGGTATCGGAGCCACTGCGTATGTCGTAGACGAAGACGGAGACCTCCTCCTGGGTGGTCTTCCTTTTGGCCTTGTGCATCGTCCATATCGAGTACTGATCAAAACCGCCAACGGGTTCGCCAATATCGTAGGGAAAGTCTTTCGAGGAGTCGCGCGAGAAAAACGACCACATCATGTGTTTTGCTCGGCGGCTCAATATTTTGTTTGCTGTGTTGTGTCACTACCACCAGCAACAACAACAATTGCCACACTGCAGCAATGCAACTGCAACTGCAACAACAACAACACTGCAACACTGCGCAGGCAACAAACACACACACACACACGCACACCTTGTTGCTGCTACAAAGGCACTGGAATTTCGGTTGTTTGAGCTACCGATTTTTGGTTTTATCTTTAGGCCTCTGTCTTTAGCCTGATCTTGATCTTCGTCATGCCAATTCTGCTGCTATATGTCCTATTTATTATATATTTATCCGCTGCGCAGCAACAATTTTCCAGCTTTTTACAGACTCGCAGCTAAAACGCACACACACACACACGAACGCACAACTTATCCGCTGTTTTTCTTCGTCCCTAAAGGTCTCATCCCTGGGATCTTGGGAATTTCCTGGACAGAGGGCGATCTTATGTGTATGGCTGTGCTACTGAGGCGGGTAGTCAATTAGTCGGATCGGTCGCTCGTCTCCGTCGCAAATATTATCCTAATCTTTTTCCCGAGTACGTCAGCTTTTTTTGCGTGAGGCGTTAGTGACGGACCAGCAGGCGGCGTGCGTGAGCAGCTGACCATGGGAAAATCAAGTGGCAACTTTGGTAGACGAGGGGAAGTGGCATCCTTCGATAAACCCCTTATCAATTACTTATTAGAATTTAACTTTATTCTTACAAATATAATAATGAAGAAATAAACGTAACCGAAATAATTCCATTATTAAATTGTGCCTGCTTCGAACACGCAATTAAGTCGGTCTTAAGATTCGCTCGTATTTTGTAAGAGGGGTAATAAAAAAATCGTGTAAAAAATACCTATGTTACACTACAAAAAGGAATTATTAATTATCCAACTCGATATAAAAGTTGTAATAATAATAACATATAAAAACCCCCTTTTTACAACCATGCCGCCCATTTTCACCACGAACAACGAACACCCTTAACCCCAACCGGGTGGCAACACCACTCTGTGTTATAACACTGTGGCGCAGCCAACTTAACGCAAGGTGAGGAAAATTGCCATTTTGCCGAGTGAAACCTATTTAATTTTTGTGGCAGGGAATCTTCGACAGCTTCGACAGGATGATGATGCAACGCACCCAGCTCTTGCTGCCCCTGGCCATGGAGGCCACCATGCTGGCCCAGCAGCAGCGTGGAATGGCCACCCTGAAGATGATTTCGATTCGCTTGAAGTCGGTGAAGAACATTCAGAAAATTACGCAATCGATGAAGATGGTGTCCGCTGCCAAGTACGCTCGTGCGGAGCGAGACTTGAAGGCGGCGCGTCCCTACGGCATTGGCGCCCAGCAGTTCTTCGAGAAGACGGAGATCCAGGCCGACGAGAAGGCGGAGCCCAAGAAGCTGCTCATCGCAGTGACTTCGGACCGTGGTCTCTGCGGTGCCGTCCACACTGGTGTGGCACGTCTGATCCGTGGAGAGTTGGCCCAGGATGAGGCCAACACCAAGGTGTTCTGTGTGGGCGACAAGTCGCGTGCGATCCTGTCCCGCCTGTACGGCAAGAACATCCTGATGGTGGCCAACGAGGTGGGCCGACTGCCGCCCACTTTCTTGGACGCCTCGAAGATCGCCAACGAGGTTCTGCAGACCGGTTACGATTACACCGAGGGCAAGATCGTGTACAATCGTTTCAAGTCGGTGGTGTCCTACCAGTGCTCCACCCTGCCCATCTTCAGCGGATCCACAGTGGAGAAGTCCGAGAAGCTGGCCGTCTACGATTCGCTCGATAGCGATGTCGTCAAGAGCTACTTGGAGTTCTCTCTGGCTTCCCTTATCTTCTACACCATGAAGGAGGGTGCCTGCTCGGAGCAGTCCTCCCGCATGACTGCCATGGACAACGCGTCCAAGAACGCCGGTGAGATGATCGACAAGCTGACCCTCACCTTCAACCGCACCCGACAGGCGGTCATCACCCGCGAGCTGATTGAGATCATCTCCGGTGCCGCCGCCCTCACATAAGTGAATGCTACTGTGTGATTGAACGGCTCCTAAACGATTCATAAAGCTAATGCATATGGTGACAGGCAATCAGAGCGACGCCTGGAGCCCTAGTAATGTTACACTTTCAAAAAAACCCGAGAATAAATAGCGTGGAACGAACGAAAATAACTCTAAAACGCAAACTCTTTAACTTTGTGGAGTGGGCGGAAAGGATTTCCAAAAGGTCTGTTCTTCTCTTACAAAATTTATATTTTCATTTAAGATGTGTTCCTTTTTTGTATATCAAAATACTAAAACCTGAATTTGTTACTAAAACCGTTCGATTGAGTCTGCTTCCTTATATAAATGATAATAAATGTAGTTAACCCACTTAAAAAACTATGTGATTTGTGTTAACTCAGCTATGTTGCCTTTAAACCCTACTATAATTAAGAATTCCTCCGCTTTATTGGAATATTTTACGTATATTTTGACCGACATTCAAATTTTCAGAAATTGGTATCTACACTTTGTGCTTATCTATGGAATTAAGGCATGGGATTTCATTGGGATGTTGCTTCTTCGTTGTTGCTGCCTAGCCTAGCACATATTTTGAAGCGTATTCAGAATGTAGGCGCCGATGTCCTCGTCCTGGTTGGTCCAGGATATCAAAATCGTCTTCTGCTTGGGATCCTTCTCGTCCTCCTCCACCTTCACCTCCACGGACTCAATGGCTATGGAGCCGTTCTCCTGCATTGTTACTGTCCAGCCGGCCAGTTTTTCTTCGAGCAGAGTCTTCAGCCTTTCGCTGGTGCGGATCATGGGTCCCGGATCGTCCATTTTGACCTTGGACGTAAATCGCATCACATGCCGGTTGATTCCGATCTCCTTCAAGGCATCGGTCAGGTTTTGCAGCATTATTCGATTGTCCTTCATCACGAGAACGCCGTGAATGAGTCGCCGGCGCTTGGGATCCGGCGGCTGGGCATTGTAGGAGCGGGCCTCTGCTTTTAGCAGGGAAACGGAGGCATCTACGGGGATTTTGACGGGCGTGGAAATCACACAGGTCTCGCCATTGGCCGGCATGTAGGTTTCCAGGTTGAACTCGTCCTTGATCTTGGAGCGCAGGAACTTCATCTTTTCCGCCTCGCCATGGACGAGCATTACGTTCTTTGGCTCACAGTTCTGGATTAGCTGCATTATGCCTGAATTAATAGAGGGGTTAATCAAATCACCTTATAACTGGATTATTTCTACATACCTTTGGCATCGGCATGGGCTGAGAAGCTCATGTACTCCACGGCCATTTTGACCTCCACCACCTGGCGGTTCTCGAACTCCACCTTCTTGGCGCCGCCCAGAATTTTGTTGCCCACCGTTCCCTGCACACAGTATCCAGGCATTATCACCATGTTGTTCTCATTGGGCGCCCACTTCTTAAAAATCTGAAGGGAGAGACCCGCGTGCAGCATTCCCGGCGTCGCAAACACCACCATGGCTCCCGGATTATCGATGTAGGCCTTGTCGAAGGGCTTAATGTGCTTGAAATCAAACATGTTGCGGTGGACGAAGGTCTTGCGGATCTTTTGATTCGTCCAGGTGATGAACATTTTGTAGTAGGTGTTGGCCTTCTCGGTGAGGCCCAGAGCAAAGTAGATGGGGTACTTGAGGTTCATGCGCTCCCAGTAGGTCTCCAGCAGGATGCACAGCTCTTGGGCGCGACCCAGGGCAAAGACAGGGATCAAGACCTTGCCGCCCTTGGCCACGCACTCGTGCACCTTCTTCAGGAAGTCCCTTTCGCGGCAGCGCTTCGAGTCCCTGATGGTGGTGGCGTAGGTGCTTTCGGAGATCAGCAAATCCGGCCGGCATTTGTCTATCCAGGCGGCACCCAGATGTCGGTCGGGGGTCATATTGTAATCACCCGTGTAGACAACACTCTGGGAGCCCACCTTGATCCAGAACATGGCGGCGCCCAGGACGTGACCGGCGTAATAAGCCTTAATCTCCAGATCCGTGTCCACCATCATGCTCTGATGGAGCGTCACGGGAATCACCTTCTTCATGCAATCCTTGATCATCTGCGTCGTGAAGAAGTTGGACTCTCCCTTTCGCTCCACAGCCACCTTGCGCATGTCCTCCAGGAGGATGGGTGCAATGGCCTTCGTTGGATGCGTCATGTAGATGGGCCCCGTGTAGCCCACAATCTCGGACATGTAGGGCAAGGCGCCGCAGTGATCTGGAATGCACGCAAATCGATAAAGAAACGATAGAGCCCCAGTTAACCAGATAAGGAATTTGGAGCTGGAAGAGATTCTCACCCAGGTGGAAGTGCGAGATGATCACGCAGTCAATGTGGCTGGTGATCGGTCCCTCCGGCACTATATACGAGAAGTCGGGGAAGCGGCGCTCATCGTTATAGCCCATATGCATCCCGCAATCGAGCATTATGTTCTTGCCGCCCATCGAGAGGAGCAGACAGCTGCGGCCCACATCCTGGCCGGCGCCCAGCGGCGTTATCTTGATGTCCGGCATTGCGGGATCGGTATCAGGATCAGGATCACCTTGCTCCTAGCGTCTGCTTTAACGCCGGCCACTTGTTGCGCTGAAAAATTGAAATTGCGAAAAAGTCGACCGTGATTTTTGTAAACAGCAAGGGAGCAGAAGTGGTGTTGCCACTCCGCCGGTGAAGTCGATACGGCAACGCTGTGACTTTTTTAGCGGTTCTTATTGGGGGTGTTCCAAAAAGTATCTAGAGATCTAAAAATGTAAAACTCAAAAACAGAAAATATAAAAAATGCTATTTAAAATAGATCTTTGCAGTACATCATATTTAGATACTAGCTTAAAAATATAATTTAAAGGCAGTGCATCCAAAGTCGCTGACATTATGGATTCATGGTTTTATAGATTTTTACATAATTAAGTCATTTTAGTAGATAGTACTTACCAAATAGTAGAATATTTATATAACTTAATTACATTTTTTTAAATTTATCTTTAAAATCTCTTATTATTGTGTTTTCGGGAACTCCCCCGCAATATTTTGCCGCTCGCAAAACGGTCACACTGAATCGAAAGAAAAATAAAAGATAGCGTCTTGTCTTATCAAATCACTGTTTTGATTTTCCGAGGGCCCAATTGCAACTGCTCCAGTTCCAGGATGCCCGATTCCGTGGAGGACACCTCCACCACCTCGCTGCGGATTTGCCTGGAAGGACATGCGAATGCCTTGGCCTTGAACAAGGACAACAACCAGATCGCTTTGGCTGGGAGAAGCTGTAAGATTACAAGCACCCAAGGTTTTCCTACTAATACCTCTCAAATCTGTCTCCTAATAGTGCTCAAGGTTTACTCCATAAACAGCAATGGCTTTACGGAATCGTGCAATATGCGGGGGAAGAACCAGAATCTTAGCTACTCCGCCAACGATGTGGCCTGGTCCACCTTGGATAGCAATCTCCTGGCCACGGCGGCAACAAATGGAGTGGTTTCCGTGTGGGATCTCTCCAAGTTCGGGAGGCAGAAGCAGCTCCTGGTCTACAACGAACATGAGCGCACTGCCCACACGGTGACCTTCCATAGCAGCGAACCCAACATTCTGATCTCGGGCTCCCAGGATGGCACCATCAAATGCTTCGACATCCGATCGGATAAGTCCGTCAATACCTACTTTTGCAACTCGGAATCTGTGAGGGATGTGAAGTTCAGTCCGCACACGCAGAACATCTTCTCCGCCGTCTCCGAGAATGGAACCGTCCAGCTGTGGGACATGCGAAAGTGGGACAAGTGCATGGTGCAGTTCACGGCGCACTATGGTCCTGTATACACCTGCGATTGGCATCCCACGCGAAATTGGCTGGCCACGGGCAGTCGAGACAAGCAGATCAAGGTGTGGAACATGGACGGCAGGCCGGGATTGGAGCACACCATCCACACGATCGCCGTGGTGGGCAGGGTCAAGTGGCGGCCAGAAAGAACGTGGGTTTGAGAAGGTTTTTTGATCACAGAACCAGTTGTAAACCTGCTAAATCTCCTTTAGATATCACATTGCTAGCTGCGCCCTGGTGGTGGACTACAGCGTCCATGTGTGGGACATCCGCCGGCCGTACATCCCGTTTGCCTCCTTCAACGAGCACACGAATGTGACGACTGGAATCGCGTGGCAGGGCAGCGATTCCCACTGCCTGCTGTCCATCAGCAAGGATTCAACCATCTATAAACATGCCTTCAAGGATGCCACCAGGCCAGCGTTGAAGGCCAACGCCCAGGGAGCAAGCTGGGGCAGATTCGGGGACATCTCCTTTGCCAACAAGATCAAGGAGTACGCTCCAAAGACCAGTGGCGCCTCCAACACCAAGTCCTCCAGTTTCATGTATGTTTAGAAAACTATTTCCCCCTTACTAGTTTCTAAGTTTGGTCATTTTAGAAGTCGCCGGAAAACGAATGTGGCTGGCAGCATTCAGTTCCATTTGGATCATTCCAAGATGTACAAATTTATGGTTAACGAAACGGTTTGTTATTAAATACCTAAGAAAGTCAGGATCTATCTTAACCAGTTAAAATGCTTACAGTTTACTGGCTTTCCCTTGAGCGAATCTGTTTCGCGTCCCACCCAGGAACACGAGAGTTTCATCGGCTGTGCAAGGGAACTGATTATTAGTGGCAAAAAGCTGGCGGAGCTTTGCGAGCATAATGCAGAGGTCTCCAAAAAATATGGCAAACATAATGTAAGCACCTAAGATTATTATCATACTTTCCAAAATCGAATAATAAATTATTTTCAGGCCACCACATTGTGGAACTTTATCAAGCTGTTCTACGGCAGCAATCATTTTGAGCCTCCTTTTGAACACCGCTCTTCCTTCTCGAATCAAAAGAATCCGATGAACTCTCGACGTGCCACCCAAGTGGCCAGCGATTGGCCGCAACAACGCAGTGATCTCGGCCAGGATCTCAACGGAAACACACCGGAGACAGCGCATGAGATTGATGTGGCGAATGTGGATGATGATCCGCTTGGTGGCAGCGGTGTGGAGCATCCGCCCACAAGTTCAGTGATTCTGTCCGAGACGCAAATCATCAGCGAGATTACCTTCGACAACTTTGAGCTGTTGCGCAAT
Organism: Drosophila prostipennis; assembly: GCA_037075205.1. Classification (NCBI taxonomy): domain Eukaryota; kingdom Metazoa; phylum Arthropoda; class Insecta; order Diptera; family Drosophilidae; genus Drosophila; species Drosophila prostipennis. Next base: position 49,234 of record JBAMCJ010005110.1, on the reverse strand, counting down.
GGATTTATTTACGTAGGTCCCACGGAATGCGCAAAAGCATTGGCCTTTCCTGCCCTTCATCATGATGTTCAGGCAGCGCGGCCACAACTGGATCTCAAGGCCTCCGATCACGAGAAGTCTCCTGTAAGAAGTTTCTTCATATTTATGGTTTTTCTGATTTATTGATTGTGCTCCTTTAGCCACCACATGTTCCCACTGTCCTGAAAGTCAGTCATGTCCCGCCCATTCCCATGTGGGAGCCACATAAATTTGTTTCCGATGCCCTCATGCTGATGAACGATGTGGGTGATGTGCAAACAGCGCTGACAGTCCTTATAGCATTGGGAGAAGCTCGGAAACTGCTGCCCATCGAGGATGCATTGGTGGTTAGTAAATAAATACGCAACTCCGGTTAAAACTGCTTTAACCACCTGATTTTTCACCTTTCCAGGAGCACTGGTTTTACACCTATGTGGACCAACTGCATCGCTATGAGCTATGGAACGAGGCCTGCGAGGTGATCAACCGCTCCTGGTTGAGATCAGTGCAGCAGCTCAACCAGCACTCGACAGCCATGCACACGAACTGCGGAGAATGTGGACGCCCCATGGGCGGCAAGGTGGGATGGTATTGTGACAAGTGCAAGTCCATGCAGTCGGCCAAGTGCTGCGTCTGTGGGCTGATCGTCCGGGGAGTGTACGCCTGGTGCCAAGGATGCTCCCACGGAGGTCACATCGAGCACCTGCAGAAGTACTTTGCTAAGCACTCAAAGTGCCCGAAGTGCGGACACCTTTGCGCGTACTCATGAGACACGGAGGAGGCTGGGTTCACCCAGCTTCTGCCTCCCATTTGAGTCCCTTGTAAATAGAGAAGTCTTCGCCCATTAAGTACCTTGCAAAAGAGCACTAAAGAAATTTGAAGCCATTCAAAGCTCTTTCTATATAGAGATAATATTAAAAGAATACTACTTGTGGATTAAAATCGTTTACATTTACATAAGAAATAGTTAAACATTTAGTCCAAACAAATTAACAGACTAGTAATACGATCATCTCTATTTTTAAACGACACTAATGTTTCCTACACATGTTTGTTACTTAAATATTTGCAAATAGAAATGCCAAATAAAGATGTTACCTGTTAGTAAATTAAACTTTTTTATTATAAAGTTAAGAGATTTTCACTGTTTATTTAAATCAATTTATTGCAATATTCTTTAGTGATTTTTTGTCAGATTCACATTGAGCTTGTTGATAAGAGTTATGATAAGTGTATTTATGCGAGTGTATAGAACTTAGGGCTACTTGATGAAGGTGCTTTTAAAGGGTAATATAACAACTACCTTTTGAGTTTTGAGAGTTGAGCCGCACATTCAGTAGCAGAAAGGGGAGAAAAAATTATAAAATTGAGAGTTCTGTAGGGATTAAAAACAGAGAGCAACATATAAGTTGCGTTTGTCTTCAACTAAATAACTAATTGTATGTCCTCGCGGGTGGGTGGTAAAGATCACGTCAGTCCCACAAGGACACCACCGCCGGCCAGCGCTGTCCAAAAATCCATCATGCCCTCAGCGCAATGGAATTTTGGCAATATTATTTTTTTGTTTGAATCCAATTTTCTTTTTTTTTTGCATTGCGCTTTGCGCAGTTGTAACTTTGACTGGTTTTTTCCCAATCAAAGCTTGGACTTTGGAGCAGCGTTGGCGGCTAATTGTCAAGAGGCAAAATCGAGGCTCACAGTTTGGCAGGAGTCGCCTACTGTTCCACTGGAGCCGGCTGCGGTGGCATTCCGCTTCAGCGTTGGGCCCTCATCATAGCGAATCGTCATGGAGTTGGAGTTCCCGGGAATAGCCACATAGCCCAGCGACTCGTAGAACTTGATCAGCTTGTCCTTGCAGTCCAGCGACATTTTGTAGCAGCCCAGTTCCTCGGCAAGCAGCGATACGGTGACCACGATCCTGGAGAATATTAGATTGGATTAGTTTTTGTTTCTGGGAACCATTCAATGCTCCTTATAAACTTACAGTTTGCCCAGCTGCTTGCCGCGATATGTATCATTTACCACCACATCTTCCAGGCGACCACGCTAAAAGGATAAATTAATATTTACATGGGTAAGTCTTGGAATATATGTATCTTTATATAATCTCTTTTATATTCTTACCACAGCACAATTGTGGATAAACTTGCGCTCTATGACCAAGGATGCAGCTCCAATAATCTCGTTCTTGCGAGTGTCCTCAATAACGGTAACAAAATAATCTCCACTGGCTTTCATCTGCGAGAAGCGGGCTAAAATAGGTAAATTGTTAGGACTGATTCTTATAAACCAAGTTAATATTCAAGACCTACTCAAAAACTGCGTGCGATTCACATTGCCCACGTGGGTGAGTTGGGATAGCAGCTGCAGGAATCCACGGTCGTAGTCCGAGTCCTTGAGAGGACGCACTTTCATCCAGGGCTCGCCCGGATTAGCCGCCGATATGAAAGGCTTAAAGTTGGCAGGACTGCGATGAAAATCCAGCTTTATTAGCAGATTGGGATCATACAGATACGTCTCCTCCTGTAAGAGATTATGGGAAAACTGTTATTGAACTATTATTATGAATATTATTATGTTAGGGGAGAGTATTATTATTGTAATATAAGAAAAAAATACTGATAAGAAAATATATTATATATGAATATTTAACTAGTGAGTATTAAGAAGGTACTAATTTCTATAAGATGTAATAGATTAGAGATTTCTTCTATGGGCTTAGTTTTAGTTATTGTGATTTCAAATGCTAAAATCCAAAGTTAATGGACATATAAGGTAAATTATCTACCGAGTAAATAGAGAGAATTATCCAAATATTATTATTTTTCTGTGTGATTTTATAGATTAGAGATGCTTTCTATAGGTTTTTTTACTACCGTAAGTTGCACCATTTTTGCAGTGGACTTCACACGTCAGCAAGTGACGCCGATGGAGGCAAAACTGAAGGTAAAACTCAGTCAACAGGTAAAAAGGTGGAGTCGCGATAACAGGAATGGTATTAAGAACTGGTTTCTTGCACCCAAACCCAGCACTTTCGATTCGATTGGGGGCCAACTGGTTTTGTGTCTTATTTAATATCATATATTTTCTATTTTTGCCGCATAATTAAGCACTACGATGGCAAACCGGTAAAGTGCGTAAGACCGACGACTAGTATTGATTTAGTTTGTTGTGGTTACAATCAGGATTAAAATAAATAACGTGGGTGTTCTCAAGGTCGCGGTGACTGAACTGCCACATGGTCGCGTGTTTTCTACGGTTTTTCTATATTTGAACAAAAGTTCTAGATTTTATTTTTGTTTTGCCTGCTCAAAAACCACTTACCATGATTTTATCTGATGTCTGATAATGATAGCGAAGCACCAGCTAGCACTTTATCTGTATCTCCCGCGACGAAACTAAAAAAACTGAAGCGGAAGTTTTTCCGGCCGCTTTTATCGGTCGAAGTTTCGGAGCAGACTGAGCGAAAAACACAAGCCGCACAATTCACACAAAATACAAAAACACCGAGCGCTAATTGGCTGTCGTGGAGAGGCTGAAAACCTCTGGAAAAGGTATAAAAACTGCAATTTCAACGCTAAAATGACCCTGAAGATTCGACGAGGTGAATGTAAACATTTAAACAGCTGATTTCAAAGAGAAAGGTACTGCAAAAGAATTTTAGGAAGAGAGCATGCATACAGCTGATTGTACAGTAGCCACTAACTACAGTGAAATAAAATGTATATTTATAATTTTAAATTGAGAAATGCAAATATATACATTTTAATAAACTGCATTAATATTTTACAAAATAGTATTTAAAAAAAGGATTACTGATTTTGTAATTTCAAGTTCATTTTACTATTTAAATTTTAAAATTATACATTAAAAGTTAATAACAAAGTATAAATTATCCTATTTCTTTAAATAAAACTACTTGTTATGTTTTCCTGTTAACCAATCTTTACTGTTCTCACACGTAGTCTACAATTAAATAACACTGCCGTAACGTAAGCGTTACGTTACGTGGCCACAATGTATTTGGGCGTCTGGTACATCTCGTAAGCGAATTCCTCCCGGTGACTGGGATCGTACTCCAGACCCACATAGTCGATTTCGAGGCCAAATGGACCATCCATTCCCTTTTTTGCGGCCACAGAGAATCCAAAGTGAGTGACCCTATTCAAAGGTATGGCTCCTTGACGATCCTGAACACGTCCTTTGGAGGAGAGAAAGAACTTGGAGAAGGGAATCTTGGCTATCTGCCAGTGGGGCCCTCCGCGGGTGTACAGAACATAGTGATAGATGTCGTTCCACATCAGATCGAAGTAGCCCTCGGTGTGCAGGTTGATCAGGTAGCTGCGTCCATCGCCCCGGACCTTCATTATGAGCATGTTGTACTGCGTCCAGTCGTAGGTGGACTCCCTCTTGAAGGATTTCTGGGGATATTAAATATATAACACCATTATTATCTAGAACATATATCTGGATGGAAATCCATTTAAAACATACCCGAACTCTCTTGGTGCGTATATTAGCATAGCCCGTCCTCTTGATGATTCCATCCTTGGTGTGATCCGAGTTTACTTCGCCATGGAAGAGTCCTGCACCGGCTGCACTTAGCTCCAAGGTGGCACTACTCTTGCCCTCGCCGTGATCCGCATCCGTGGTCACCGTCCACTTGTCCAGCACATCCGGCGCCTTGAAATCGAACACCACATCCGTTTCGCCCGGCCGGAAGACCAGAATGGGGTCACTCTCCAGCTGCTCCTTGACCTCCTGACGCCAGAGCTTCATCTCCTCTTTGAGATCTCTCAATCCGTCCATGATAAGCTGCTTTTTCGAGGGCTCCGGCAGTTTGGTCTTGTAGCCGGACTTCTTTTCCCGCTCCCAGAAGGTCCGGTGCACGGCAGTGGTGTGGATTTGCTGCTGGACAGCCGGTACGCAGCTGCATAAGCGATGTCCATGTCGCAGGAGGTTATTCATCGCGGCATTTGTGGTAAATTGAATAAATTTTATTTAGCCTAAACTCCTCTTCACCAAAACAACGTAACAACAATCAGCTGTTTTGTAGTTGCCATTCACAGGGAAACGAACTCGCAGCTGTGGTACAGTAAGTACTGTAGAAAAGCTACTGCCGAAATTTTAACGATTTAGTTAATAATGGTATGGAAAATATTTAATATACGGTAACCGTTCTTAATATTATTTTAATTTGATTTAAAAAATTATATTCTTTTTTCTTCGTAAATGTTGTTATTTTCTCTTCTTGTTTAGCTTGACTGTTATTCCTAGTGAACGGCAAATCCGGTTTTGTTTTCGTTGCCAATCATATTGCATTTCGCTTGGAGTTCAAAGGTTTAAATTGGCAACGGATTCGGAAAATGAAAGTGCAGGAGCTGGATAAATGTGCTCCCAGCAGCGACTGGAACGTCCTCTATTGGGTGCTGGGAACGATCCTGATGCCTGTGGCCCTTCCACTGGCCCTCATCAATATTTGGCAACGATTCCGGGCCCAAAAATACCGCAATCAATTGCCCGGAAAGGTAATTGATAAACCCTAATTGCTGATTAGCCGGTTAATTATGTAAACGATTTCCAGGTCGTGCTAATTACGGGCGCCAGTTCGGGATTGGGGGAATCCCTGGCTCATGTCTTCTACCGGGCAGGATGTAGGGTAATCCTGGCGGCACGTCGAACCCAAGAGTTGGAACGGGTTAAGAAGGACCTCCTCGCTCTGGATGTGGTAATGATAAACCTCTTTTTATTTTAACTGAATTAATGGATTATGTTCCGGTATCCATCACTCTTTCACTTTATCATTTTAATCGTGTTTTGTATGATCCTAAAACTATATAAATTTGAATCCATCAGTTAAATTCAAGACTTCCAATGTATTCCTTCCAGGACCCCGCCTATCCACCCACCGTACTGTCTCTCGATCTGGCTGAATTGAATTCTATTCCAGAGTTTGTTACCCGGGTGCTGGCCGTTTATAACCAGGTAGATATACTCATCAACAATGGAGGAATCAGTGTGCGAGCAGATGTGGCATCCACAGCAGTGGATGTGGATCTCAAGGTGATGGTGGTCAACTATTTCGGCAGTGTGGCTCTAACTAAAGGTGAGAAAAGGACCCATTCCACCACAAATGTGTATTTAATTTGGTAAACTCTACAGCCCTTCTTCCTTCGATGGTGAAACGTGGTAGTGGTCACATCTGCTTCATAAGCTCTGTTCAGGGAAAATTTGCCATACCCCAGAGGGCCGCTTATTCCGCATCTAAGCATGCAATGCAGGCCTTTGCCGATTCCCTGAGAGCCGAAGTGGCCAACAAGAACATAAACGTGTCCTGCGTGAGTCCAGGTTATATACGCACTCAGCTTTCTTTAAACGCACTAACTGGATCGGGAAGCAGCTATGGAAGTAAGTTAACCATCAGATAACCCCTAGTTATTTGAACTAAACAATTTTCTCACCAGAAATGGACGAAACCACGGCCAAGGGCATGTCGCCCGATAAGCTAGCAGAACGAATTCTGCAATGTATTCTCCGCAAAGAACCCGACATTATTGTCAGCGATCTTCAGGCCAAGATAGCCTATTACCTACGTCATCTTTGCCCAAGTCTCTACTTTTGGATTATGGCCAAGCGCGCCCTGAAACTGGAGAAAGCTGAGAAAAAGTCCACTTAAGTTTAGTACACTTACATGTCAAGTCGAACGTCCTTAAGTATTAGTTTCGTTTTTATTGTTAATTAAATTTTGCTTAAAATGAGGAAATTATAAAGTATCGCATATGTGTGTGTATGTTCGGGTTAAAAATTAGTTACACTCGTGTGTTACTGCCTAACGATAAGATTAATAAATAAAGTATTGTAGTAATCGTAACATAAAGTACAACTGAATTGTCACACATGTGCTTTTTGTTCGCTAATCATAGTACATACATTTTAATTATTGTTTTGAATTGTCTTTAAAAATATTAGATCGTAAAATGCTAGTATTCACTTCTTTGCTCTTCGGTTTTTGTTTTGTTCGTTTCATTTCGTTTTTTCCTTCGATTTACTTTAAGACATTTACGCGTTCTTAATTGACAAAATTACATTTGTTATTATGTAGGTTGTTGGATGGGTAGTGAAGTGGTCTTGGACAACATTTAAAACTGGCCATTAACTAGGGGGTAGACGATGGTTTCGTGGGGGATCGGGAGACGTACATACGTGTTTATAATTCATTTAGCTAAATTATAAAAATAGCATTAATCCATCTCGTGAAAAGTATAAAAAAAATTAATTACAATTGAGGTACACAATACACATACAGATTTAAAAATCGTTTGCAGTTTTACAATTACATTAATATTTATGTATATTTAGATTAAAATCAATCGGTTTCTTATGTACATTACACAAAAATTGTTCATTTCGCGCTAAATAGTCTTTTTTTTCACGCTCAAAATACAAAATAATCATTTGCATTTAATTATATACAGTACACAAACATTGGCAATATTCAAAATGTTTTCCATTCTCATCTGGATAATAAATTTTGACCTTTGGAAATACACAGGATGGGAGTAGATAATCCTAGAATTTCTTTCCTTCCAATTTGAGCTCAAGATTGAGAATTTGCATGCCTTTATTACAATCTATTAGGAAAACATGTTCCCATTCCAATGTATTTTTTTGTGTTTCCTAGTGGTATCTTTTTTTTTTGGTAAATTTCAACATCTTTGCCTGCCATTATCTTGTATAGTTTCATATTGAAATATGTAGTCAAGACAAAGTAGAAACTAAACTTCAATTCGATTTTCGGGTTTACCATTGTATTTTCTTTTTTTAATAAGCATTTCAAAGCGATTGTCGCGTACTCGTTTTTTAATTATTTCCGTATTCCGTTTCTTAACTGGCCAACGCGTTAACTGTCTGTCTGTCTAAATACGATTATTTTGGGTCGGTTGTCGGTTTCTTGAGCTGAGCTTATCTCTTCTATCTTGTAACTCTGTATCTGTATCTTGTATATTCCACAAAAATATACCCAAATGCTCGTAAATTGCACGCCCCATATGGATGTATGTATATATATTTTTGATACGCCTTTGATTTTTCCTACACATTCATATAGCTACAAATATCAATTGTTATCCTTAGCCTAAAGATCGTTAGTGTGTAGTGTTTAACTCGAAAGCCGCTGCTCTGTGATTCGCGATACGATACGGAATGTGACTCTATATCCTACATATGTATGAATATCGATAGGTGTTGGGTGTGTTTCATTATTGTTTGTTCGCATTGCTCTAACTTGGTATTGCATATAAAAACTATGTCCCTTCGACTTCCTATGTACACTACAGGCTGTTCTTCTACGGATGTGTTGCTATATGGGATCGATGCGTGTTTACAGGTGCCGGTGCTCGAGGGGATCGGGTGGATTAACGCTTATAATGTTCGGGTGGCTAACTTTCTATGTGGCTTTGCTGGGCATTTTCTAAAACCTACTTTCGATGCATGACGCTTTTGATTTATTGACAGTATCGTTGGTTATTTTTTTGTATCTATTCCGTACGACTATTTGCAACTTTACCCGGCTCCCGTATTTTTCTTTTATCCTATATGCTACTACCTTCCAATCTTCCTCCATTCTCCTCTCGCTAATCTTAGTTTTGATCTTGAGAAAATATGCAAAGGATTTTTGAAATGTTCTCGGCTAATATTATGTATCGTTTTTAGTTCGTTACTAAAATAGCACCTTGTATTGTTCTGTGTGTTCGTCGTAGTTCAGATGAGTAGTGATCGTTGTTCGAAACTTGAAGAGCAGGCCAACTAAGCAATTTAAGTTTATAAATAGTAGGTACATAACAACTTTAGTAATACTGTTTTGAAAATAAGTTGAAGTACAGGCCAAGTTTAGGCAAATAATAGCGAGGGTATGGCTTAAGATCAGTTATTTAATTTCAATTGTTTGCTTATCATTGGGTTATGAAATTCGTTTTATCTGATGGAAATGAGAGTTTGGTTTGGAAAGCTCATTTAGTTATGCTACGATAAAAACCAAATCGAAATTGAATAACTGAAAATATGCCTTGTTGCCTGTTCCAAATTTGATCAAAATGGTATTTATATTTAATTTGATGGGTTCTCTATGACTTTTAATAGCTCATAAAAAATCCCCATGTTTTCCGAATTCATACAAATGAAATCTACCAAATTTGATCGAATCTGGAAACCGGAACTTGTGAGTCTGGCTAAAATTCAGTTTACACAATACAATACAAACAGTAAACAGTAGAAGGTACAAAGTGCGGTGAGTGCGACTGCGGTTTCGGATTGATTGCGGTGGCTTCAGTGGGCGATAGGGATTGGGTAAGCTGGGCGGCTGGGTGCCTTAGTGGGTGGTGATGCATTCGAGGTGCTTGGGGCGAGCCTTGGTCGGGGGATTTGTATTAATGGGCGTGTGAGTGGAATGCGGTTGAGTGTCTGTTCGTGTGAGTGGGCGTGGTATTTCACATATTCAGCAGAAACGGCAAGTTTAAGGCAGTGTAAAGTACACATATATATATAATGTATGTACAAATATATATATGTATGTTATGCAAGTAAACCTATGCGACAATTTGTATAACTAACATTAAGACTTATCACTTTCACTTGGTTGGTTTTGGAAACTGGAACGGGTGGAGCTGCCCTTAGCTAACCAGGTTCTCCACATCGGAAACAACCACCTCGAGATCCGAGGGCAGCTCATTGTTCTCGTTTGATGTTGCTGCTGCTGCGGAGGTTGCTCCTGCAGAGGTTGCTGCTGCTCCTGGCTTTCCAGTTGCTGCTCCAGTGCCTCCTCCTGCTCCTGCTCCTCCCGTGGAGCGTGTCCTGAAGTTGTGGAGGCTTCTCCGCATGGGCTGCGAGGGTTGTGGTGGCCGCTGCATGGCGCTTGTGCTGGCGGATTGCTGCAGCGCCACTCCTGGCGTTATGGAGGAGCTGCTGGTGGCTGTGCTGCTGGAAGATTGGCGAGAGAAGCTGGCAGGCGGCGCTCCATTGTTTCCTCCGCCGCCCAAACTGGCTCTTGGAATGTTGCTGAAGCTATTTCGCGAGTTCCTGGTCGGTGGCACAGGCACTGCCTTGGAGGAGGACACGCTACTGTCCCTGCGAAGATTGGCATTCGAGGATGAACGTCTCTGGGGCGAGGCAACTGCCGCAGTTGGAGGATCCTTCCCGCTCCTGGTGGCTCCACTGCCACTGGCCTTTAGGTTCAGGCTGCTGCGCTTCTTGGTTTTCGACAGATTCTGACTGAGATTAATCAGATTCTGAGTGCTGCCAAAGTTACGCGTGAGATTAACCGAACCACTGGCTTTGCTGCTACTCCGGCGGGGAGCGGCCGCGAAGGGATTGTGGGTGGACAGGGAGTTGGAGCGGCGATAGGAGTTCCTTTGGGCAGGAACTGGCGGAGGACTGGCTCGATTCTGTGAGCCACTGGGCGCCACCTTGCTGCTGCTGCTGGGCTTCGAAGTGGAGGCCGCCTCTGCCTGCATATCCACATTCTCGTAGCAGTGCTCCATGGAACGCGGCGGCGTTGGTGGCTTCAAGGTCTCGTAGTTGGGTTCGTTTAGGGTAAGTATCTGGTTATCATCCTCCGCCTCATTGCAAAGGAGCAATGCACTCCTCTTCGCTCGATTGGCCACATCCTTTGAGGAGGATTGGCCTGCAGTTCGGTTACCAGTCTTTTGGCTCCTCTTTGGCCTTCCACCTGCGCTTACGCCCACCACATGGGTCTTTACTTTCGGTTTCTTGGACAATCGCAGGGAGAACTTGAAGGGCGGCTTGTAGACCACCTGCAGTTTGACCTTCTCGTTGGACAGGTTACCCATGGACTTGGTCTTCTGCGGTGTCTTTTGGACCAGTCTCTCTGGCGTCGATTGCGACTTGCTCATCACCTTGCGAACCCGCGAACTGTGCTCGATGTGCGACAAAGGTTGGGCTACTATAGGTGATTCCAGCAGCCACTTCTGCACCTTGCCAAAGGTGTTGGTATGGTTGTTGGTAGTCGACAGATTGGAGGCATCATCCCCATTGTTGTTGCGATGCGAATAGTCGATGATCTCCTTCATGTGCTTGCCCAGCTTTTTGTTGGATTTCTTGGGCTCCTCCTCGAGGGATTTCTTCTTGGCCATCGCCTGCGATCTAGTCGACTTCTTTGGCTCTGGATTGGCACTGCTTTTGGCTGCACTTCGGGATGCAACTGCAGCGGTCGCTGTTACTCCTGCTCCAGTTACTCCGGTTACTGTTCCAGTTCCCGGCTTTTTGGTACGCTCGCCACGAACCTTCTTCTTGAAGGGTACCTTTGTCCTCACCGCTGTGTGAACTATCACCCCGTTGTTGTTCTCCGGCAGACGCACTGTCTCCGTGGTGGCGCTGTGTATGATGGTGACGGACTTAAGCTTCAGATTCGATCGTTTCGCCAGCAGCTTTGTGCTCAGCGCCTAAGGAAAATTTAATACAAATTAGCATACTAGTTAAAATCGACAATGATAAACTAAGGAAAACGAGAAAGGTAAATGTTTCAATGACTTCTAGTCTAAGATTGCCCTAAAATTAGCCATAGATTCAACTGCCAGATGGGTGCTCTTTATACATTTCTACAGGAATATTTCGGGCACTGGTTAACTGAGTGCTCACCCAAGGTCTCGGCCCTTGCTTGCGCTTTGGCCTCGACCTGATCCCTTAACATTTGCGTGATAAGCTTCATTAACTTATAAAACCAAAGGATATTTTAAAATAAAGTTAAGGATTTCCTTCCATTTTCTGGGTATTTAACTTACCAGGAGCAGGATTACTCCTACAGCAGCCAGGGCTACTGTGTACCAGTTGTGCTGCATCCACTTCTTGAAGCTGGCTATGCTCTCCTCCGAAAGCAGAAGCTTACGCAGAGTGGCCAGTGGACCAGAGGGATCAACCTCTCGGCACTTTTGAAAGACATCACAGTATCTAAAAGGAAAAAATAGATTATAAGTATGTACATAAAACCCTCTTTAAAGTTAGATACCAACCCATTATAATCATTGCAGGGAGTTCCCGGCTTCGAGTACATGTCGGGTACATCGAAAGGAGCTTCGTTCCACTCGAAGGAGCTGCGACAGGGACTGTCCTCGCCCGGCAGCTTGCAGCACAGCTCACAGGACTTGATGCGATCGTCCTGGGGTCCCGGAATACACTGACACGACTCCAGACCGTAGGCCAAACATATACTGCCCGTGCAATCGCCCATGTAGCAGACGAACTCCTTGTTACAAATGGTTTTATTCGGCTTGTTCACCGATGGCGGACATTGGGGCACTCGTCCGTCGCAGAACGAAGGATCCCGACAGCCGTTATCATCGCGGCACTTGTCTCCGAACTTCAGCTTGCAATCGGTGGTGCAGCAGGGTCCTTGCGAGGGACTACAACGGGCATGAGGCGTCAGGGTGCAGGGAGTCTCGTCGAGACGCGGCTGCCTTGACATGGGAAAGCAGCACGAGTCCTTGCAGTCCTCCTCCCAGCCACAGTCGCACTGCTCGCCCGGCTCCACCACGCCGTTGCCGCAAATCGAGGACTGCGGCTCGGTGAAGCATCCCTTCATCGAACGTGCCTTGGCATTCAGCACGGGCTCTATGGATTTCAGCGAGCAGGTGCTGAACTTGTTGTTGTTCTTCTTGTCACCCGAAGTGGCGCGGGCAAACATTATGAAGTTACCATCCTCTCCACCGGGAGTACACTGCTCCGGATCGTGCTAAAGTGGGGGAGATTATCTGAATAAGTTTGTAATCTTAAATATTTTGTAATCCTCTCACCGGTGATCCGAAATTGTGGCCAATTTCGTGGGCCAATGTCACATGGGAGACGGCAGGGGGCACATGCTTTCCATAGTTCAACAGAGTGACTATTCCTGTGTTGAGGGACTTCAGCGAACCCCTGTAATGGCCATTCTTCTCGCAGACACCGCCAGCGTTTTTCAGATCACCCGTCCAGGCCAATCCCAAAGTTCCCATCTCAAAGTCTCGATAGGTGAACATGTAAGCCAAGCAAAAGGCATCGTAGTCCTCCTCTGTATTTAAAAATGTAAATATATGTTAATAATATAATTTCTTCTAAGTTCAAGCAATGAAATACAAAAAACCTATGTCATTGACACGTTTTTACGGGTAGTTGACCCTAAGAATTGAATCAAAAAGGTGTGCCTTTATCGTTCTAATTGATTTGTATTACTTTGTCACATACATACTATACACATCACTTTTAACCTTGTATTTATACCCTAAAAAATTAAACACATGTCCAAAATAAACAGATAATGTTAATTGAATAAGAATAAATCAAAGGAGAAAGTCTTTCTGGGGTCGTAAAAAATCACAGCAAACAATTAATCACACTTGGAACTCGAAAACTGGATCAGAAACCATTTAAGCCAAGTGTAAATTAATTAAGTCATCAATTCTTATTTATTATCTCTTACCCGAAAACAGTTCCAGAAACTTTTCCACCCCGTAGTTGCCGGGGAATCGGTAGCTGGGATCCTTCATCGCGTTCATGTTGTGCACCTTGATGCGCTTGATCATGAAGGTGATATTATCCGGCTTGCCATCGTTGTTAAAGTCCGTGTTCCTGTATATCGTATTGGCCCGCTGCACGTGCCGAGTTATGGCCTCGATGGAGGCCTCATCGGAACCCATTTTCTGGAAGAACGTGTGATCCGCCTGCAGATACAGCATGCAGGTGGTCTTGCGATCGTAGAGCAGCCTGGGAGAACTGTGGATATCATCGCCGCCGCCCCTTCCGCTCAGCAGATTCGTCATCAGCATGCTGTTGAAACTAGGATTATGCGGATTGGGTGCGAATATAATCTCCGGATTGTAGTTATTAACAATGATATTTGGCTTCTTGGTGGCTCCATTCTTCGTGATGATCTCCACATGCGTTTTATGGCTGGGCCGATCGTTCCCATTGTGGTTATTTCCCAGAAAGAGCGTCGTCCAGTTGGCATTAAAGAAGTTGCTGGGCAGGTCGCGGGTGCCATTGTTATTCGACGGTTCCTCGTAGGGCGTTCCGAATTCCGGTTCGATGGGTCGATTGTACGTGCTCACAATAATGTTCTTGTGTTTCGTGTACAACTTCCGCACATTGTTATTACTATTATTATTATTGTTGTTGTTGTTATTATTATTATTATTGTTGTTGCTGTTGCTGTAGCTGCGACTTCCCTCGCCGACATTGGAGGGATTGTAGTTATTTACAAGTATGTTGCGATTCGACGTGGGTTTCGTCAGCGTGGCCAGAAAACTCTCCGTACTGCGCACAGTGCTCCTGGTCGTGGATGTGGTTGGGTACTTCCTACTGGGCTTATCCTCCTCGCTCTTGTCCTCCTCGGAGGCCAGGACGCGGAAGTCATCGTTGTAGGGCACCTCCAGATCCAACGGCAGGGGCGGATTGCGATTGTATGTGGGCGCCGGAGCATCTGACATGGCCAGCTAAAATAGTAATTAATCAGTTAGAGATTTACAAGATAATAACATGACTTAATAACCCACCTCCTCGGGCAGCCAGCGCTTCTTCCTCAGCTTCTCGCTGGCGCAGTGCGTCTTGGCGGGCGTGGCGGAATTGATTCCACCGCCAGTGAACTGCGTCTTCTGCATATTTACATCACTTAGCTTATAGACTATGCTGTGGACACCGCTCTCGGCCAGCTGCTGGGAATATCGATGCGCCGGCTCAATGTAGTAGTGCTCCGCCTGGGTCTCTATCGTCCCATCCAGCAGATTGTCGCTGGTGAGGATCGCCTGGACATGGGCCGCCTCGTCATCCTCCAGGCTGCCGGTATAAATGCGCGACACATCGTAGTCGATGGGGCCCAGCGTGTTCTCGATCTCCACGTCGTGGGCGAACACCGAATGCGGCTGTTGGCGCAGCACCAGGCGAAAATCTCTGAGGGTGAGGAGAGGTGTAAGGTGATTAAGTGATTACTTTGCCTCAATCTCGAGTGCACTCACCTGTCGTGGGCGGAGAAATTCAAGCGGATGGTGTGCGCCAGTCCACTCGGCGAGGTGGTGGCCTCTGTCACTGTCTCCTCCTCCCTTTCTGGCCTCACCTGTCGCTTCTGCCGGAAGCGAGCCTGCTCCAGGTGCCTGACCTGCGCCGCCTGCAGCACCTGGCGATCGAAGTTCGCCGCCTCCCAGTGCTTGATGTAGGGCGTCAGCCTGTGGGTGTAGCCTGAAAGAGGAGGAGAGGTTAGCGGAGGGTGGAGAAAGCTGCAAGCAGCGTTAACAAGATGAAGTTTCTCTCAACCATGTGGTGAGCAATAATTGTAGATACGGTACGTTATAGAAAGCGAGGGATTCAGTGGATTAAAATATTAACAATACACTTTTTTATTGGTTTTTCTGAACATAAAGCAATTTTTAAAAATAATAAAAAAAGAAGGATTTTACAACAACCAAATATTCGAAAATTTCCATTTTTTTTAAATTATATATATTTTATATTTAAACCAATTTTTTATATATGTATATATTTTTTAAAAATATTTGTGTTTCTTAAACTTAGAAAAAAAATATACATATATCAAGAAATTCTTAAAGAAGGTTTTTTAAAGATTTTTCCCAGTTATTTCGTGAAAATTTTCTAGGATTCCGGAACCGTAAGACTCACCTGGCAACTTGAGGGGCGTGGGAACGGCCAGGATCTCGCCGGGCAGCCGAAGGAGCCAGAGGAACAGGATCTGCAGGCCGAGGAGGCCCAGCAGCCAGCTCATCGTGGATATGAGAACCGGGTGAGTGCCCGGGTGCTCCGGGTGATTCTAGGTGGCCTACGCTACTTGAAGGTTGTGTTTTCCGAACTCCAACCTTTGCTGCTGCATCACATCATTGGCGCTTGGATTGGTTAATTCTTATTTGTTATTGCTGTGGGATTCGCTGCGAGGAAGTGTTGGCTTCAAGTGGTGACATCTTCGCTGGAAGAATTTGAAAAATGGAATGTGCAAAGTGTAGAATTGAGAATCTCGCGAAATAATTGCACAAAGAAACTGCATTGCGTATACGCCGTGTATTCGGTTCTCCGAGTGGCTTTCACCTTTTAAGCGAAATCTTTTGTTCAACTCGAAAATCTTTTTTTCATTATTTTTTTTTTGCGTCTTTTTGCATAAATGGCAAAAGCAACAAACGGCGAGACGAAGAGCGTCACAGCATCTCATTAGCACTTCACACACACACACATGCACATGAGCTATTCGTATTGGTGTGCCCGTGAAAAATACTGTTAGTTGGGCGCTCTCTTCGCCCCTCTCCCACTTAATTTCCTCTCATTCTTGGCCAATGAAATTAAATGCATTCTCTTGACAACCGTTTAATTGGATAATTATTGTTTTTGACCAACACGCGAGTGTGTGGAGTGTGTGTGTTTGTGTGTATTCTAACTGGGATTTGCTTTGGGCCAAAAGGAAAAATCCCCCTCTCTCTCTCCTGCTACTCGCTGCTCGCTGTTGTTGTTGCGCTGGTCGAAAACCAAAATAAAATACACGTAAAATTCAATTAGCCACAAATTGTTGCACTCTTTTTTTCTGTTTGGGATAATTGGATTTGTGGAATATAGCCAAATATATTGGACAAACGCACACACACAGGAAAAACAATCGACCTCCGTTAATGGCGTAAATGGTATAAGCCAAGTTTTTTTCTCTCATTTTTGTTCGTTGTTGCCACGGCCTAAAACCTGTTCTTCTGCCCAATCATCCAGGCCTAAATCGAGCGAATTTCACGACTTCCCGTGCCATTTTTGGCCTTTTCCATTAGTCGATCTTAACTTTGATTTATTTATTCGCTTGGCCGCTTACTTTTCACAGTCACTGAAGCACTTGCATTACAAGTCGTTTTTTCTGCGCTTTTAACAACTTTTTTCGACCAGACCAAAACCATCCACCAAGCAGTATGACCGCACCGCGAATTGACCGTTAAAATGTCAGGCTCAGAAAAATATACTATGCGCTCGAAAAATACTGTAAAAATACTAAGAGCTAAAGTGTTAGCCGGGACTCGAACCACGACACAGTGGGCTCTGTGGGTAAAAATAAAAATATGTTGATAAGGGTGAGAAACTTGTAAAATTAGATTTAATTGCTTTAAAATATGTTATCTTAAACATTTAGCATTTCAAAATGTCCAAATATCCAAAATGTTCGTTTAAATCATATCGTTAGTTAACATTTAAGAGCTTCTTTGGCTAGCGCCTGTTGCTTCTGGATGCCATCCTTCAATTTCTCCGCATTCCTCTCCAGTTTGGCGTAGCATTCTTTCAACTGATTTCTTTGGTCATCCAGATTCGCCTCGGTGGAAGAAAGTTTTGTGACCTTCCGATCGTATTCGTCAAAGACCTGCCACCAAGTTGGAAGCGATAGATTCTCCGGTTCTGTGAGAAGGGCATGCTCCAAATCGGAAGTAGATCCACTTAAGGGAGGCTGATTGACCTCAAAGGTTTCCAAGTCCTTCAGAATTTCCTCCACACTTGGCGCCGTCGGTGGGGGCTCAACTTTTGGCTTCGATTTTTTAAACATTCTGTTCGTTCGTAAAACTGATATTTAGAAAATTGAGAACGTCAGCACTTGGTTAATAAATGATTTCAAATAACTTTACTTGATTTGTTGTACTTCTATGGTGTTGAGGGTTTTATGATTGTGTACTCCAAGTTTATTTTTTCAGAATTGGATATGAATTTTGGTATGAATTTAGCAATTTTCTGCATTTGTTTACAAAAATACAAAAGTATAATTTTTAAAGTGACCAATAATATCAGGCTCCAAAATAACACATAACTTGAGATTGTCACCCCCGTGCAATAGTATCGTTCACCAGATATTTTTGTAATTGGGCGCTCATTTTTAAAATAGCTGTTTAAAGGCAAATATTTTTGACTTTTTATTGTAAAGAACTACCTATCATAATAAAAAATGCAAGAGCACAGTTCTTATCGGCATCCTTGCGATAGAATATATTTCTATTTCTATTTATCAGACATCGGGAGCTCGGCAAATTCCGTTTTGCAGCCATTTTTTCAGACCGGTTGACACGCAAAAGACTTATAGTTCGGCTTGGGAATGTAACCCGGGTTGCACTGGCAACTATTGGGGGCAGCGCAGAAGCCATTGTTAAGTTTGCAGTTATCATTACAGGTGGGCAGGCACTCCTGGGTGGTGGCATTCAGCGAGTATCCCTGGTTGCAATTGCACTTGTTGGGCGAAATGCAGCTGCCATTGGGACAGTTACTGGGACAATGGGGCACACAGTTTCCGGTCTTATTGTCTAGTTTGTGTCCGTCGGTACAGATACAACGGCCAGGCGATTTACAGATTCCTTTTTCGCAACCTCTGCAGAAAGGCTTGCAACTATAAGAAATGAAAGGATTATTATTATAAAAGAAAATTAAAATATTGTGATATAATTGATTATTTTATAGAAAAAAAATGTTGCGAACCGTTTTGAATTGTGAAATTTAATAATCGACCCACACTTTATGAATGAGATTTCTTTTCCGTTTTGTCTCAATCGTAATCACTAATTTCTTATCAACTTACAAATGAATTAAATAAATGACAGCATTTATCAAACTTATAATAGCACATTTTAATCTTATTTTATTCGTATGTGTTTTTCCTTTGTTATTTTTCACATCCGCTTCAAATCGCTTTGAGTAGAATCAAATAATTTTTTTACGAATTTGTAATTATAATAGTATAATAATTTGTCGCCTAAATTATTTTTTATTGGTGTTAGATCACATTACTTACGAGTTAGATGGAAGATTGTTGAAGTTGACATAGCCTTCTTGGCAGGTACACACATTTGGTTTCGTGCACGTTCCTCTTTCGCAGTCTAGCGAGCATTTTGGAACGCACCTCAGTTGTCTGCCCGGTACTCTTTTGTAGCCCGGGGAACACTCCTTCACTGTTACTTGCTAAAGGCGCCAAAACACAAATTTATTTAAAATTCGGAATATTGATAATCCACATACCTTTCGGGCCACTACGATTCCGCAGAGCAAATACAAAATTACCATTTTAAGTATCCACATGGTCGCTTCAAGAACTGAACTTATTCCGATCCATTTGAAAATAAAACTAAAAAGGCCTCTGCAAAATTATTTATATATCGCTAATGCTCCCATGCTCCTTTACATTCACATATACATATTAACCATACTCAACCAAATGATTACTCTAGAGCAAAATAACATTTTTTTGTATGTCAAAAATCACCGAAATTGTGATATCGTAATATATGGACAGCCTCTTACAAGAAGAGAGAAAGAGAAGCTCGCCACTGAAAAACAATTCCATGTTCCTAAATTTCTTTGAACTTGAATGAATAAAATAAAGAATAGATAATTATACAACTTTTTTGAAATACATACCAGTATAATAAAGCTAAAACTGCAAAATACATTTAAAATAAATTTTTGTCTAAGCCTTACATTTTTTTTTGTGTACTTTGTCTCTATATTAATAAGTTAGACTTATGTACTGAGCAAAATAGAGAAAAATAAGAGCGTAACAAAAATGTGTCATGAAAGGAAGCTAGCTTAGACCAGCCGAAGTTTATAAGCCCTTCTTAAACGTAAAACAGAAAATATCTAGTTCTGTGCGTTACAAACATCTGACCAAAACTAAAGTACCCTGAGCAAGGGAATACTTCGATGTTATTTAATATTTACTTAAAAATTAGCCACAATATTTAATGCAAAACAAACAAATGTTAGTGCATTTATAAGTAGGTTATAAAAAACTAACATCAAATCCCAAGCTCCCCTTTAAAAAGCATATCGGGCTTAATGAAAGTCCCAAGTCGTCGTCAACAAAATTCCCTTTACGGATAAAAGTTTTATCATAAAACAATTCAAGGTCATGGCATTGTTGAGGCGATTATTAAAGTCTACTCTCTAAACCAATCTAGAGTTTAAATAATTTGTTAAGTTATTATAAATAAAACATTGTGATCATTTTAACAAAATATTTGCCAGCGCCTCATGTAGTATTTTTGTTATGGCAGCCCATGAGCAATTAAGTTTGCCCAGATCAGAGTAGTTTTTACAAACATTTATTGTTGCTTACCCGTTCGTTGGCAAGGTAATATCTGTAGCAACAACAATAACAACAGCTAGACAACGAGAAACATCGTAAAAAGATGTATACTATTTCTCTAACTAAGGGCCGGTTTCTCGAGTCCCTGTCAAAGTCCCTGATAGCTGTCCCTCCGAAAAACTTAAAGACCAGATAACTCGACTCCTTTAATTCTATTTCAGCTATTTGAGTATAAGTCAAAGGTAAAGTCTGTTGTGATTTCGTTTCTTTCTCTTTGTTGGCTTTGGGAAATCAGCAGTCATTTTATCGAGGCGAAAACGCTGAACAGGGGTCCGAGTCCTGTCAAAGTTACTCGCTCTCACATTGATGCTCGAGAAATCCAAAATCCCTTAGCAGAGACTTTATCTGCCCTTAGTCGACAAATGCACAGAATATGTACATATATGTACTAGAAGCTGGAGTATGCGCACTGTGAGGATGTTGAACAGTAGGAAAGCGAGTCATCCGATTCTGCTTCATTTTTGAGCTCCATTTCATCCGTGATTTCCAATTGAATATAAGCGTTATTGAGAAATATAAACTGAAATAAGAATAGATTTTAAATAACAAGAATGGAAGTTAGCTTCGGCAGGCCGAAGTTTTTATACGCTTGATGTTAAAAAAAATACTCAATTTTGAATGCTGTTTAAGACATTCGCGAAATAAAGAAAACATAGCTTTAAAAATGAGAGACTACCAGACAGACATGGCTGTATCGACTCGGCTATTGATCCTGATCAAGAATATATACTTTATGGGGTCGGAAACGCTTCCTTCTCCCTGTTACATACTTTTGCACGAATACAATATACCCTTTTACTCTACGAGTAACGGGTATAAAAATCCTACAATAAAGAAATTCCTTTCATTGCTTCACGTCTCTTTGATAATTCGCAAAAATAATTAGTTTTTAAGTGCCTAACTGTAAAAATGATGTTTAAAAAGCCGTTTAAGCATATAAAAACAGGTTTATACAATTACGATCAGCAAAAATAACATTCAAAACCTTATTTTTAAAAAAAGGAAAAATTTCAGGATAAAGGCGTTAAAAAAAGGACAGATCTGTCCTGAAAAAGGACAAAATGGCAGCACTGCTTCTGTATAAATGAACGGATAAACGGACATGGCAAGATCGACTCGGCTGTTAATGCTGATCAAGAATACATATGTATATACTTCATTTGATCGGAAACGTCTTCTTCACTGTAAACTTTTGACTATAATTTTAAAAGCGTCTACAAGAATATAAAATTAAAGGTTACTCACCTTTATAAATACGCTTCCATTTTCATCGAAGCAAACCCCTTTTCCTCGCAATTTGAATGGGGGATGAATTTCAGGATTTCGTAGGGTCATTAAACTCTTGAAGATGTTATTGAAAAACCCTGCTGGTAACAAATTTGTATGTCGATGAAAACAAATTGATTTAAATTTTGGGCACGATTCAATCAATGAAACACAAAAGTTGCTTTCATCTTCCATTGCGCGAAGTTTCGATGTGATTTCCAGAACTTCCAGATTTTTTAATTCCGTCAGCATAAAAAGGGTTTTACCTTCGGCCACTCCCAATCGTAATCGTGTTAACCCTTTTAATTTCGTTATTTGCTCAACTTCTAAAGATGTCAGTTCTGTATGATCCAAAAGCAAACTCTGAAGAGCAGGTAAAAATTTTAGTTCCTTGACAACCAGTCGCATTGTAGGATTGTTTTCCCGGAGCTCCATCACATCTCCGAAATTTACTACGTCAAAAACCTCTGGCATTCGTTCCACAATGCATTCGAGGGACTGCAATTCTTGAAGTTGGCATGTTAACCTTACATGGCGAGATGAAATTGAGAGTGACAGCAGTCTTTGAGGGGATTGCACGATTAAAGCCCTTAACAAACGATCGACAGTTTCGGTTTCAAAATCAAAGTAAATATTCAGTTCTTTCAGCTTTGGCAATTTGGCGATGAGTTCCAAGTTAAAAGGTGTTTCTACTTTATAAAAATCGTCGGGTATCCCTAGTTGCAATCTTTGCAAGGAATTTATCTTTACAAGCTCGACAATCTCTTCGGAAGTAAGGCTTTCTTGCTCAATACTGAGGCTTTGGAGTACTTGTTCTGTTTTAGATGCGAGGGTTTTTAAGAGCGTTCTTAAAGATCCCATCGGATGTTCCACTATAGTTAGAGACTCGAGGTGATTTAACGCGGCCAAATTATGAATATTAATACTACTAGAACCATAGACACCAAATTTAAGGACCTTCAGGCCACGAATTCGTGAGACTTCTAAGAGATCCTTGGAGTCAAGATCTTTAATGTCCAATTCCTGCACATTTTTGATTAACTTTATTAAGTTAATAAAAGATTGATATTTCCCATCATAATGAATCACAAGACGAATCAAATTATTTAAATTGGCAAAAGAAGCGAAATCGTCAACACTAAAAGTAGTATTCATATACAAAATAAGTGTCGCAATGTTATTTGTATGGATCACACGAATTAGGCACTCTTTAGTTTTGATACAATCCACTCTGTTGGCTATCTCTGATATCCCGTTGAGTTGCATTACTTTCATTGCGAGTATTTCCTTCAAATTGCCAAAATCACACACAATGCCATCTAAGGATCGAATGCTAGCAAGAGAACTAGCATGTTCTAGGGTAATTTTCTGAGATCCATCAAATACTAATGCTTTAAGAATCTGTGGTTGCTTGCTTGCTAGGGACTGAAAGATGGCTTGCAATATACATCCGTCAAATCCACATAAAGAGAGTACAGTCAAATTTAAAAGCTGCACAGTTCTAGTGAGGGAATTAGTAATGTTCGAAAGAGCATCTTCCTCTAGTTCTTTGTCAACATCATTTACGTTATCGGTTTCTTTAACCACCAATAGTATCCCAAGTATCTTGTAAAATTTGATGCGCAAGGTGGGGCCATTCTTATATTTTATTTGTAATCGAGAATTCTCCGTCAAGTCGACCAAGTGCTCAATTAAAATGAATTGGCCTGGCTTAGCATAGACCACGATTTCGTTGGGAGCACTCAGATGTGCCAAATTGGCCATGTCAGTGAAACCGGTCCTTATCTCTGATAATGATTTGATTTCCATCACCATCTGCGTTTCTTCTTTAGTGAGCAAAGCTTCGGGAATATCTAAAAACTTGAGGCGCATACTTTTGAGACCTTGAAACAACTTTACCAGTGTTCCTTCTTGATGGTGCCCTATAAGAATTAGTTTTTCAAGATTAGTTAATTTTGCCAATGCAGCATATTCTGATGCATCTGCCTCGGTTTTCATGGCTAACACTAAAGAATTCAGTTGATTACAGTATGGTACTATATCCGCAAACCTTCCATATAATTCGGTGTTGGTGAATGTAAGATATTCTAAATAAGGATTTGATCGGCACAATTGAACCAAATTTTCGGCATTCATTCGAACATTGAGATGAAGATATTTTAATTGTCCCAACTGCGGCACATTTTCGAGGCTATATCCTGTAATCTTAAAGTGTTTAGATCTCAATGAGGTATAAACCCTTTGGAGAAAAACTTACCATGCAAATTAATATCAAGTTGAAATAGAGTTTTCTTGTGACTTATGGCTTTCATCAGGGCCTGAACCCTATCCAAATGCTCAGGGTAGTATTTGTTTGGTCGGTATTTTAATTTAAAATCGTGCAGGACTTTATTCTCCCTTATCGCATTCACATATAAAGTCCAATATATTTCTCTATCTCTTTCGCGAAAGGTTTGCAATAAGTTGTACTTCTCCACTAAATCTATTTCAATGTGGTTAACCTTTTGTAAAAAGACAAACTCGATTTGAAGTTTCTCGTAAAGATAATGGTTCCACTCCTTAAAAGCTTCGACGAATCTCTCGCAACTGATTACGAAATTGATAAGATCCCAATAGTTCACGGGTATACTATTCTGTAAATTATTCTCCACCTCACAATTAGTTTTAATTTGTCGGAATATCCCGTACAAACAGTAGTGGTTCAGGCCTAGTACCGTACACAGAGAGAATTATTTAAGTAATTTGTACTCAAATTGAGTATTTTTGTACTCAAAAATTAAGCATGAACACAAATACTCATTCTGAGTACAAAATACTAACTATCAGTACAAATTTGTCAAATTTTTTGTACTCAAATTGAGTACAAAATACATTTATTAAGTACATTTTTACTCAAAATGAGTACAAACTGTACTCATTTTTGGAAATTACTTGGATAGTATTTTAAAAATGAGTATTGCCATTTCTCAAATTGAGTACTGAAAAATGATTGAATTGAGAAAAAAATTCTCAATCCGGAGAACTTCCTTTCTTACTTACACATTATTTTAAAGGCCATACAGTATATGTTAATTGTTTCATAATTATGTGAATAATAAACTGTTATAAATAAAACAAACTTACTTTTTGTTCGACTTAAGTCGCCGCCTTCTTCGTCACTCGAACCCCAGACCTTTGTGTTCGTTCACGCGCGCACTAACCGGCTGAGCCAAACAAGCATCACATTCAGCAATGTCCGAACCGCGTATAAGATTTAAATTGTAATGCTTGCAATCAATTGGATTTTAAACATTAAATGGAATTGGGCTGATTATACCATAATAAAATAATTAAAAAAAAAAAAAAAAAGCAGTATAACAAAAACAAAAATATTTGTGTTTACCGGAATGGGGATTGAACTCACGACCCGGACGACATTAGCTATGAAATATTTGATGGCAAGAGTCATTTACTCCCTAGGCCAGCCTTTTAGAAGGTTCCTGTGAGTAATGTCATACTCATTATGAGAATATTTGTACTCAAGTTGGAAATTGAAGAACTTGTTTCCTAAAATTAAGATTTTTGTGATCAATTCAAGTTTTTTTTCTTAAAGTGAGTTCAATTTGTACTCAATATAAGTTTTTTCCCAAATTTTGTACTCAAAATCAGTACATCCTGAAAATGAGAATTCAAATACTCAATTTCAGAACGTCAGAATTCTCTCTGTGTAGTTCTGTTCATATTTGCAATTACTTAGTCACAAATTCGCAGCCAATTGAATTTTACTCAATAAAAAACTGCGCAGCTGCATTTTTTTTTATCTCCAGTGATTGCAGTATTTTAATCTTAGTTAGTTTTAAACTTATTTGTTGTTCAAGAAGGGAATTTTTTGAAGGAAAGAGTTATATTTATCAACGCGGTGTTATAATATTTGTTCAGCGAATATCACCTCGACTGTTGTCTCGGATCGCAAGTATGACATACTGCAAAATGAAATTAACTATTATATATATTATATATCAGTAGTGCTCGAAGCTTTAGTTTGGTGTAAGCAGGGAAAAGCTTTTTTACAACTGGTTTATCATATTTTTTCATAAGTTTCTTATTACGAGTGTTTATTTAATTTAAATGTTGTGTTTTTTCTCCGAACTCCAATTATTTTGGAAACGTGTATGTATAAAAGTGGTCCAAACAAAATTGAAAAATCATATCAACTAAAGAATTGCTTACTTTGAGCACTTTGTGCCTTTTATTTTGAATTTTGTTGGAGAGTGTAAGGCGGGACCGGGAGCGCAATAAAGCTTTCTTCGCTGTCGCAAATTCCCCCGTCTCTCGCTCGTAGTTAATATATGTATATATGGACGTTGATGCACTTCTAGAAGTACAAACAAGTGGCCCAACGACACCAAGCCCTATTATCAATTTGGGCAGAAATACGAGTTCGCGAGGAAGAATACATAAAACAACAAGAAAGGAAGCTAGCTTTGGCCAGCCGAAACTTATATACCCTTGCAGATAATTCCTATTAATCACTAATTTTCCGATCGTTCCTATGGCAGCTATATGATATAGTATAGTTCGATATTGATAAAATTAAAATCGAAATTCGAAAACATTTTAAAAGAGCCATATTCCGAGAGTAGAAGAGAATACAATAAAAGTAAACGAAGCAATAATTTATTTCCTATTATATTCCCATTAATTTTCCGATCGTTCCCATGGCAGCTTATGATATAGTCGTCGGATTTTGATAAAATTTTATTCGAAATTCAGAATTAGATAAAAAATGGCATTTCCAAAAATTAAAGAGGTTATACTCACACCATACTTGAAACTTATCAATGTCTGAAACCAGACTATAAAGATAAGATAGGCTTAAGCGATGTAAAACGAAATTAAATAGATGAGTTATTTGAGAATCATTGCGCACACTCCCTTTCGTCGTTGAATTTCCCTGTACTCACAAGTATTCGCAAATTAGTATTAAATTTTCAATCGTCCTAAATCAAGTCTGTACCATTTATGGGGAAAAATGTTGTGTGGCTATTTCCTATACTTTCAAATTTAACTCACTATTCGCGGGTAACTTAGGTGTGCCCAGGCGTTGTTGTGCAGAAAATGAATGCTCACTTTTTCTAGGCGTTTCGGTATTATGGCCGGAACACGAAACCCAAGAACATATAGCAACACAACAAATATAGTCAAAATTCGAAAGAATAGAAGTTATATATAGCCACAATTCGATCTGAAATAAACGGAGAATGGAGAAGTTAAGCAAGGCGAAGAAGGTGGCGCGCGAGGAGAAGCAGCGCGACCAGAAGCTGGAGGAGTTGGTAATATCATCTGGAGAACCCATCCCCATAGCAGGGACTTTCGGAAACCGAACCCATGGAAACGGAAATAAATAGAGCACGGAGTTGTAACCCCATTATGATATCTATTTTAGGTGATGAAATCCCTGGAGGAGTGCCCCTCGACCGAGGAAAAGGTGAAGCTCCTATTGCAGCGCCATGTGGACAGCGAGAAGAATGTTAGCCGGCTGACGGCGGAGCTGCGCGTCCTGCAGCGCCACATGGAATCGCAGCAGCGGGAGAAGGAGCAAGTGCAGCGGGATCTCAACAAGAGCGTCCTCATGCGGGACAAACTGCAGGAGGTGTGCCGCGAACAGCAGCGCATCATTAAGTCGGTAAAGAACGAGAGCCTGCTGCAGATCAAGGTCGAGGAGGAGCGACGCAAGGAGAGCCAAAGCAAGTTCCAGAACTCCCTGAACGACGTCCAGAAATCCCTGGCCAAGAACAACGAGGAGAACATCAAGCTGCGCGATTACAACATCGAGATGACCAAGAAGTAAGCATCGCCCGTCTTCACGAGAGGGAATCCGATTTCTAAATATAGAAACTACTGCACGCCACGCACGTTGCTCTGTGTTCTCCCATCTTTTTTCCGACTTTTCCGATTTTCCCCTAACCATCTGGTCTCCCGTTTTAGGTTAAAACTACTGGCCGAGCAGTACCAAACGCGGGAGCAGCACCTGGAGAAACTCAATGAGCAGGTCCGGCTGGAGGCTCAGCTCCATCAGGCCAAGCTGCAGAAATGCCAGGTGGAGGCGGCCATGGAGAAGGAGATAATGGGCAAGTAAGTAAGAATGCCGGGTCATCTCTGAAACTCGAGATAGACGCACCTTAGTTGGGCACACATCGGAGAACGAGTTTTCATTCAAGAAACTCGCTGAGATTACTGGTTTCGATTGGGGTTGGCTAACTAATCGGTATGGGTTACTAAACTTATAAAATGTAGGGTTTCTTTGTAAATGTTTACAAACCTCTTATATTGGTTTAATCTTTAAAAGATAAATAGTTTTTATAATTCTTTTTTACTATTTTACGAACTGTTTATGTATTCTCATTTATGGTAAACGATTCTCAAAACATGTTGTATTTGTTTATTAGTTTTTAATATATTTATTAATTATCGGTGATTACTGGATTTTGAATTTTAATTCTTGTGCTTCAAACAAACCTTAAACAGTGGTTTAAACTTTAAAGTATAAAAGTGTTTAAGTACATTGTTTTCTTTTATTTTTAATCTTTCGTAGTGCTGGAAGTACAACAGTTATTGTGACAGTTTTTGATTTTTATTATTATTTTCTAAGTTAGTTAATACTCTTCCCATATAACTACTACCTTACTTACAAATATCGCTACTTTATTTACTACTAAGCCTCATGAAAACCTTCTAATATCCTTACCTTCTTTCAGGGAAAACAAAATTGGCCTGGAGAAACTGCTGCAAGCGCAGCGTGCCATCAAGGATCTCACCGAAAGGGAACACCAACTCAAGGAGCAGCTGAATATATACACGGCCAAGTACGATGACTTCCAGCAGTCGCTGCAAAAGTCCAACGAGGTGTTCGGCAGCTACAAGGTGGAGCTGGAGAAGATGTCCAAGCACACGAAGAAGATCGAAAAGGAGGCGCTGGGCTGGCGCCAGAAGTACGAGAAGGCCAACGCCATGGTGATCGACTTGGCCACCGAGAAGAACCTCCAGACGCAGCACTCGGATCGCCTGCAAAAGCAGGTACAGCAACTGCAGAAGCTGCTGCGTGCCCTCCAACTGGAGCGGACCACGTTGCACAAGTGCCTGCGGGACAACGAAATCGAAATTCCCGCCTTGCCACAGTTGCCGCCCGAACCGGAGCCAGTGAATGTGAAGCCCGTGAGCGCGGATAATGTTAAAATGGAGATGATGACTCGCAACTGTGCGGAACTGAAGCAAACGCTGGCCAATCTGCAGAATCAAATGAAGTTGCTAACGGCCAGCGAATCGAAGACGGCCATCGAGGAGAAGAACAAGGCCGCCGAGGAGCAGAGGCAGGCGAACAATGCCAAGAAGAATATTCGCAAGAAGGAGAAGAAGTCCAAGGCGAAGGCGGCCGCAGCAGCGGCGGCAGCTGCTGCCGCATCCCCATCGAGTGAGGAGCTCAATGGCGTTCAGGAGCTGGCCGACACGGAATCCAACGTGGAGCTGCAGGCAGCGGGGGATGCCTCGATAACGAATGCCAAGGAAGCCCAGGAGCAGGCCGTTCAGACTACTGCTACCATCGTAACAGAGTCTCAGGAGAACGTGGGTGATGGCGACGCCGCCGCGAAGTCGCCCGTCAATCTATCCGAAGTGCCTGCCCTAATCGATGCCAATGCAGACTAAATTGTCGACTGCCCGCCTGAGTAATCTTCATCCAAATCACGGACGGCCACACGGAGGCCTCCTTCCTTCAAAGCATTTCGTGTCATCTTGTCTCAACTTCAAAAATGTCATCAATTACAAATTTTGTACTAGTTATTTATTGTACTTTGTATATTGTATTTATTTAAAGGAATGTCAACGGTGATCGTTCGTATTGCTGTTCAGCAACAAATTGAGTAAAACGTGTTTCCTGCAAACAAACCATAGTGTTTATATAAAGATCATAAAGGTTGTGGTCTGAAATGTTAGGAATTTAATACAAAATTAAAGCGCTAGCTTAGAAAAAATTATATAAAAATATATTTAGCTTTGTTTTTGAAATTCCATGAACATCGCTTGTTAAAGATGCCACAAATACGAAGTAGAATGGGGACAGGCCAACGGAGCGCACAAGCTCGATGGCCATGGATTGCTTTCGTCATTGTTGGCGGCGCCACAGAGTCTAGTGTTGCATGCAACACTTGCAATGCCAACAGGCGGATAAGTGGGTGGTCGTGGGCGGTTTCTGTGGTGATAAGGGGTGGTGAGTGCCTGTGGTTCGTGGCCAGGGTCATTATAATTGCGCCTTAATTATTTTCCACACGCAGCTGTCATTTTTGCCGGGCCCCAGATTTCCGACATAAAATATTCAAGACGCATGCAACGTGGCGTATGCGTAACGCCAACTGTTGGCAGCGGTCACTCAGGATGGCGGATGAGGGCGAGGGTGTTGAAGTAAAGCCAGTTAAGCCACTAAAATAATTACACAAATTAATTTAAATTGCATAAAGCGACGCATATGAAAGAAGGGGTAATTACGGGGGGGTTTTCAAGGACTGTACGGTTTTTTACCCCTTTCCAAGGGTTGTTAAATTCTTATTGTCACGGCCAAAGTAATTATAAATTTAATTAAAAATGTAAAAAATGGTTAAATGTATTAAGAGTACTATTTCAAAGCCCGTTCCGCCTGACTTCCCCATTAGGCGGTATTCAAATTGTCTTCGCTATAGTTCCAAAGTGTCATACTTGTGCATATTTCACACCCTCGCACTCACAAAAATGTGTGCACATTTCGCAGGCAATGAGCTTTTGAACATTTAATGAGTTAATACGCTAAATTTGAAAGCCGCGCAAGCGTGTGCCAAGTGCTCCAAACACTTGTCCCCATCCTCGAGTTGCCCATTTTCCAGCTTGAAAAATGAGAATGGGGAAAGCAAGCAGCTAAATCCCACACTGAAAAATATGTTCGAAATATAATCTTTTATAGTCGAAAATGTTCCGAACTTTAAATTTTGAAAAATAAAATATTTTTTAAGAATTAATAAATGCAAAAGGTAAAACGGTTCGAATAAAATATCTTGCAGTAACATTGTTATGTATACCTATTATGTATTTAAGTTAATAATAAGTTAAAATTGATATTAACTTTGATCAAAATCAGTTATTATACCCTTGCAGAGGGTATTATGATTTCAGTCAGAAGTTTGCAACGCAGTGAAGGAGACGTTTCAGACCCCATAAAGTATATAAATTCTTGATCAGCATGACTACACGAGTCGATCTAGCCATGTCCGTCTGTCCGTCCGTTTCTACGCAAACTAGTCTCTCAGTTTTGAAGCTATCGGGATAAAACTTTCCCAAAAGTCTTATATCTATTGCAGGTAGTATATAAGTCGGAACGAGCCGGATCGGACAACTATATCATATAGCTCCCAAAGGAATAATCGGGAAAAAAATGTAAAAAAATTATATCTTGGGTGTTTTTGAACCTAGAACCCCTACTTTTGGAATTGACATTTTTTATCTAATTCTGAATTTCGAATAAAATTTTTTCAAAATCGGACGATTATATCATATAGCTGCCATAGGGACGATCGGAAAATTAGTGATTAATAGGAATGATCTGCAAGGGTATATAAGCTTCGGCTGGCCGAAGCTAGCTTCCTTTCTTGTTTACCTTCATTTACAATTTTACATAATTAATTGAACTAGGAAAAAATTTTAAAATTTTTTAAATTTTTCAGTGCACTTTCACACGCACATGCAAAACACTAAGCACTTGTCATTTGGCTGTAAAGCCCTCCACGTCCGTTCGTCGGCGAAAAAAACAGTGCAAATGTCCAACACACGAGCATATGTACACACATCTAGGCGAAGAAGGCGACAGCCTCGCTGGGGAGGCGTAACTTTCTGGGAGGGATTGGGTGGCTGTCGTGGCGTCGTGTTCATCCTAAACTCATGGGTGTCATTTCTCAGGACCAGGACCCTCTCGGTCTGCAGGCTAACAGCGGCGTAACAGAAGACCCTCATTTGGGACTAGGACCGCCAGGAAAGTGGAAGGCAGAGGCTGCCAGGCTGCCAGGCTGCCAGACTGCCTGACTCGCGGTGTTCAAGTTAAAGGACAAAGTCGGCGACGATGGTGTGGCAATATTTTTTGGCAGCCAATTGTGCGGGCTGAGCAAGATGAATGAGGAATATGAGCCTTGGCTGCACAGTGGGGTCGATTTTTATAATTCATTTAAAGATCATAAAGATTTTATTTTTTGTAAGGCTTAAAAATTAAAAAAAAATAAGAAAATAATAACGGAAAATAAAAAATTATAGTTCACCTTAAAATAAAAAAGCACGACAAAACAACAATTACGTAACAATCATTCGTCTCTTTTCACATATAAAAATGGATCTTAAAATTTGTAAATACCTCTTAATAAAAATAATAAGACATTTGTTAATAATTATATTTTTTTATGAATTTAAAAGTTAGTTTTAAGATTTCTTTGAATTTAAATTTTGTCGCCAAAAATGTATGCCATATTTTTAGCATTACGCATACGCCGCGTAGCCTCGACAATATTTTGGTTTACCTTTTTAATTTCTTAAATATTATTTATTAGAATTCCACTGTAACCACCGAGGGCTATGCTATATGCTATATATCCCACCCGCACACCCAAGTGAGTGCGCACCCACTCTCCGGCGAACTCTCTCTAACACTCTCTCTTTTTCTCTCCGTGTCCGTCCGTCCGTCTGTCCGTTTGTCCGTCTCCGGCGGAGTGGCTCCGGATATTTCGGCAACAGAAGCCTGGCTGTGCGAATAGCCGGAGATTTTCCCTTCGCTCGCTCGGGAAAACTGAACTGAAACCCGAAAACGAAGCGTCGCTGCCTGCTGCTGCTGGCAAACATTTTCCATTTCCATTCTCGCAGTCCTGTAATCAGTTGTGTATAGGACACTCGCGTGCGCGCGTCGAACGGTTTCTGTTTCTGGCTTTGTATTCGGATGAAAAGTGTGTGTGGAAAAGTGTGTGAAAAGTCTGACGGCGAAACGGTAAACGGGGAAAACGCTGCGCGGTTTTTCCAGCTCTCGAGTATTTTTTTAGTCTAGCTTTTGAATTCGATTGTTGCTGCTGCAGCTGCTAAAAATAATATTTTAAAATTTTAAACGCTTAAAATATCGTAAACAATTTCGAAAACTAACAAGAGTCAAGGGAAAATTTCCAGCTAAAGCTAAAGCTACAGCTGCTGCCTCTGCCAGCGTCGCTGCCGCTGTCGCTGTTTGAGATAAAGGATATGCCCGGATCTAAAAGATACAGTTTTTCTTCTTGTTTCTTTTTCCGCTGCTACTGCTGCTGCTTGGGATTTTCCCTACAGCAACAACAATCGTTGAGACAGGACCTTTAGTATTATTTGCTATATATTTGCTCTATGGCTAAAATGTAATATCATGAAAAAAGTGAGCGGGAAAGTATGAATATAAAAAAATAACTGAATAAGCCGAAATCATTAACAAATTAAAACGAGACACGCAAAGAGGGCAGGAAAATATACCTACCCATAGTAAATATCGAAAGGAGTCAAGTGTTTTTTTGGAGGAGCTGTTTGCTGGCATGCTTTGAGGTTAATACCACCCACCCATCAACCAACCATCACCTCCTCCTTCTCCGCCTCCTCCTCCTCCTCTTCATCTCCGTTTTGGCCAATTTCTCCGTCTGCTTTCGCCGCTTTCTTTCTGCCGTCACCATCAGAAGGCATCGAAGGTAAATATATGTGTGTACTTATGTGTGTATATAAGCCAATGGGCTAACAAACTAACCTACAAAGTAAACAAAAGCGTTACGCTACAAATGCAAATTTTTCGCTCACACTCACACACACATGCTCAAGAACTATAAACAACAACTCATTTAACTGACGCCATGCCCCCATAAAAAACAAAAAAAAAACAAAAACAAACAAAAAACAACAAAGCTCAAGACTGGAAATGGAAAAAAGAAAAGGTGGAAATGGCACACAACAAAGCAAAACGCACGCTTCTAAAGCTATTTGTATAAAATTTTAATCGCATGCGATTTATTTGACTAGGCGCCAAAGTCGCACACATCAACGCTCCCATACACACGCAACACGCGGGGAAAATCCACATTTACACCTGGAAAATGCGAAAAAAAATAGCTAGTCTTAAGAATTTCTATTTTTTTGGCAAATTATGCAAAATATTTATGAGCTCTTCCAGGTTTTCTATTAAATAATTGAGGAAAGTAATTAAGAAAGTTAAACACAACTTTTCAAAGGAAATTTTTGCAAATTTTCTATTTTGAGTTTTCAATTTACTATTTAAATTGTTTCTTTCATATTTATTTAAACAAATACGAGATTGTTTTTAGACAAGACCACCTGGCGCAACTTGTTTACTATTCAAGGCATTATGAAAAATATTCAAATTTGATCATATCTATACCTTTGGACCAAGTGTCGACAGTTTGTTTATAATTTGCAATAATTAGTGAAAGTATGCATATGTATGTTCTATTTTGAATTTGGGATTGAATCAAATTGTATATTTCTATATTAATCTTTAAAAAAAGAAACCAAAGAGAATTATAATCAAATTGTGTAATAGAGAAAATGATATAAATATTACAGTATAAATAACTAAAAATCAAACAATTTAATAATATACAATTTAAATTAACTTTATTAATACTGAAGAACAATACATTTTCCATCTTAATACTATTATAATCCGTTTTTAATTTAAAATGTATTTGTAATGAAATTTTATTTTAAAAGCCTAAAAATTAATTTACTAAATTCTTACACTTATAAAATGCAAACATTTCATGGGAAATGTATAAATACAGATTTAATATAAATTTTAAAAATGTAATAATGATTTCAAACTTTAAAATTTAATATTAACCCTAATTGACGCCAAAACTTGTTATTTAAATTTCCCATTATTCAGATCAAATTTCCGTGCCATTTAATCCCCGACAAGCAGTTAAGGGGAAACAAACAAACAAAAGTTGTGTGCAACAATTGATAAGCACTAAAAGGACTATCGTGCAGTTCGGCCATAAACCATCAACCAAATGCCAATTCCATTTAGATGCACAAGCCGATTATAAAAGTCAACTTATGTTGGAATAGTTTTTGCACTCATTCGACATTGATATATCGTGATTGATTAAAGTTGAATCCGTTGGACCTTGAATTTACGAGATAAAAAAAAAAAGTAGTATGTTCTTAAATCGAGAATGCAAATTTTTTATCTAAGATCCTGACTCTTCAGCGGATCTTCTATGAAAAATAGATATGATGGTATATGTCATCAAACTAAACAATTTTAATAATTATTTAGGATAGTTATGGCTAAAGCACCTTTTTAAGATAGATTAAAAATAAATTGGGATTTCAGTCCAATCTAGATTTATCATATTGATATTATATGCTTCTTAATAGCACTAGTTTCTCAAGACATTTAGCTACCATCTATTTATATAATCCTTGTCGCTATTTGGCCAACTATTTTAAGTGCTTCTAGCCAACAAGAGCCTGCATCTGCACAATGAAATGAACTTGGTAGCGGGAAGCTGGATGAAAAAAACACTTAACGCGCAACTAAGCGACAATTGTTGTTTTGTGTGGCGTTTAAAAATAGAATCAAGGTGCGCTCTAGTTTCATTCACCCATACAAATATACATCCCCCCTGAACTCACACACATATAACTAAGAGCCTACATAAAAGTGGCTGCTGTTGTTTTGCAAGTGGGCGAATAAGAGAAAAAGGAGGCGGGGCGGGCCCAGAAATGTATGCTACACAAAACTGCAAATAGAAAAGTTATAAATAAAATTCACACGAACCAACATTGAAAAAATAAGCTCGGAAACTATTAAAAATAAAAAGTCCAAGGGTGATGATGGTTGAAATAAATGGTAATGTTTATTTAAATCACTGATCTGATTTATTAAATAAATAGTCATGACAGACGATATTGGAATATGATGAATGGTGGATTTATTAGAATGAAGTGCAAATACAAATCTATCTGAACAAACAATATTTTTAATGTTTAAAATTTGTTATTTATGGGTACAGTAAAACCTTCCAAAATACTTTGTTACACTGCATACTTTTAGGTACCAGTTTAAGTGATTTGACTTAGTGATTTCTGTTGTTTCTTTCCACTAGCTCTTTCTCTATCTAAAAAAAATGTAAACCATTTTCTTTTCTTATATAAGAATATCTGGTCACTATTATTTACCGGTAAAAGGTCAACCCACCTTAGCCTTGGTGAAAAGGAGAACTCTAACGCAAACCTTAAGACACGCGACTAATACAAAATGCGAAGAGCAGCTGTGAGCTGCAAAATGATTCAACGCTTTTCGGCTATAAACTGCCTAATCACTTTTGGTGTCAGGTGCGTGGGCCATTCAATGACACTGGTAATTACTATTACTGCCCCAATCGAATGATATTGTCTTGGTCAAAGTGAGTAATGAGTAAAGGGCGTGACTATCGCCAAACGTTCTGTCTTCGTTGAATAATTAAGGTTGGTCAAATGAGCTGGCTATCGGTTAAGTAACTTTCAGTTTCAAACTACTTAAGTCAGTTTCGATAATATAGGTCATCGTTATTTAATCCAAAACATTGTAGATACGGTTAATATAATTTAAAAGTATGAATGGCTTTTAAAGGACTTTCCTATATGAAATGTATTGTTGCCTACTTTAAAACACTTTTATAAATGATTTAATTAATAATATTTAAGCTTAAATAATTATAAAATCAAAGCTGAAAAAATAAAAGAGCAATAAAATCAATACTTTTTAAGATCTTCTCCCTGCAGTAATATTCGGAACCATTTAAATGGCTTTAAACATATTTCTGTAACCATTTTGTCCCAGCAAAGGCAACCGCAAGCCATTCCCAGCATGAACATCAATTTGCCAGCATTTGGCGACCATTAATGGTCAACTTATCGTGGAAAAAATACTGCTCCTTTTCCCATGGTTAAAGCCATAAAACATGTGTGTGTGCCCACACACATAGAAAAAACGAAACGTTTAACTTTCAAACAGCAACAAACTGGAAATTTATATAGCCAACCGCCATATGTGTCTATAAAACTTACACATCCTCATCCATCTCATATATAAGAACATTCATTTTGCGTAGGTTTTTCTTTTTTTTTTTCATCTCCCTTATATTTTTATCGCCAGCTGATAAGAGCAAAGTTTGTCCGAAAGTTAGCGCCTGCAGCCGTAACACGCATACGCCATGTGTTACAAACATCCGAAGAAAAGGAAAAACGAGAAGAATGAATGAAACGACCGAAATGAAAGTACCCACAATTTCAGAAAAGTTAAATGTCTTTGCTGCCGAGGATTTTGGTAACATTTTTTAATTGCCCCATGGGGGGATGGTTGGAAATCCACATTTACAAGCGAACATATGTTGGCAACATGCAATTAACAAGCCAAGTCCAAGCGTTTGGATGGGAACAAAAAAATTTGAAAAGTGGAAAAAGCCGACTGTAAAGTACCCGGCGCTAAATTTAGTATAGTGAAAGAATATTCTGAAAATCGTAAAACCTTTTATTTAAACCCTTTTTTATTACCTTTTTAATGACCACTTTGGCTCCATAATAAATCTATTTTATTGGCGTATAAATATTTTATTCTTAAAAACTTTTAACATTGAAATCACCTATAAAGATGTTAGCAATAAAATTAAAAATGTCGAAGTTCTGATAATAAAAAGTTATTGCAAAATTTTAGAAACCTTATAAATTGATTTAAAAACTCACATTAATTTCTGTGGATTTTATAGATCATTTGGGTTATCATTCTTATATTTCCAAAAAGTATGGAATAAAAATAAAAACGTCGGCTTTTATTGGTACAAAATAAATTATTGCATACTTTTAGACACCTTAACAACAGACTTTCCCCAATGAATACCCTAGTTTTCCTATACGAAATAAAAAACCCAGTTGAAAATGTGGCAACATCTATGTTCAGCCACCCACGCAGAGCACTTACAAGCATTAATTACTATGTCGGGCCTGCCAAGTCAGCAACGAGCCACCGAAAAGTTGAAGGACCAACAGCAAAAAAATATTGCATACTTTTCGGAATTTTTCCCCCCAATTTGGGCAATTTCCCCGCTCTCTCAATTTTCTGACAAGTTGTATGAGTTGCGAGAGTTGGATGTTTCTTTTTATTGCCATTGCCATAGCTTTTGTTGCTATTGTGCGGCCCATTGTTTTTGTTTTTCGGCTAAATTTTTTATTATTTGGTCTGTTTATTGTTCTTGTAGATTTTCATGTTCATTGTGAACATAAAAGTAAGCCAAGCCAAAACAAATGTTGAGCAAAACCGAAAAAAGTTAGTTTTGTAGTTGATTTTTCGCAGAACAGAATTAAGTTGGGAAAAACAAATTCAGAAATATGTAATTGGTTTTTGAGTGTGGGAAAACATTTCCAAATAGTTAGAAAGACGTAAAATGAGCATTTGTTGAGGATACAAGAAATTGTAGAAAATATTTAAACATTATTATCTAATTCGGCTTAATAGAGCCAAAATAAAATGTCATAGCAAATCTGACAGAAATGACATAAGCAGACAAATTATATCAACTGACAAGCAATTATATCTTCTTAGCCAATTTAACTTGTTTCGATTTAGATTGCTTGTTTATTTTTTTCCTTTCCTTGGCGGAAATAAATTAAGTCAGCTCATAAATTAAATCAATTCAAGCAAAAAAATTGTTGGCCAGTCAAGTTTTGTGGCTCATACACCCACATTTCTGGGCATATTTATAGCCTGGCCAAAGACGAGCTAAGCTTTTGCCTTTTTGGCCAAGAAAAGGGCACCGATTGAATCGGAATGATTGTCTGAAAGTTGGCGCATATCGCCGAATCGGAAGTTCCGGGGGCCATCAAGACTAGCGGGTGGGAATATCCATGGATATATAGTATGGATATCCATGGATTTTGGGTTATAAGTAGGGGGTGGCCATTGTAACGACTTATTGTTCAGAATTTCGCACTGTGAACTACCAACTCCCACTCCTTTTTTTAGCCTAACCCAATGGAAAACACTCCACCCATTTGAAGTCGTTGCAACTATTTTGGCAGTTTCCTTGCAACGCTTTTTGTTGGCCTGGCCAACAATGAAGTCAGTTTCTTGTTGGCCATTGCCAAAAATAACTGCATTTTCTGGACGAGGGAGTTACTAAAACTTTCTCCATGGCCCCGGAAATGCAGTGTGGAAACTTTTGCATTGCTCCCCCTTGGTCTTTTTGCATGGAAATTTTCTCCTTTTTTTGCCATAGATTGCATTTTTAGTAAGTCCTAACGGCTGCCAAATTAATGAAAACTGATTGCGCCATAGATGGCCAGTAACTAGCTTCCGCCATCACAATTTTCCTTCATCCTTTCCCTTGGAAAATGCCAGGAATCACATGAGTGTATACTGTACAAATTACATACATGTATCTTGAGCTGATTGCCTTCTAATGCTTGAATGAATCCAAGTGGCCCTATACCACTCGAAATGTATACAGTTCATGGTTAAGTTTATCATTCCGGCCGACTTTAAGTGCAGGAATTGCTCATCTGTGATTGCTACTTCATTTTAGAATGAGGCCACTTCA
Organism: Drosophila prostipennis; assembly: GCA_037075205.1. Lineage (NCBI taxonomy): Eukaryota > Metazoa > Arthropoda > Insecta > Diptera > Drosophilidae > Drosophila > Drosophila prostipennis. Next base: position 10,180 of record JBAMCJ010005110.1, on the reverse strand, counting down.
GCTGCAATTTTGATGCAGATACTTTTTGAAGGGCTCTTTGGGTTGTTACCCAAAAATAATGCAGAAAAATAGGTTTCAAGGATAGCAAAACATTGTTGTAGCTAAGCAAATTAACACATTGGAACGAGCAAGGAATGTTTGCAATAAAATGTTTACTTTAAAACACACTGCTAAAAATAACGCATATTAAATTAAAATATTTTTATAAGTAGTTCATTTTATTTACTTGAAGGATTATTAAATGTGTTACTCATATAGAAATCCAAGTTGGAAAACGAATTAAACAAAATCGAAAATTCTTTCTAATAGAATAAAAGATTAAAATTCTAATAATTGCATGAAAATATTTCCTGGCAAATATTTAAAGTAATTTATTTCCTATATTAGCATATCGAAATAAATTATTTTAACTCTTTAAATATAAATTTAAAGGACTTTGAAATAGTAACATCTATCATGTTATTAAACCTTTAAAGATATACATTTAAATGGTTAATTTCGCAATCATTAACTATTTTTAGACCGTGTTATTATACGTAACTTCTGTGACCCTTGTAAAAACTAAAGAAATTCACCCAAGTTCAGGTGGTTTATATATTCCTAACGATATCCAGGTGCCAGAAATTACAGCTCGCGTGTCGGAAGTGCGATTAGAGCATCAGGAGCGACTAATAATGTCCTGGGGCTCGATTCGCTCCTTTGTTGATTTAAGATAGCCGAAAATGTTTTGCCGAAATTGCTTTTGCCCTCTTGTGTTTAACTAAAAAATTATTGCAAACTGAGAGCCAAAACGCCATATGCTGCACGCTGCTTTTCAAGGCTCCTGGGAGTCGTTTGTTATTGTTGCCTCGAGGATTCAGTTGGCTTATCTGGGAGCAGGATAAAGAGGAGGAGGAGAAAAGGGAGAAGTTCGTGGTTGCCAGCTGGAAAATACCCTCTTAAATTATCGCACTCGTTTCCATTAACAACCGAAAACTAACTGCCAAGAGAAGGGGTGGATTTTCATCAACACTTTTAGCTTTTTAGCTGATTTCCCCAAGCTCCGCTACTTGCGAAAACTCAAAGCGAATGTCAAATGAGTGAATTAAAACAAAGTTTATGCAGTGCCAAGCTAATAAAGCCCCGAACGCACTTTGTTGCATCTTTATAAAGAATAATGACTTCCTTTCGACTATCTCATAACTCTCCGATAGGCCATTTGTATCTACATTGGACCAGGGCCAACTTCCCTTCAAATCTCACATCGCTTGGCAATTGGCAGAATGTATTTTGGCACAATTACCAACTTTAATTATGCGTCATGCTGTCAGATCTCTACAGATATTGTATACCACATGTCGGGGTTAAATATTGAGGGGGAGATGTGATATAAATTATTTGAGGGTCGTACGAAGGCACTGTAGTTTCTATATCTCAATGGAAAAGGTGTCTAAAAGTAGGCTACATTTTGTTTATAAACCATGAAATTCAAAGCTTCATTTTTTCGATGCATACTTTTAGACACCTTTAAAACTGACATAAATAAAAGCAGTTTTCAAGACTATTTATCATTTAATTTAATAAATAAATTTTCTATTTTCTAATCCTTTTTCCTATTAATTAATATAAAACATTAAGACCAGCCATTATAAATCCATTTTCTAAACATGAAAATTAATTGAACATTTTAGATCAAATCTCAGCATCCATTTATTTTGGTAAAAGACATTTGTGTCACCATTCATCAACGTGTTTATGTGAAAACTGTTTATATGATTAACCAGAGCATTAGGCTGGTCTAAAAACCATATATCGATTTGCATGTCAGCAACTTAGGAGTCTTGTTTAAGTGCTGTCATGATTAATAGTTGAACGTTTGGAAAACAATCAGTCCATTATCTCGAATCCCCAGCAGACTCATGTCAACATCAAAGTGCACACACACACAATATCTCGTCTAATCTGTGGCCAATGCATTTCCATTTCGACACTTTGGATCGGTGCCTGCCTGTTCATTATTTGCCCATTTAACATTAGTGGCCTGATTTTGGCCAGAAGCCGGGGATTGAAAAGTGTTGAAAGCCCTACATCAACTGTCGTCATCGCTCGCCTTGGTGGAAAGCCAGGAAAAATCCACGAAAAAATGGCATATAATTGGCGTTGATTTATTGTCTTTGGTAGGCGCAACGAGATTCGCCCACGAACCTAACCTTATGGGCGAATGCCAACAAAAGCTTTGGCAAAAAAATTCAATTGTAGCGCGGCAATTGGCCCCGGCCCCCAAAAAAAGATGTGATATACAAACCCAGATAATAATGCTCTCGAAATTTTAGTGCCTCAGTGGTTTTTGCGGTTGCGTGTCGGATCAGTTCGGTTCGGTTCTGGAAGTCCCTATTTAGATATCTCCGGGCTCGATTCGCTGCCTTTCGAGCTTGGCACTCCTCTCATTGTGCCAGTCTGTCTAAGTTGTCCATGAAAGTGGCATGAAAACAGTAGGAAATGACAATGGAACCGACTAGGAGACATGAAATATGCACAGTGTCATTAGATTGGAAAGGTTTGGGACTAGGAATGAAATGTAGTAATTAAATTATGGAATATTACATATTTCTGTATTTTTATTTAAATTACTTAGAAAATTAATATTTAATATTATTAATTTTTCATTCAGACACATTTTATTTGAAAATTTAAATAATTATTTAGTGTGCTAGAATCACCTTTAATAAAATAATCAAAAAATATAATTTTATAATTAAATAGTTGAAATACAAATTATAAATGATTAACATTTTATTTAAGACGACTATTTCTTTGCTGATTTTGGCAAATATGAATTTATTTCTATCATAGACACATTTTAAATTGCCTTACTATTTATTGAGTATAATTTTTCTGTTAAATAAAACATTGGTTGTATTTGCAAATCATTAAGAACGGCTCTGCAGCTGCATAAATTCATTTTATATATAAATACTCGTTTGCAGTGCTTCTCCCCCACCGGCAATGTCAAATATTATTTTGTATAAATACGCAAACCACTGTTGACAATTTCAGTTTGGCAGAAAGAGTGGGAGGCCGCCTGGCGTGCGTTCTTGTTTAGTTTTAGTTTTTAGCTTTATTTTTCATCATTCGAGTGGCATTGCATGACTGCATGCAAGTTGGTTCTGGCCTGGCCAAGCCTTGTCCTTGCCTCGAATGCTGCCTGCTGCTGCTGTTGTCGTTGCCATTTATAAGTTTAAGTCCTGACATGCCACCAGAGAAGGACCCACAAAGCCCCCCAAAAGTCCCTCGGAATCCCCGGTAACTTGGCAGCAACAAGAACAACCACAACGCACACAACACAATTAGACAAATGAATAAACATAGCGTTCTTGGCAAGAAAATTTGCATATCCCTTTGCCATCCAGCTTAAGTGCATTTCAGTGTGGGTTTCGTCGAAATATTTCGCTTTGAAATCAGCAATTGGCTAATAAGGATTTTCGCATTATAACGTTTACACTCTGACCTGGTTTAATATTTAATTAGCTTCGCCCTGGCAATGAATGGATTCGATTCGCAGTCGGTTGCCCGGTTATTCGAGGGTGTTCGTGCGCTCTTTGCCGGAAGCACATGTCGTATACGTGATATTTGACAAACATTTTACATGCACAGGCACACACAATCGCCCAGGCACCCACACACAGGCCCAAAAACTGCATTTGAAAGTTCAATGTGTGTGTATGGGCTGGGAGTGTTGAAAAGGAATGTTACAGAGGGAGAAAGAAAGTATACTTTCAATTTGTAAAAATGTCTTTATTAAACCTAAGTAAGAAATAAAATAATATTTTTGATAATAAAATATTTAAATTAAATCTTAAATAGAAAGGGATTAAATAACTGCACTTAGGTTAAGGCTTTTAATATTTTGTCGAAATGTTCTTTCTTCTTCATTCTTTCTTAAAATTGAAATATTTTTAAGTATAACAGTACTTACATATTTTGTATGTTTATAAGAATTTTAGAAGAATAACTTTTAACTTTTTATTTACTTTACTTTTTTTTTTGTGACTTTTTATTTCAGTTAGGTAAGTAATTGATTTTTTTAAAATTAAATCAAATTATTTAGAAACATTTTCTTTTAGTGCATTAGAGGAAATTCTGACCATGCTAAAGGCGTGACTCCAACATGGTTTCAAATGGTGTAAAATGCAGGCAGTTGCACGCTTTTGCACTCCCCCACTTCTTCCCCCATTTTCTTGTCATTTTCCCGCACTTTTCCTATCGACTGGGCCACAGAGATTTGTGCAAAATAGAGTCATGAAATTAGTTGGCTGCAGCTCGAGCAGCTAAGTATGACATTGTAGTCGGTTTTATGGCTCTCTTCGCTTTTAATGCTATTTATGCTAATGGCAAAGAACATTTAGCAGTTGCTTGTGGCTTAAAGAGTTCGCTTGCCTGGGTTAAAGTTATTGATTCCACTTCGACTTCGGCTCGAGGAGAAGACATAAATATTTAAGACTTACTTTGGCGATTTATAAATTATTTATGCATTCAGCAAGAAAGTGCGGAAGAGCCCGAAAACCGTAAAGCTACTGGGAAATTAAGTTTTTCGTCGACAAATTTTTTGGCAAACTTATTTTGTGGTATTCTGATTTTTGCAAGTGGTGGAAAAAGTTAAAATTAGTCAAGGGAGAAATACAAAAAATTAGTAAATTAAATGTTTTTTTGATTTTAATAAAAATGTTATGAGAAAAGTTTTCCATTCAAGAATAAATAAAAATAAAATATATATCCAAGCTTTTATATATTTTTGGCTGATTTTTAGCAATGCTACTCTCAAAACATTTAACAAACAGGAAGTTATTGTATCAATTTTCCTTTAGATTAAATATTAAATCAAATAGGATGAGTGGGTGAAAGGAAAGCCTTGAATTTACAGAAATAGAAAGCTGCGAAAAGGGAATATAAATACTTTTACTTGGATTAAAACTGTCAAAGCTATTTCCTCTCGTAGTGACCCCGTTTTTTGGTCTATCTACCGCTTAATCAATTCCAACTGAAAAATAACCGTGACGTCGGAAATGGAAATCCTCCTTCCACCATTTTCCCGCCCTAAGCTAACAAGAGTTTTGTGTGTGTGTGTGGGTGCAAATAGAATGGAAATGCAAAATGGAAATAGAGTGGAAATAGTCTGCAGCACACACTTTTTGACTTTTCGCTGATAAATATTGAAGTGCTGTTGAAATTTGTCAGAAAGTAAAAACGGGAAAAGTTCGCTGAAGATTTTATTTAAGCTGCTGCAAGCGAGTCATTGCATGAAAATTCAATTTGTGGATTTATGGGATTTTATTTGCGGATTGGTTTTATTATGAGGAATGAGCACTAAACGTAATCGAATAGTCACATTGGCATGGGTAGAAAAATTAGCAAGTAATTGCTGTCAATGTTTTTATTAGGATAATAAATATTTATGTGAAATTTATTGATTTTCCTGTTACGTTTAAAGTCAAAACCACATAAAATGATGTAGTGTTCTACTTTTTTAATTGATTTAAAATCTAAGTTGTAGGTTCTAGTTGATATAATAATATTGGAAATGACCTTTAAAATATGTCTCCTTTCTCATTTACTTGTTTGTTTACATATATATTTCGATTATAATCGGAACATTTGTTTACCTTGAGACCTCTAATAACACTTCAATAACAACGTCAACAATGCAACTCAATATCTTAAGCTGATTGCTGATTTGCATTGTGTTTATGCTGTCGAAGCTGAGCAAATCCACAGTTGGAATAAATTCGCATTCAATTCATTTGCATGCAAAGTGCTCATTAATTTCATCTCGCCACCAGTCCTGCCACGCCCTCCTTTCCGCCCCCTTTTTGGCCTGCAGAAATTGCAGCTAAGGTAAAGGTGCTGCAAGTACGCCAAAGAGCGCGCATAACTCGATTCGCCTTTGATTTATGGCACGCAATAATAATCTTCATTTGCATGTTGCCTCAGGCGGTGGGAGTCAACAAGGCGTATACTCGATGTGCTTATATAAAAATGTTGTAAATGTGGATGTGGGCCCAAAGGTGGCTGCCACTACGAGTTGCACTTCCGGCAGATGCAAGTGTCCTTGCCCTGGCTTACTACACTGATTTATGTGAACCTGAAAAAATTACTTTATAAGGTGTGGTTATATTTTAAATACTAAATGAAACGTATACAAAATTTTTAAAAGCAGTATTCGTCACTAAAAATTGTTTTAAAAACCATTGTGAAAAAACTTTTGAAAAAATACAATTTGTAATATGCTTACATCTTTGAGTTCATTTCTTCCATAAGTCAATCATAAATTCTAATTTAAAATTTTGTATTACTTGTAAAAATAACCATAACTTATAAAGTAATTTTAAGTAGGCAGCTTTAAAAAATAGTCGCCTAATTTCAGTTTCAAAGTATACTGTTGCATACTTTTATACACCTCGTGTAGCACCCCTCACAAATAGTTTCCCAAACCCGTGTACTTGTGTTTTTCGTCAGTGTAACATCTATCTCACCTGCTCTTCTTTTCCATTTCGTTATAGCAATGGTTGCCTCATTAGCGACTTAGCAGAATGGCGTAAAGGAAACCGTAACCAAAAACCACCAAAAAAAAAGGATACGCTGAAAGGGATTGAGAGCAGCAGCCGCTGAAAAGGTGGAGAACCCATAAAAAAAGGGACAAAGAAATTGTAGACTCACAGCGAATTTCTCGGCATAATGAGTTCGCTCTTGCCCCCCTAAAAACCGGAGCACCTCAAATGCAAATTGATATTAAGCCGCCAATCATAATCAGCACCGAAATTAATTAAACACGGCAGCCAGTCAACACAATAAGTAAGGAGCAACCATGGCCTCGCCACCGGAGAGTCCCATCGAGGAGGTGGTCTATGAGTTGGAACACACACGAGTGCCTAAGCCCATTCCCGTTGCCCTCGAGGATCTGTGCCGGCAGACCAAGTTCACCAAACAGGAAATCCGGGTCATGTACAGAGGATTCAAGACGGTAAGAAAATTTAGTTAATAATATAATTCTTTAAAGCTTATATAATTATAATTATAATTAGTTTAAAATAGGTTTCATACTAGGAAAATCAAATATAAAAATCGAATATTATTTTAAAAACACTTGAAAAGGTTTTTTAAAGAAGTCTACAATATATTTGAAATACAAAAGCCGTATGTATTCTTTTCGGAATTCAACTTTTATGCTTTTATTAGTGCTTTTGAAATCAGTCAAGTTCAAAATAAACGATTTTTAAATAGTAATTCCTAGAAATGTCTGAATAATTGACAGAGCATATAATAAAAATTAAATCCACTTCGCCCAAATAATACAGCTCTCAAGTTAGTGATACAAAAACAACTTGCTGGCCAGTTGCGGTGTCAAAAAAAAAGGAGAGCTCCTCGAATGACTGTCCTTTTAATGCACACGCGTTTTGAATTTCATTGCAAATGAATTCGCTCCTTGTAAGCGATTGTGTGTGTCCAAGCACTTTTCCACCAAAGAGTGCGGAAAATGGCCAGCTCAGCGAAAAAGTTTCAATATGTGGGTCAACAAGAGATGAGCTGAGGGGTCAAGTAAATGGATAGTTTGAACCAGAGTCCGTTTGGCTCACTTGGAGTTTGCCCTATTGACAGTTTGGCCCATTGATAGTTTGTCTTTGTGACATTTTGCTCGCTGATAGTTTACCTTAACGATGATTTGCCTTTTTTTGTTGATATGTGACTTGTAGGTTCTTGGTTCTTTACTATATAGAATAGTTTAAAAAATTGCATTATTTATATATATATATATAAACAAAGTTAATTAACTTAATTTTAAATAAAAATAGTATACAAATTAGTATGAAATTTTAAAAGTAATACAACTTGGTAACCAAAAGTACCTCCCTAATCAAAAACTCTCATAAGTTATGCAAGATTCCTCGCGGTCTAGTCCTTTTGGCCCTTTTGGAATTCAGTGTCATTACATTTGCCTTTTTCTTTATTAACCGAGCAAACACTTTCATGGCGATTTCCTTCTTATTTTTTTCCTTTCGCAGGAATGCCCAGAGGGCGTGGTGCACGAGGATTGTTTTAAGGATATTTACGCCAAATTCTTTCCACATGGCAGTAAGTATGTCTGCGTATAAATGTCCCCCATTTAGGTTGTATGTATGTGCGGGTGCTGTCGCTAAGGTCTTATGCTTTTCCTTTTTATAGTTGCGCGTCATAAAGCGCCATTTAAGCGAGCATTTCGTCCTTGCAGCAGCTGCGCCATAATACCCAAAAAAAGGAAGAAAAAATCACTCTGACACGCCTCCTTTTGCTTTTTCTATTTATATAGATTCGAGTTTATACGCTCATTATGTGTTCAAAGCGTTCGATGTTAATTGCAATGGCGCCATTAGTTTTCGGGTAATTATTTCTCATTATAATAACATCTACGCAATCTTGGGCGTTCATACCTATTTATACATTTTAATGATTATTAGGATTTACTGGTCACCTTGTCGACGTTGCTGAGGGGTTCGGTTTACGAGCGACTGCGTTGGACCTTCAAGCTGTACGATTTAAACGGCGATGGAAGGATCAGTCGCGGCGAACTCAGCGAAATCATTTTGGCCATTCACGAGCTTATGGGTAGGAGACCACATCAACCTGAGGACGATCGCAAGGCGAGGGATCAGGTGAGAAAAAATCTCTTCTATATTTTATCAAACAAAAACACCTCTTAACGAGGTAAAAAAATAGTGACGACCGCACCTTCAACATACAAAAGATCTGATATCATATTTTGTGACGAAAAATAATTTTACATTCGAAAATATAAAAACACTTTCTAAAATTTACTCATTCGGCCCGCTTCAGACAAATTTATAAGATTTTACCCACACGAACATTTTCTATTGTAGCGTGCCGAAAAAGTAAATTTTAGAAAGTGTTTTTATATTTTCGAATGTAAAATTATTTTTCGTCACAAAATATGATATCAGATCTTTTGTATGTTGAAGGTGCGGTCGTCACTATTTTTATACCCGTTACTCGTAGAGTAAAAGGGTATATTGTATTCGTGCAAAAGTATGTAACAGCTAGAAGGAAGCTTTTCCGACCCTATAAAGTATATATATTCTTGATCAGGATCACTAGCCGAGTCGATCTAGCCATGTCCGTCTGTCCGTCTGTCCGTCTGTCCGTCTGTCTGTCTGTCCGTATGAACGCTGAGATCTCGGAAACTACAAAAGCTAGAATATTGGGATTACCAACACATATTCTTGGGCTTCCTACGCAGCGCAAGTTTATTTCAGGCGACCGCCACGCCCCCTCTAACGCCCACAATCGCCCATAGTCGCCCACAAACCATACTAAAATGTGCCTGGCGCCCACATTTTCAAATATTTCTGATAAGTATAAATGCAATTTTGTTGCGTTTAGTTATACCTATCGAAATGCAGAAGAAATTTTTTAAATCGGACCATTCGTTAAAAAGTTAAGCCTGATCAAAGTTTACATATATCTCCATCTCCCTCGCACTCCCTTTAGCTGAGTTACAACCTTTAGTCGGGACACCAACCCGACTACAGAGCTCGCACTCCCTTTAGCCGAGTGACGGGTATTAGATAGTCGGGACACCAACCCGACTATAGCGTTCTCTCTTGTTTTACCTCGTTAAGAGGTGTTTTTGTTTGATATGCAAAATGAGCTGGACACGAGTTTAGCACACTTTAGCACATTCGAAAATTTTCATGTACTTTCACTCTTCTGATCATTTTTTTTCGACTTTTTACTTCTTATTCTAATTAGTGAACTTTAGTAAAGGTACAAAAATGAAGAAGCAGAAAAATCTAGATGGAAATCACAAAGGACTCTGGTATATAAATAACTAAAATGATCTAAATATCCAATTTTTAGGCAGGATAAGTTGGACACTTGGACATTGGTCCTAGTCTATTAAATTTACTTGTTTTACCCAAAATAAAACGCATCATAGAGCTGGGACCTGATAAAGTGACTTCACATTGCATAACATTTCAGCAGATCCTGATTTTCAAGTCCTTTCAAATGGTCCATACACAAGTGGTCAGACCTTATATTTTTAGCCAATTAAAAAGACCAAAAAAAAAGAGTACCTATCATTAAGATCGGTCAACAACCTCTTAGGCAAAGGCATAAAGTTCACAAATAAGAATATTACAACTTTAACTTA